>JACEHZ010000356.1:0-50000 GCA_017893485.1 Hemerocallis citrina
GGGCGCTCGACGCTCGACGACTCGGCAATAGGCCCCAATATCCGAGTGTATAGGAGCTCGTCGCTCATGACCCTCTGCTCTCAGCTCTCAATGCCCCCCATATCTTTAAAGGGATCCCCTTCATCCTACCCCGTTGTTCTCTCCAGGAAGACACAAACCACATTTTTGCCATACACACCACTCCTCTCTTTCTACAGAGACAAATCACTCCTCCATGGCTGGATTACCCTGCCCTCTAGGAGTGGGGGGCTCCTGATAGGGGTTAGATGACGTGGCCCCTTATGGACCATCAGATCTCCTCAAATCCCGCTCTTCCTTGATCATCAGGTCAACAGGGGTCCAACGGGACCCAACCGCCTCAGGACCACAGGCAAATGGGTCCGACCTAGCCCGCTAAGGTGCCAGACCCGTTTGCCTCTTCCTATAAATACCAGACCCCCTCCTCACTGCAGAAGGTAATCAATCTCTCCCCACCTGAACCCTAGCTGCCTAATCTCTTTCTCAATGACTGAGTAGATCATCGGAGGGTCTGTGGCCGGGACTTCTCTCGGTGTTTCTAGGCAGTATGCAGGTACAGAAGACCGAGCCATGCCAAGTTGCCAGATTCGAGCCAAGTTGCCAGATTCGAGCCGAGCTGCTGGATCCGAGCCGAGAACCTTGCCTCTACCTCTCCGTTCCTGCTTCTGAGCCGATCCACTCGCCTCTACCTCTCGGCTCCTACTGTTGTTGGAAATCTAGTACCTAAATTAATAGATAAACTAGACACAAATTATAAAAACCTCGCAAGTGCACGAATCGAATCGTAGTAATAGCAAGGGTCGATCCCACAGAGATTGTAGACTTCAACTTACTAATCAATAAAACTAATAATAAAAATGAATAAAAGTTGTCATAATATTCTAAAAGAACTAAAAGATTAAAACTAAGATGAGAGGTGTTGAATCACAAATATCTCTTGAATAGTTGGGTTGTTGATCTCCACCAATAGTTAGTAATGCTAAGTGACCTTCTGAACTTACCTCTAATTACTCATGTTTGTTCACTTCAAGGGCATGGTATCTACTCCTTAAAGTATTGTTTCCCTAAACCAAGAATTAGGCATGGTATCTACTCTAATTCGTTTCTTCCCCTAAGCATCTAGCATGGTATCTACTAAGTTATACTCAGAGAAAACATAAGAACAGTAGAAACGAACAAACACTTAAAGTTCTAGGAACTGGTATCAGATCTAGGTCCTCTAAGTTGATTGAACCAAGAACCCCTAAAGATTCCTTTGTTACAAATTATGGGCACGAGATTCGGTCGTCTCAATATGCTTCATATAACAGATTTAGATAAATGATAACATAAACTTGATATTCTCACGTGCTGTATGTCAGTCGACTGGCTCTCACCTCAGTCGACTGCTCTCAGACTTCAAGATCCAAGTTTGATGATCATTAATCTATGTCAATTCAACCAGATTCAATCAATAAGTAATTAGAAGATCTCAGAAGAATATAGCACTACATAACTACGGTTTCGATCTACCCAACTATGAAATTAGTTCCACATAATAATACTTTTATTGCTTAACAAGTTCAAATACATGATCAACATAAAAGAATAAAGAGAGAAGAAGAAATAAACTAATGGATTCCGGCAATATGGTCGACTGTCTGTCACACAGTCGACTGCCTTCTGGTTGCTGGATCTTCTCTCTCCCTCTTCGGTGTTGATGGAGTGAAGCACGGGTTGATGACTTGATGGTTGGGAACTCTCTGATTAAGTTGCGTCCACGAGATATATCCCCTCTTGATCTGATGATCTCTCCTGATATTTATAGAGTACGGCTGAGAATTAGGGTTTCCACTTTTTCAGGAAGATCCTTCTTTAATTGATTTGATGATTAATATCTTTCTTCTTTTTCCTCTTTTCTTCCTTATCTGTTAACCACGTGCTCTTGGAAACCCCCAGTCTTTAGATTTGATTTGCATAAATCTGGATTCAAATAGATGTGAAATTAGATGCAGGTGAATCTTCGAATATCTTATCTTTGTACTCCGCCGCCTATCAGTCGACTGCTTTTGGGAGTAAGTCGACTGTGTCGAGACTTCAGTATTTTCGTGATTCATTCGCCCAGTCGACTGATGTTTTGGGAACAGTCGACTTGGTCGAGCAGCTGTGTAAAACTTGATTTCCTCTGTCCAGTCGCCTGTTATCATGACCAGTCGACTGCTTCTTCAGTTTCCTGTGTATCATCCTGAATTTGCTTCGTTTTGCTGTTTATAGGCTGTTTCCTGTAGAGAAAGAGAAAAGAAGCATAAATACCACATATAGAGCTTTTAAATGTCTAATTATCTTAAGATTATTGCTCTAAAAAGTGAATAATAATGTGTTCATCAAATACCCCCACACTTAGCTTTTGCTTGTCCTCAAGCAAACTAGAATTATGAATAGGGAGAATAATAATAATAATAGACTCAACCACCAGGATTTCTTATTATGTGGACATCAAAATAAAAAATATAAAACTACAAACAATTTCAGATAAAGTAAAAACAAGCATACCCATTTTCTCTAGTGCAATTGTTTAGTCATAATCCCCAAACTTAATTATATTTGTCATGTGATTAATGTAGTTATAGTATGCAACTACTCAGTCTGTGATTATCCCTTTTCTCTACTACAAATCCAGTAGCAAACTAGAGTTTTTTTTTTTTTTTTTTTTTTTTTTTATAGTCTCTTCTTTAAATTTGTCACTTGTCTTTTGACGCGAATGCGAAACATTTGTGATGTATCCACCCGGTTACTCAACAAGTCACAAACATTAAAGTGCTTTGCATACTCATATTTCAAGTTGCCGTTTGACGTAAAGGTAAACATTGGTGATGAATACCCCTAGTTACTAAGCCCTCAAAACATTGGAGTAGACTGACTTTATTCAAATATATATATGTATATTGTATCACTCTATTTACTTAAACTCGATTTAGGACTAGATCTGAAGGGAATAATTATCAGACAAAGCATCACATTTGTTTATTATGTATAATCGCATGACGCACACACTTTTTGTAAGGAATTATGAAACTCAACAATCCTAAAGTAAATAAGTATCCTTACTCTTACTTTATAACAAATTGTTTACCCTAAAAAAAAAAAATTCAAAAGACTCTAAAAATAACCCTAATACCCCTAATACCCCCAAACTTAGATGGAACATTGTCCTCAATGTTCGAAAGAAAATGTAAAAATAGGCATATGTCACATCTAGGTAGGAGAGAAAAAAAATAAAAATAACGCAAAGAAAAATAATAATGAATAGCTGAAAGCAAATAAAGGAAAGTGTAAATACTTCCCTGAAACATTGGGTTGCCTCCCAATAAGCGCTGTGTTTCTTGTCTTCAGCTAGACTCGATGAGTTTGTGCAATGTATTGAATGGTTCAAGGCTCACAACTCATCGACTTGTAAGGTCTCCCCCTCTGCCCATTCACCTTGAACGTTTGATTTTTCGCCAACGCTCCATGTGGGGGAAACCTTTGCAACAATTTTATGGACCGTACCACCTTGACATTAGTTTATCAGCAATGGTCCATCTTAAAGCACCATTGTGATTTTGCAAGACTCCCTGCAGCCCTGCTTCTTTGTTCATCCTGAATTTTGCAGCAACTGTCACAGGTACTGTCTGATTGTTCCCCAAATAATCAAGTAGTGGCCTCAGGTGTTCATGTAGTGGCTTTAGCTCCTCATCAGGTGTCCTAGGAGCATTCGACTTGTCACGATCTTCAGTCGACTTGTATGTTTCATCAGTCGACTTGTCCTCTTCATAAGTCGACTTAACCTGTAGAACTCCAGTGTTATCAGATACCAACTCTTCAAATACAGATGCAAGCTTACCTGGATAGGACTCTGGAGTTCCATGGTGAAGTACTGTCTCTGCAATCTTCCAGTCGTCGTATTCCATTTCAACTCGAGATAGTGGTGGAGGGTGCGCAATTGTTGCTTGTAATGGATCAACGCTATTTTCTTGAAACGTTTGGTCGCAATTTTCCGGAACCACGTCAACTTTATAACATTCATGATCATCGTGTGGAAATTGTGGTGCATCAAACATTGTAAACTCAGTCTCTTCTTCTAGTGTTGTCCTTGATTGGAGCTGTTCTTGTCCTCTAGGGTTAGGTATGGTTTGTGATGGAAATTCTCCTGCCTTTCTTTCACTTAACTCCGTAGCAGTTTGGCCAATTTGAAATTCCAATTTTTGAATGGCCTGTCTTTGTTGATCACTGGTTTGTTGTTGCTGTTGGAGTAGTTGAAGAATGGTGGATTCGAAATTTAACTTCTCCTGTTCTTGTGCTGGCTCATCATACCCATTCCCGCCTTGGAATTGCTGCGTATGCCCTGGTGCAAATTGATTGTCTTGATGGTTTTGCCACCCTGGGTTATACGTGTTTGAAGAAAAATTGTTCTGGGGCGGGTACATTCCCTGTTCTACGTAGTTTGTGTGCTCCTGATCTGCGAAAGAAAACATGGGACATGAATTAGTTGTATGGTTAGATTGAAAACAATTTGCACAAATTTCTTTTGGTTGGTTTTTTACACCACCCATCGTTGAATTCCCAAGCATATCAATCTTTTTGTTCATGGTTTCCATTTCGAATTGCATGTTATTATTATGAGAAATTTCGAATACTCCCTGTTTCCTTGAGATGCTCCTCCTTGTTAAGAATTGTTGTGAGTTCTCGCTGAGTTCTTCAAATAGCTCTAAGGCCTCCTCAGCACTCTTCCTCATCAACATCCCATTGCATGCTGAATCAACAATTGCTTTGTTAGTGTAATTTAAACCCTCATAAAATGATTGTACCTGGTCGTCCTTAGGTATGTTATGCGTAGGACACTTGAAAAGCTTGTTTTTGAAGTCCTTCCATGCCTCGAAAAACAAATCGCCATCTTTTTGTTGGAAGAGTAGAATCTCCCTTTTTAGTTGTCTGGTTTTCTGGGCTGGAAAGAACTCTTTCAAGAACTTTGTCGCCAATTGCTCCCATGAATTAATTGATCCTGGTTCCAAAGAATTATACCACAACTTAGCATTAAGTTTTAAAGAAAAAGGAAACAAGATTAACCTGATTTGTTCAGAGGTAAGCCCCTGGATGCTTTGTGTCCTGCAAAGATCAAAGAAGTCTTGTAGATGTAGATGCGGATCTTCGTCTGTTCTGCCAAAGAAGTGGGGCACCATGCTGAGTAATTGAGGTGATAGATGCATATTCCCTGTGACTCTGGGTTGAAAAGCAATGCAAGAAGGATTCTCAATATTCTTAGGAATGAATTTGTCTTGCATTGGTACTTGGTTTAAAAAATTTTCACCCATTGTTGCTTTTTGGAAAAATCCTCTGGACAGTCGACTGATCCTCGGGATAGTCGACTGGTTTGCACCTGTACAATAGCTTCTGTACAGTCGACTTGTCTGTGGGACAGTCGACTGATCTGGTTCTGTGCAAAGTTTGACCTGAAAGAAAGTTCAAGAAAAAGAAAAAGAAGAAATAAAATAGAATAAAAAAGAAAAAGATTTTACTGATTTGTAAGTCAAAATACTAAACAATCCCCGGCAACGGCGCCAAAAACTTGTTGTTGGAAATCTAGTACCTAAATTAATAGATAAACTAGACACAAATTATAAAAACCTCGCAAGTGCACGAATCTAATCGTAGTAATAGCAAGGGTCGATCCCACAGAGATTGTAGACTTCAACTTACTAATCAATAAAACTAATAATAAAAATGAATAAAAGTTGTCATAATATTCTAAAAGAACTAAAAGATTAAAACTAAGATGAGAGGTGTTGAATCACAAATATCTCTTGAATAGTTGGGTTGTTGATCTCCACCAATAGTTAGTAATGCTAAGTGACCTTCTGAACTTACCTCTAATTACTCATGTTTGTTCACTTCAAGGGCATGGTATCTACTCCTTAAAGTATTGTTTCCCTAAACCAAGAATTAGGCATGGTATCTACTCTAATTCGTTTCTTCCCCTAAGCATCTAGCATGGTATCTATTAAGTTATACTCAGAGAAAACATAAGAACAGTAGAAACGAACAAACACTTAAAGTTCTAGGAACTGGTATCAGATCTAGGTCCTCTAAGTTGATTGAACCAAGAACCCCTAAAGATTCCTTTGTTACAAATTATGGGCACGAGATTCGGTCGTCTCAATATGCTTCATATAACAGATTTAGATAAATGATAACATAAACTTGATATTCTCACGTGCTGTATGTCAGTCGACTGGCTCTCACCTCAGTCGACTGCTCTCAGACTTCAAGATCCAAGTTTGATGATCATTAATCTATGTCAATTCAACCAGATTCAATCAATAAGTAATTAGAAGATCTCAGAAGAATATAGCACTACATAACTACGGTTTCGATCTACCCAACTATGAAATTAGTTCCACATAATAATACTTTTATTGCTTAACAAGTTCAAATACATGATCAACATAAAAGAATAAAGAGAGAAGAAGAAATAAACTAATGGATTCCGGCAATATGGTCGACTGTCTGTCACACAGTCGACTGCCTTCTGGTTGCTGGATCTTCTCTCTCCCTCTTCGGTGTTGATGGAGTGAAGCACGGGTTGATGACTTGATGGTTGGGAACTCTCTGATTAAGTTGCGTCCACGAGATATATCCCCTCTTGATCTGATGATCTCTCCTGATATTTATAGAGTACGGCTGAGAATTAGGGTTTCCACTTTTTCAGGAAGATCCTTCTTTAATTGATTTGATGATTAATATCTTTCTTCTTTTTCCTCTTTTCTTCCTTATCTGTTAACCACGTGCTCTTGGAAACCCCCAGTCTTTAGATTTGATTTGCATAAATCTGGATTCAAATAGATGTGAAATTAGATGCAGGTGAATCTTCGAATATCTTATCTTTGTACTCCGCCGCCTATCAGTCGACTGCTTTTGGGAGTAAGTCGACTGTGTCGAGACTTCAGTATTTTCGTGATTCATTCGCCCAGTCGACTGATGTTTTGGGAACAGTCGACTTGGTCGAGCAGCTGTGTAAAACTTGATTTCCTCTGTCCAGTCGCCTGTTATCATGACCAGTCGACTGCTTCTTCAGTTTCCTGTGTATCATCCTGAATTTGCTTCGTTTTGCTGTTTATAGGCTGTTTCCTGTAGAGAAAGAGAAAAGAAGCATAAATACCACATATAGAGCTTTTAAATGTCTAATTATCTTAAGATTATTGCTCTAAAAAGTGAATAATAATGTGTTCATCACCTACCCCCGAGCCTATCCCACTCCCCGGGGCTGGACCGACGCCAGTACTATGGTTTCCATTCCACAAATTACAAGAACTTACACCTGTTGCCCCCACACCCCAAAAACAAATAGCATCAATTACCAATATTATGTTCAGCATCACTACTGATATGGCTAAAAATGGGGTTAAATCGGAACCGTCCAAATCAGGAACAAATCTTAAAGCCTAGGGGTAAAATGGTAATTTCACTTACAAATGGGTCTAAAACGGGTACTGGGTCTTCTCTCCTAAGATCCAATAACCCGCGAACGGATCCACCTCAACTGGGTGCGGGTTCCAACCTGTAGCAAACCCGGTCCAGCAGGATAGAATTAGGGTTTCTGATTGTATATAATCAATGGCCCTGATTCGCTTTATCCTTTCACTGGGAATTAGGTATTTCATTCCTAATCTGATCCCAAAGGCAGCTAAAAATACCCCCCATCCACCACCATTAAGAGGCAATCAATCTTTTGCCAATTTACGCTCTCTCATAATCATTCCTGATTACTGACTTGAGTGTCGGAGGGTGCGTTGCCGGGATCAACTTCGGTGTCGCGCACTTTTTGCAGGTGAACGGTGGGAGCCAGTGGTCAAACTCTGGCGGAACAGGTTTCAGGTTTGCTATTCGGGTTTTCCAAGAATCCACAAATACTGTCTGTTTACCCCCATACCAGATTTAGCGGTAACAGAATGGCGCCGTCTGTGGAAAACCAGACGAATAGCGGCCTCCCCTTTTCCTGTTGGTCAGATCTTCTCCAACCATGCCTCCCAGGAAAGTAAGATCCAGAGGGTCCAACCGTGGACCCAACCCCGTTGATCAGCAACAAGAAGTCCCCATCCAACCCGCTCAGCAGCATGGGCAAGTTCCTCTACAAGCTGAGGACCCTCTCCAGCAGGACCAGCCTCCTCTTTAGAATCAGCAACCTCCTAAGGGTCCCCCCGGTCCTCAAAATGCCGGTACAGGGGCCTCGCGTCCCAACCCACATAAACAACCTCTCCATCAGGACCGAGTCTCAATACACAATGCCTCTACGGATTCTATGGCCTCTCACAATCCCCGAGCTTCCGACCTTCGCAATATCATCCTCAATCGGCAGAAGGATAAGGATCTTCGCCGCTGTCTGGATGAAAAGCGGGCCCGAGAGGAAGCCTCCTGCCAACAACGTCCGGATGAGCGATCTCCTCACCGCCGAGACTACAGAAGGTCCCCTAACCGAAGAGGGCGAAGAGAGTCCCCCGAGCATCACAGAAGAAGACCCCACTCTCCTACTGGTCCGCGACCTCTCAGGAACGATGACGCACCCATCACTCATGCCGAGTTCCAGCAATTCCAAGCAACCATCCTACAAGCTCTCAATCTCCGACCCAACAACACCAATGCTCCGAGGATTCCCACTCCTCCTCCGGTCCGAAGTTCTCACCAATGTTCCTTAACTCCTCCAGCTCCTAGCAACCCCCAGCACATTCCTAGTCCTCGCCGCTCCAGGAGCTACCGTCGTCGTAGCCCCCGCTCTCCCTCGTACGAAGACCAGTCGAGAGGCTCGGTTGGTTACCGTCGAAGAGATGACACTGTCTACCACCGTCTCCATGAAATGGAGAGGCGCTTGGGTCAGTTAGACAGAGAAGAAGAGCTTAGAGGAAAGACCCTTCGCCCGAGTCGACCTCCTTTTTCCCGAACCATAATGGAGGCACCCGTACCAATTGGCTTTAAACCTCCTCAATTCGAGACTTATTCCGGGGAGTCTGACCCCGTCGATCACATCGAAAGCTTTAAGACCCTCATGCTCATCCATCAAGCTTCCGATGCTCTGCTGTGCAAGACCTTCCCCGCTACTCTCAAGGGTCCAGCCCGAGAATGGTACTCTCGTCTTGCCCCATCCTCAATATTCTCCTTCGAGCAATTTGAGACCCTTTTCGTCACCCACTTCGTGAGTAGCCGCCGAACTGAGAAGACCAGCATTTCGCTACTCTGCCTCAACTAGAAGAAGAGTGAGAAGCTGAGAGACTATGTAAAAAGGTTCACAGCGGAAGCCAGGTCCATAGCATCCCTCGGCCAGTCGGTCGCTGCAGCAACATTCCAATCCATTGTCCTCAACTCCAGCCTCCGCTCCTCCCTCGCCAAGAAGCCCCCGCAGAACTACTCTGACCTCTTCCTCCGGAGCGAAAAGTATATTCGGGCCGAGGAAGCTGAGCACCGCCCCAGCTTGGAGGGGCCTTCCTCTGGGTCCAAGAGAAAGGGAACAGAAGAGGAAGGGGCCAAGAAGCTCCAGAAGGATAATGGCGAGCAGCACCGACCTCCTCCCAGATTTGAAAAGTTTACTCCTTTTAACGCAAACATCTCTACAATTCTCATGGAAGTTGAGAAGGAGGGGGTGATACCTCCTGCGCCAAGAATGAACACCCCTGGCAAGAAGAGGGATAAAGAGAAGTGGTGCCGCTATCACCGGGACCATGGCCACGATACCAATGATTGTCAGGCCCTGAAAAACAAGATAGAAGCCCTCATCCAGAGGGGTCAGCTAACCAAGTTCGTGAGAAAGGACCGAGCTGATCTTCCTCCTCCACCTCGGGAGGCTAACAAGCGTCCTTAACGCGATGAAACACCCGAATTTGAAAGGAGCGTGTCCTTCACCTCATTCATGGGGGCCCAATGGGGGGCTCCTCCAACTCCTCTCGAAAGGCATTTATAAGGAAAGTTAACTCGGTTCGCGCCACACCTCCTTCTAAAGGTCTCGGAGTACCCGTCACATTTTTAGATGAAGACCTGAGGGTGTTCGAACCCCCCATTGTGACGCGCTTGTCATCAACCTCGATATGGCGAACTTCAAAGTAGAGAGGATCCTAGTGGACAATGGCAGCTCCGTTAACATCCTCTTCCTCGCCACTTTCAAAGGCCTCAAACTATTCCGGGACAGACTTAAGCCCACCGGCTACACAATCCATGGGTTCACAGGAGTGCCAATAACTATTGAAGGGGTAATCACCCTCGATGTAACTGCTTGCAAAACTCCTACCACCCGGACGGAGCCGATGGACTTTATGGTCGTTGATGTTCCAACTGCGTATAATGTGATCCTAGGCCGACCCGTCCTAGCTGCCCTAGAAGCCGTTCCTTCGGCATATCACCTCAAGATGAAAGTTCCCACCCGGGCAGGGGTAGGGGAAGTTAAAGGCAGTCAAGAGATAGCCCGCAAGTGCTATATGACTTCAACAGGAGGTCCAGTCCTCTCCCTCGAAACACTTGAAATACCTCAAGAGAATGTCCGACCGATGTCCGAGCCGGTTGATGAATTGGAGGAAGTGCTCTTCTCTGAGCAGGAACCGAGCCAAAAGTTCTTTGTTAGCAAGACCCTCCCATCTGCCCTATGCTCTAACATAGTCCAGTACATCCGAAGGAACCGCGACCTCTTCGCTTGGTCCGCTGCGGACATGCCAGGGATCTCCGAAGAGCTTCTAGTCCACCACCTCAGCGTTGCATCGGGGTCCGAACCGGTCCAACAGAAGAGGCGCAAGTTCGCTCTCGAGCGCCAGCATGCTATAAAAGAGGAGGTGGACAAGCTCTTGAAGGCTCGGTTCATACAAGAGGTCAATTATCCCGAATGGCTCTCGAATGTAGTGATGGTAAAGAAGTCCAACAGGACCTAGAGGATTTACATCGACTTTACCGACCTCAACAAGGCATACCCCAAAGATCCGTTCCCACTTCCAAGCATCGATACTTTGATTGATGCCACTTCGGGCCATGAACTCCTCAGCTTCATGGACGCCTTCTCAGGCTACAATCAGAATCGTATGTTTTCCCCGGATATCCCGAAGACTTCCTTTGTTACCGATCAGGGCCTCTACTGCTACAGGGTAATGCCTTTTGGGTTAAAGAACACAAGTGCCAACTATCAATGTCTCATCAACAAGGTATTCCAAAACCAGATCGGCTGTAATATGGAGGTGTATGTTGATGACATGCTTGTGAAGAGCATCCGTGGAGCCGACCACGTCACTGACCTACAGGAGGCATTTGATGTACTAAGGAAACATGGAATGAGGCTCAACCCGAACAAGTGTGTGTTCGGGGTCTCGTCGGGGAAATTCCTAGGCTTCATGGTCAGCCGGAGAGGAATCGAAGCCATTCCCGAGAAGATCAAGGCCATATTGGACATGGCTCCCCCGAAAAATGTTAAAGAGGTCCAAAAGCTAGCAGGTCGCCTTGCAGCCATAGGGCATTTCCTTTTCAAGTCTGGGGAGAAGTGTCTTCCCTTCTTCAAAGCTCTCAGAGGGGCCAAAGGTTTCGAGTGGGGTCAGCAGCAACAAGATTCATTCGACCAGCTAAAGGCTACCCTAGCAACAAGATTCATTCGAGTGGGGTCAGCAGTAACAAGATTCATTCTCCTCAGCAAACCTGTTCCAGGAGAAGCCCTCTACCTCTACTTAGCCGCCTCAGAGCAAACCCTCAGTGCTGTTCCCGTGAGGGAAGAAGATAAGACCCAAAAGCCCATCTATTACGTGAGCAAGGTACTTCGGTATGCCGAACTCCGCTATCCAAAGATAGAGAAGATGGCATACGCCTTAGTCATGGCCGCAAGGAAGCTTTACCCATATTTCCAGTCCCACTCGGTGATAGTTCTTACCGATCAACCGTTGAAGCAAGTCTTCCACAAGCCGGAGACTTCCGGTTGTCTCATGAAATGGTCTATCGAGCTGAGCCAGCATGATATAACCTACCAACCTCAGACCGCGATCAAGGCTTAGGCCTTAGCTGAGTTCATCGTCGAGAGCACCCTATCCAAAGTCAGCCAAGCAACAAATGGACCTCCTATCTGGTCGGTATATGTAGATGGATCTTCCTGCAACGAGGAAAGCGGAGCTGAGGTCATTCTGGCAGGCCGAATACAAAGCCCTTATAGCTGGTCTCGGAATGGCTCGTAAGGCAGGGGCACGACGCCTCCGCATATTTAGTGACTCTCAGCTAGTCGTGAATCAAGTTTTGGGAGAGTATGAAGCGCGAGATGACCGAATGGCTAAGTATCTAGCCAAGGTCCAAAATCTCATGGCTCTCTTCGAAGAGGCACTCATCCAGTGAATCTCTCGAGAAGAGAATTCCCAAGCAGATGCCATCTCCAAGCTAGCCTCCTCCTCCCTCCAAGGTCTCGAGCAGACCGTCTTGATCGAGGTGCTCCTGAAGCTAAGTATAGAAGATGAAACTTCCAACTCGATGGAGTCGCTACCTGTCCTGCTTCAAGATAATTGGATGAGACCCCTAGTAGAATTCCTAAGGGATGGGCTCCTCCCCGAAGACCCTAAGGAAGCTCGCCGAGTGAGAACCCGAGCAGAGCGGTACACGCTTATCGAGGGCATCCTATACAAGCGCTCCTTCACACAAGTAGATGGTAGGCCTTATTTGACATGCCTCTCCCCGGAACAAGCCAATTACGCCCTGCAAGAGCTCCATGAAGGCATCGGCGGGGCACATTCAGGATCCAGATCCCTAGCCCGGAAGGTGTTGAATTATGGATATTTCTGGCCTACCCTCTTACAAGATGCCGAACGACACGTTCGGTAATGCAGCTCTTGTCAAAAGTACTCCAACATTGGTCGCCTACCCCAAGCTCACCTCACTTCCCTATCAAGTTCGATTCCCTTCGCAATGTGGGGGATGGATTTACTAGAGCCATTCCCACCAGCTCCCGGCCAACTCAAATTCTTAGTCGTGGCAATCGACTACTTCTCGAAGTGGATAGAGGCCGAGCCCCTGGCTACAATCACCGAGAACAAAATTCTCCAGTTCTTTTGGAAGAACGTCATCTGCAGGTTCGGCATCCCTCGAGTCCTCATAACCGACAATGGAACACAGTTTACAGGGGCCTCCTTCCGAGCTCTGTGTGAAGACCTCGCCCTCCAACAATGCTTCTCCTCTGTCTCCCACCCTCAATCAAACAGCCAAGTGGAAAATGCCAATCGACAGATCCTTTCCGAAATCAAGAAGAGGTTGGATAAGTCTGCTAAGGGTTTATGGGTTGATCAGCTCCCGAACGTATTGTGGAATTACCGCACTACCAAACGGACCCCCACTGGAGAGTCGCCGTTCAACCTCCCCTATGGGGCCGAGGCTGTAATCCCCCTGGAAATCGGTATACCCTCTCATCGTCTTATTGCTTATGAAGAAGAGCAGAATGCCAGAGAGCTCCGAGCAAATCTAGACTTGATCGATGAGCTCCGTGAAAGAGCTGTCATTCGTCAACAAAGCTACCGAAGAAGGATCGAGCTGGCCTATAATAAGAGAGTTCGTCCTACCGACCTCAAAGAAGGGGACTTAGTCCTCAGAAAGTTAGCTATCTCGTTCCCCAGTCAGAAGAGTAAGCTAGCTCCAAATTGGGAATGACCCT
Organism: Hemerocallis citrina; assembly: GCA_017893485.1. NCBI lineage: Eukaryota > Viridiplantae > Streptophyta > Magnoliopsida > Asparagales > Asphodelaceae > Hemerocallis > Hemerocallis citrina. The sequence goes on from JACEHZ010000356.1 coordinate 13,673, forward strand.
ACAAGATCACCAAAGTAGTTCGGCCAGGAGCCTACAGTCTAGAAGACCTTGAAGGCAGAAAGATTTCCAGGACCTGGAATGCCGACCATCTTTTGAAGTACCAAGAGAGCGCATGAACGCCTCTCCAAGTACTGTCAGATGTCGAACCATTCCTTTCCCTTCACTTATATTTTACTTTTGCCTTTTTATTTCTCCCATGTAATAACAGCTCGCAACTTATAAGCAGCCTAGTATTAGTTTTCAATAAAGAACATTTTTTCTTCATATCTTACTTGTGAATTGCTTGTATCTCTCTGATTTTACCTTCTATGCTCTAACGACGAGTTCGGAGTCCAATACTTGGCCCGATTCCGCTTCGCAAGCTCGCTCTTAAGCGGGTTAGAAGTGGTTCGCCATTCGAAATTGCTCCCACAACTGTTGAACAAACTCTAACGACAAGTTCGGAGTCCAACACTTGGCTCGATTTTGCTTTGCAAGCTCGCTCTTAAGCGGGCTAGAAGTTGTTTGCCATTCGGAATTGCTCCCACAACCGTTGAACAAATTCTAACGACGAGTTCGGAGTCCAACACTTGGCTCGATTCCGCTTCGCAAGCTCGCTCTTAAGCGGGCTAGAAGTGGTTCGCCATTCGGAATTGCTCCCACAACCGTCGACGTGTGCAAAATGCCCACAACTAGGCTAAACATATGAGAAGTACTGAAAAGCTTGGTTCTTTTGACACGTTTCGAATCAAACTACTGTACACTTCCAGCATGCAAATACCAGAAAGAAAACGAGCTTTTATTTCATTAAAGAGGTTCGACAAGGGAACCCGAATTACAAGACCAAGTTACTACTACGAGGCACTACAAAAGTTTAAAAAAAAAGAATAATTACAACTTATTCAGCGCTTCTTCTGAATGGGGATGTTTCAGTTCAAAGACACTCGGGAACGGCGTCTTTTGACTTTGGAGCTCGTCTGTAGTCCGACGGATCGGGACACCTCCCCTGCACTGCCCTTAACCGTAGCCCCAACCGAAGCACCACTAGACGAGGTAGCCACCCCGCTTTGAGCATCGGCCAGGCTCCACCTAACAATGGGCGAACGAGTCGCGACTCATAAAAAGAGATCCCCCTCTCACTCTCCTCGCGCGTACACGACGTACTCCGAACATTGATCCTTGCCAGCTGAGGCTTGAGTCGAGCTACTTCCTCCTCCAACTCGACAATCCGATCCTTCAAAGAGTCGTCTTTCGCTGATATCTCAACGCGAGGAAGCCGAGCAGAGCCTTCAGCAGTGGGACTGTCGGCTATAATACGACGAAGATGGGTCACTTCGATACTTCTGTCGACCATGACCCTCCTTAACTCGTCGACCTTCGAATTCAACTCGTCGCGCTCGACTATCAACTTGTCGCGCTCGACTATCAACTTATCTACTGCCAAGGTCGATGCGTTTTTCTCTGCCAAGAATTCTGCCCCAGCGATCTTCAAATCTCGAACTTCCGCCACCAGGTCACTTTCCGCTCGAGTGACGTCGAACAACGCCTTTCGGAGCGACTCCACCTCACCGTCAAAATGATCTTCGCGAGATCGCTTCCGCAGTTGTTTTAGCTCGGAGAGATAGCCTCTCGCCATAGCTTTGACCTCCGATAACTCTAACATAATTTTGAAGAGGTACTCTCGGCTGCTAGAAAGAGCTCGCTTCGCAGCTTTCAATTCAGTTAGAAGGCTAGAAACCTTAGCCACTGCACTCGAATCGACCTGAAAAGTGGAGGAATATCAAACGAAGTCTTCAACACTTAAGGACACAATCCGAGCAAAAAGAGTTGAACACTTTGCGAAATTTCGAAACATTCAGCCAAAACACCAAAAAGGAAACTGTTTCATTAAAAGTACAGGATTTACAAAAAGAGGTGGCCAGTCCGCAGTTAGGCATTACAAAAAAAAAAGAACGAGAAAATGAGAAGAGGCAACAAAGTCAGGGGTCAACCTCATCATCGCTCGGGGCCCCCCTCGTCTTCGAAGTCTTCGCACCCTCGATGCCCCCCTCGTCTTCGGAGTCTTCGCCCTCCTGCCTGGGAGCGAGCTCGGCCAGGGGCAGCTCTTCCTCACCCTCTACGGGGTCGTAGAAGTAGTAGGACGAGACGTCAAATCCGGGGTTCCAAGCGGCAACATGCTTTAGCGCTCGGGCGTACGCCTCCTCCATGTTGGTCAACATGTGAGCCTCGGCCTCGTCCCGAACTGCCTGCTCCGCGGCTGCCACCTTCGACGCATGATCGCTCAGGGCCTCCTCCGATGCCTTCAGGGCCTTAGACAGATCCCCTTCGAGTCGAGCCGTCTCCTTTTCCAGGGTCTCGACCTTGGAAGCCTCGGCGGCCGAGCTCCTCAGCGCCTCGGCGGCCGAGCTCCTCAGCGCCTCGGCGAGCTTAGCCCTTAGGTCGGCAACATCAGCCTCGAGCAAAGCGGAATGCACCTGCTCGGCCTCCAGCTGTTTTACCGCCTTAGATTGCTCCGACCATTCCCGGCCATTCAAAACAGTCATCTCATTTTCCTTGCTCGTGAACTCCTCGAGCAAATGATTGAAGTGGCAGAGGGTCTACAAGCCATACAAAAAGCAGTTAAGCACGGGCACAAAAACTTGGAAAAATTTTGACGAAAGTCCTCTAGTACTTACCAACATGGGTGTTCCGAGTAATCTGCATCACGGCATCACCAACTTGGCCCGCCTTGAGTGCCGCTCGGTCTTTAGGGGTCGGCAGGTGCTTCACCGCCTGCATGCAGATGTTGGCATCCCCTAGGAACCCATCGACCTTCATCACCCGCCAATCGGGGATGAAGATGCGCTTGTGCTCCTCGGTCAGGATTGTCTTCGCCTCGGTAGTGAGGGGCGGGACATCGAGAGCCAGTGCCGCGCTCATGTTGAAAGCTCTGCCCGAAGACCCTGGAGCATCTGTTCGTGCCGTTTGGGTCGGCGCATCCGAGGTAGATGGGGCGGACACCACGACGAGGCCTTGATCGGGCTCGACCGGAGGAGCCTCGATAACCTGTCGCTCGATGGTCGGAGAGACCAAGGGGATCTTGGGCGCTCGGCCGCCTTGGGGCCCGGACACGGTCCTCTTTCTCTTCCTTGCCTCCTGCTCTTTAGCCGCCCGGGCCTTGGCCATCAGACCCTTGTAGTCCATGCCGGGAGTTTCTGCAAAGACCGAGCAAAAAAAGTTGGAAAAATTTTTAAACTCAAAAACAAAGCAAAGAAAAGAAAAAAAGAAGCGTACTAGGGTCGATCGGACTGAGACCCCCTCGGAATAGGACCTCCTCGGTAATGTCCTTGTAGTTGAGGGTCAGAAGATCAAGGAGCTTTTCTACAATCTCTGCCTCCTCGTTGCTGAGCACGAGCTCCTTCTCGCCCGTTTCGAAACCCCGGCCCTCAGCCACACTGTCGGGATGACCCACAACTCGAGAGCCCGAACGAGGAAATACTTCTCTTTCCAGTGCTTGATCGAGTCCAGGTTCTCGATAAGCTTCACGCCCTTCCTCGGTGACAGATAGTACCTCTGCTCGTTCTTATTCATCTGGCAGGTCGGTAGAGGCTTCGCAGTAGGAACATCGAGGGCTGCACGCCAACCTCTCGGCATTGAAGAGCGAAGGCCATCACGTGCCGCCAAGTGTTCGGCATCCACTGGGCCGGGCTCAAGCCGAACCATTGCAGCACCTCGATTACGAAAGGGTGCAATGGCAGCCGAAGACCGGCGTGCAGAGCATCGGCAGGGAATACGCAAACGTCGGCCGAAGAAGACGTGCACGCTCGGACGCCAGGGCCGGGGAGAAGGAGGGCATACTCCGCAGGGATCCGGAACCCACTCCGAATCCGATGCAAATCCGCCTCAGTTAAGATCGAGGAAATCTGATCTACCTCGGAAGTCTCCCTCGGCTCGTTCTTCTCAATCGACTTGGCAGTGCCCTGCATCACCTTCTCTAGCAAATCCCCGGAGTAGCTCCGCACACCGCCAATACTAGACAAGATGCTCGGGTGCCGACCCAACTCCCCTGCAGTCTTTGGGCGCTCGATTATCGTCACCACCCCCTCGCCCTTGCTGGCTCGGACCATTACCTCCTGGAGAGGCTCGGCAACCTCCTCATCTGTACTCGGCCTGACCGTTGTCTTTTCGGTCGGCTCGACGACCTCCTTCCCTTTACCCGAGCTCGGCCTGACCGCTCGGCTGATGCCTAGGTTCGAGGAGGGGGTCTCGTCCGTGGAAGAAATCTTAACCAATTTACAAAAATGAGGAGAGAGACTGACCTTGAAGTGACTAGTACGGTCGGAAAAGATTGCCGGAGCTTAAAATGTCTTGCCGCGATAGCTAACAGCACCACCCAAGAGCTAAAAACTTCGCTGCTAAGGAGTAAAACCAAGAGTGAGAAAGTGAAAGTTAGAAATGAGGTTAAGTGTTAAGGGGGTGAAAACTTATAGTAAAAGAGATGCCTCTTGGGCTTTGTAATGTAAGGGCGCAACTCTTGGGCCTCCCTTGGAGCGTTACAAAAGCCCAAACAACTAAGTAACGAAGAGCGGCAACTGTTGGCAAAGGAAGCGACGTTTCGATACAAGTAAAACCGCTCGACGCCCCTGAAACTAAAATCCGAGCGACAGGCAATCCGACCTCAACAACCAAGAGGATAGCTCGGATTCCGAGCAAGTGCCAATCCAAGCTGCGAATTGGAGAAAAACGACTTTCCCCTCAAAATTCGCGTCAGATTTCGATCGGATGGCTCAGATCCTGCTAGCGCCATTAAACGACAAGATAGTGTTTTCTTGGGAACTGAGCAAGCCTCGAGATCTGTGCCATCATCCAATGGCTCCGATCGCCTCACGTCCCTCAGAACCAAAATCCAAGCGACAGGCGATCCGACCTCAACAACCAAGAGGATAGCTCGGATTCCGAGCAAGTGCCAATCCGAGCTGCGAATTGGAGAAAAATGACTTTCCCCTCAAAATTCGCGTAAGATTTCGATCGGACGGCCCAGATCGTGCCAGCACCACTACACGACAAGATAGTATTTTCTTGCGAACTGTGCCTGCCTCGAGATTCGCACTGAGATCTGACGGTTTAGATCGCTCCACGTCGCTCGGAATTCCGAGCCGAGTGCCTAGCAATCCGAGCCATTCGCGTAAGGGAAAAACCAAGCCACTTCGCTCGGATTCCGAGCAAGTGCCAATCCGACCCGCAAAAGTGAAGAAAAACGCTGCTGAGCGTCCCCAACCATTGGATCAATGCGAAAATCGCGCCTGGGATGATGGACGGTCCAGATTACGCCACGTCCTCTAAACGACAAGATAGCATTTTCTTGGGAACCGAGCCTACCTCGAGATCCACGCTGAGATCCGATGGCTCAGATCGCTCCACATCGCTCAGAATTCCAAGCCGAGCGACTAGCGATCCGAGCCACTCGCGTGAGGGAAAAACCGAGCCGCTTCGCTCGGATTCCGAGCAAGTGCCCATCCGACCCGCAAAAGCGGAGAAATTGCTGCCGAGCGACCCTGTCCATCCGATCTTTCAGAAATTCGCGCCCGCACAAGATCAACAGTCCAGATCGCGCGATGCCATAATTCAGTATTTAAAATTAAATTTTATTTATTAAAATCGTTTTATTTATTTAAAAATTGTGAAAAAATAATTAAAAATTTGGGAAAATTAATTAAAAATCCTAGAAAATAATTATAAAGTCTGGGAAATATTTTTGGGCCCCCCGAGTAAATAATTATCACCTAGGATAATTTATTAAGACCTCTGAACGACGAATCGACACTTTGCAAAATTAAGTAAATATTCCGAAAAAATAGATAAAAATCACCAAATGTCCAGAAGAGCTCAAGAACAACTCAGAGCATGCAACTAACTTAGAAAAATCACCATACTGCCACCTGCAAAGATTCAAAACCTCCCATTCGGACTTCAATACACCTCCGCAAGCCATTGAAACAGTAAAACTACTCCTCAAAGGCTGATCAAACTCAGTCTTCGGGAGTGGAGGGCTCGTGATATGGCTAAAAATGGGATTAAATTGGAACCGTCCAAATCAGGAACGAATCTTAAAGCCTAGGGGTAAAATGGTAATTTCACTTACAAATGGGTCTAAAACGGGTACTGGGTCTTCTCTCCTAATATCCAATAACCCGTAAATGGATCCACCTCAATGGGGTGCGGGTTCCAACCTACAGAAAACCCGGTCCAGCAAGATAGAATTAGGATTTCTGATTGTATTCAATCAATGGCGCTGATTTGTTGTATCCTTTCACTGGGAATTAGGGATTTCATTCCTAATCTGATCCCAATGGCATCTATAAATACCCCCCATCTACCACCATTAAGAGGTAATCAATCTTTTGCCAATTTACGCTCTCTCATAATCATTCCTGATTACTGACTTGAGCGTCGGAGGGTGCGTCGCCGGGATCAACTCCGGTGTCTCGCACTTTTTGCAGGTGAACGGCGGGAGCCAGCGGTCAAACTCCGGCAGAACAGGTTTCAGGTTTGCTATTCAGGTTTTCCAAAAATTCACAAATACTGTTTGTTTACCCCCACACCAGATTTAGCGGTAACAACTACCAAATAGTTCGGATAAATAACATTTAAATTGATTGAGATAGCATGTCTTGATGTCGCTCTCTAGCTAACTATAGTAGTTTCCCGCCAAAGCACTCCGATGAGAAACGCAAAGGTGAAAGGTTTCAAGGGAAGTAAATCGTATTTAGGAGTTATACCTTAAAGATGAATCTGCTGTCTCCACAATATACCGATAACAGCACTGCAATATTGTGGTATCTCTATGGTATCCACACGAACAAATCAAATCAAGCCTTCCCTCGTGCCGCAGTGCTAGCTGCGGGAAGAGATGTTTCTCACGATCTCTCTCTCTCACAATTTCTGTGACGGGTAGGGTTTTCACATGTGACACATTTCCCCAGATACGTATCATATATAGCTGTAGGAAATCAACCATAAAACAGTAATGAGATAGTTGGACTCACAATCTGACCTGGTTCAGATTCGTGTGTGGACCTTTGAACTTTAGTCAGGCCATTTAATCTAATTAAATATCTAACCAATGTCAGGAGTCCAAGTCTTACTTGGATCCCCAATTAAATTCATCTTATGAATTTAAACCTCAATTTCGATCCATTCTAAGTATGTGACCCTGTAGGTTCCCGTTATGTTGACAGTAATACTAAAATTATAGTTTAGTATTACAAACAGTGAGTGGTATATAGTAATACATCATTGCTACTCAAGTAACGGAAATATTAGTGATTAGACATAACCTATCCATGACCAATATTACCATGTAGTCTAGTCCCTTTCTCTAGATATCTTAATTGACCACAAGGTATAGAGCGTGACACCCTTGTATAGTTCAATCTTTGGTTTCTTAATGTCCGAGTAGACTTACTAAAACAAATGAGCTCAATATCTCATATTAACTCATTTGAGCATGGTCATACATTTTGTAGTCCCACTCAATCAAGAGGCTCATAGATATCGCTCATATTATGTAGGAGAGACAAATCCTATCTAAGTCACTCACATCCCTCCACATGATTTGTAGTATATCAAATAGTCAACGTTATAATTACCTTATTACAAGCAACGTTTGACAACATTAAAACATATAACTTCTCATGTAGGGAACCGTAGTGACTTAAAGTCAAAGGACTTCATATACCATGGTCACTGTGAGAACCGCTTATGACACTCAGGTAATGATCCATGCAGTGTTCTCATGGTGGGTCAGTCCAGTACATTATTACTCTAATATGTACCTATGTGAATACTTGTATCTCATATCCCTGACCCAAGAGATATGGTCATCAATCTACGCACATACTAGTTTCTATGTATTATTGTTGTCCTAATTCACAATAATATTTGACTAGAGACATTTAAGAATAATGTTATGATTACAACCAATAAGATCTCACAATCAAGTTATGCACTTGATATCCTATGGTATTGAACCTACTATTGTAAGGACTTTATTATGTTCATTTAATCACAATAAACATAATAAATGAAATACCTCTTATATGAAATAAATATCATGATACAATGTAAACTAGTAATGTCAATACACAACTGGCCTCTAGGGCATACACCAACATATAGTGCAGCAGCAGGTACATATACAATAGGTAGCACAGGAGGCTCATGGTGAGCCTATTGAAAATGAGCAGGTTATCCAAGATGAACAGGTACATTTAGAATAGTTCGAGGAACCTGAACCGGTCGGTGAACCGGTACCCACATTAAGAAGATCGACATGAGAGAGAAGACCAACCAAGATATTTGATCCATCAGCTAGTATTGTTCATGAGCATGTTCTATACATGGATTCAAGAGAGCCAGAGACTCATAAGGAGGCTTTGAAGGATGAGACTCGAATTCAGTGGGAGTTGGCTATGAGGGACGAGATGAACTCCTTAGAACAGAACAAAACTTGGGAGTTTACCAAGTTACCTGCAGGGAAAATGGCTTTTATGAACAAATGGATATTTAGAGTCAAGGATGAGATATATGGCAGTAAAAGGTACAAGGCGAGTGTAATATCCCGGACGGATATTATATTGTATAGATTATTATTTTTTTTTTATTTTTTTTTTTTCCTAGAATTGAAATATTTTTGGTGGATATCACCTGGTTTTGTTAATAAGCATTATATATATATATATATACATACGTATGTGCATTGTACAAATTTAGTACATTGTACAAATTGTGATGTGTGTATTTTTGGACAAAAATATCTCTTTGTCATGATAGATCAAATTAAGATGGCTAGGTTTTGTTTAAAAGGTTAAACCTATGATTAATTGGATACATAAGAGTTAGGGTGTTTCTTCTAGAAGCTCTCTCTCCTCCACCTCACCCCTCCACCTCATCCCTTCACCTTACCTCCACCTCACCCTTCCCCATTCCTAAGCATGGCAGGCCATCCCTTATCAAGGGGGATTTGTGCAAATGTGTGGGTGCATTTTACAATCTCCACCTTCTCTTCCACCCTATAAATACCCCCCCCCCCCCCCTTTCATCTCTTTCTCATTTTTTACAAAGACAAAAAGAGAGGAAAAGAAAGAGAGAACAAAAAATCCTAACTTGAGAGTTCTTCATTGTAGGTTGTAGTAGAAGCTAGGAGGAAGGAGAAGGTTACTAGGCTAGTTCTTCCTACAAAGAAACTAAAAGGTGGGGGTACTCTACTTCTCTTTCTATGATTTCTTGTTCTCTTTTTATGGTTTGTTTCTCTCTTTTTGGGTTGTGTGTGAGAAAGAACCCATTTTTATGATGACTTGTTGTTATAAGTAAAAAAGAACTCATCTTTACGATGGTGGTTGCTGTATGTATGATCTATAATAACTTGGACTATTTTTATTAAGCATAAGTGATTATAGAGATCAAAATGATCCCATGGATATATGGATGGTAGAACTTAAATAAGTGGCATAGAAATTGAGTCTTTAAGACTTGTGGTGATTATTTTAACAATTTGGACTAATTATATATGCATATGAAGAGTTGTGTAGTAGAATTATTTACATACCCATTTTTGGGTTGTAGAACTCCACTTGGACTATTTGACATAAGCATATGAAGATTTGTTTACATACCCATTTTGGGTTGTGGAACTTAACAACTATAAAGAATAAGACTTTTATTTTGCCTATTGCTCTCTACTTTGTTAAGTATTAATTCTTGCTAACTCTTAGTTCCAAAAAGGGTAGACTTGATGTATGTAGGAACTAAGAGGTTATAGAAAAAAAAGGTATATTTTTTGTAATATGTAGGAAATTGTAGTTCATGCTTAAGTTGTAAGAATCATGCTTATGTTGTATCCATGCTTAAATTGTTGTAGGATTGTAGAAAGGGCCCATGCTTATGTTGTATTCATGCATGAGTTGTATATGATAAAAGAATTCATGCTTGAGCTTATATGTGTAGTTGTTCTAGATTCAAAAGAACCATTCATGCTTGAGATTATATGTGGGGGTTTCTCATCTCATGGTTGTTTAGCTATTATTAGGTATTTATTATTGTTGTATTTTGTTTTATTGAGTTAGTTTCTTGTGCATGTGGACTAGAATAGAGAGTGTACAAAGTTGAAGTGGTAGAACACAAATTAGAACGAGAAAGATTCGATGTTTTGAGTTCTAGGGTTAGATTTAATTAACCATGCTAAAGGTAGAATCTTGACCCAAAATATATTTGGGAGGTTTTCCTAGGTGTTATTAGTGTTCTCCAATTTTTATGGACTTTTCGAAGTAGTTTTGATGGGTGGAACGAGTGTTTTCCCCCAAAACAGCGAGGTTCAAGTCGAAAAACACAGCTAACTGTTTTCGGGTTAAGTATCGCAGTAGGTTCAGGAGGCTTTTACTTGGGTTTTCTTGCAGAATTAGAGGTAGAGACCCTGTAGAGAAGTTGTAGTAGACATTCTCCTCTTTCCGAATTGGCCTCTCGAGTTAAAATCCGATAAGAGAAGCAAGAGTTATGACCGTTTCAAATCAGGACAACGAGCTTGGCTGAGAAACTCACTGTTCTGTTTGGTTGCCTTTTTTGAGCCTCTTACTGGTCGAGTCTGAGGTTCGTACCAACTAGGGAGTTGTAGTAGACATCTTCCCCTTTTCGAATTGACCTCTCGGGTTAAATTTTGATAAGCGGAATAGAAGTTATGGTCTTTGGAAAGTACAGCAACTAGCTGTTTGACAGGTTGCTTGCTGTTTTGATTCCTGGTCATTTTTTAGGGTTTTACTTGATGAATCTGAGGTTTGAACCAACTAAGGAGTTGTAGTAGAGACTCTTCCCTTTCCGAATTGACCTCTCGGATTAAATTCCGATAAGCGGAGTAGGAGTTATGCCGTTTGCAAAATAAAGCAACTAGCTGTTTGACAGGATGCTTGCTGTTTTGATTCTTTGTCATTTTTGAGTGTCTTACTTGCAGAACCTGAGGTTCGAACCAACTAAGGAGTTGTAGTAGAGACTCTCCCCTTTCCGAATATGCCTCTCGGGTTAAATTTCGATAAGCAGAGTTGGAGTTATGCCGTTTGCAAAGTACATCATCTGTCTGTCTTGACTAAGTTCCTGCTGTTTTGCTTCTTTGAGGTTTTAGAGTATCTTACCTATTGAACCTGAGGTTCGGACCGACTAGGGAGTTGTATAAGAGACTCTCCCCTTTCCGAATTGGCCTTTTGGATTGAATTCCGATAAGCGGAGTAGGAGTTATGACGTTTGCAAAATACAGCAACTAGTTGTCTTGACTGGAACTTGTTGTTTTGCTTCTTTGATGTTTTAGGGTGTCTTACTGGTAGAATCTGAAGTTCAGACCAACCAGAGAGTTGTAGTACACATCTTTCTCTTTCCAAATTGGCCTCTCGGGCTAGATTCCGATAAGCGGAGTCGGAGTTATGGTATTTGGAAGGTGCAGCAGCCAGTTTTGAGCTGAGTGTGCTTGCTGTTTTGCTTCTTTGATATTTTAGAGTGTCTTACTTATAGAATCTGAAGTTCGGACTAACTAGAGAGTTGCAGTAGACATCTTCCCCTTTCCGAATTGGCCTCTCTGGATAGATTTCAATAAGCGAAGTAGGAGTTATGGGATTTGGAAGGTGCAGCAGCCTGCTTTGAGCTGAGTGTGCTTGCTGTTTGACTTCTTTGGTGTTTTAGAGTGCCTTACCTATAGAATCTGAGGTTCGGGCCAACTAGGGAGTTGTAGTAGAGACTCTCCCCTTTTCGAATTGGCCTCTCGGGTTAAATTCCGACAAGTGGAGTAGAAGTTATGGTCTTAGAAAGTTTTCAGCTTGGCTGTGTATTTAGTGAGTTGGAATTGTATCTGTCTGGATTTCTTATAGTTTTTGAGTGTCATACTCGCAGAATCTAAGAAAGTGGTCAACTAGCAAGTTTTAGTAGATGTTCCCACCTTTTCAAATTGTCCAGTTTCGTTAAATTCTAATAAGCGTAGTACTGTGTGCTTCTAGGCTGTCGGAAGGGTTTTATGTCGTTTTCAGGTTTTTCTTTGCTAGTATGCCTATTTTAGACTGTCAGTAAGAGCATCCACAGTCGTTTGCTATAATTTCCATTTTCTCATAATTTGAGAAAAATTTGAGAATTCACCCCCTGCAATCGTTTGCTATATTCTCAAAAAATAGCAAAAGGTGAACAGTGACTTCTCATATATGAGAAGTGGAGAGGCGAATATAGAAAAATAGAGGACGGAACATGATGCATCGTTCCAAAGATAAAATTATTTTTTATTGTAATCGGACGGTAATAGTTATCTCGTCCCGTAAAAAAAAATTTTTTTTTTTTTAAATAGGTCGGACGATACAAGATGTATCGTCCTTCCCATTTTCTAAAAAAATATAGGCATTAACCTCCAACGGGACATGATGTCCCATTGGATCACAAATTGTGATCGGCCGGGACATGATGTCCCGTCCGAGGTATGCTTTTATTTTTGTTCTGGCATGGAAAGGTGGGAGACTATTTTTGTTCAGTGGCACTATTTTTGTATTTGTTCAGTGGCACTATTTTTGTTCTGGCATGCTTTTATTTTTTGTTCTGTTCCAAAACTCTGGATGGGAACCCTAAAATGTGGCCAGCAAATATGGACGGGACATCATGTCCCGTTCCAACTTAATTTTTTTTTTTAAATAATTCTTTGCGGACGAGACACCATGTCTCGGCCCGCTTAAAAAAATTTGTTCCGACGTTACATCATGTATCGTCGCAGGAGGTTTTCGAAATTGTTTTAAAGGGACGATACAAGGTGTTTCGTCTTACTCATTTTTTTTAAGTGACGATACAAGATGTATCGTCCCAAAAAAAAATAAGAAAATTTTGAGAAATGACCATTGCAGACGATGCAATCTGTTCTATTCCTATTCTTTCCATTTTGCCAAAATATAGCAACTGCCATTGTGGATGCTCTAAACTCTTCTTTTGCTTCTAATTATAGAAGATCAGGTTTTGCTAGTAAGCACGTTTGGTTACTTCTAGGTTGTTAGAATACGTGTATGATTGTTTTATTATATGGTTCTGCTCATACGTGGCTCGTCTGGCCCGTATGTAGACTATTGGTCTCATACGTAGCTTATTTGGCTTGTATGTATGTTATTCTATCATACGTAGCCCGCCTGGCTCGTATATAGTTTTTGGTTCCATACGTAGCTTGTTTGGCTCGTATGTGTTTTTGGTTACTCGTATGTAGCTTCGTAGCTAATACGCGTTTGTTGTGCTCATCTAGGGTGATATCATTGCCCTAGGGCTATCGACCATTAAGACGTGTGTTTACCTTACTCCTAAGGGGCTGTGGACAAGTCACTCCTTGTGTACTGTCGGATCTTAACTAGTTTGGTTGATCGCGGACCGGAGCGTAGACGGAATCCAAGTTCAGTGTAGTAGCATGCGAATACGTTCGTATTACCGGGGTCTTGGATCGATAGGCCATGAACCAGATCCTTAGGTATTCTAGTAAGTCTAGGTTGAGTATCCTAGTAGAGTTATCTTACAAAGTCTAACTCAAGACTTAGCATGTTGTGTAAGTTCTGTTGTCATCCCTCAGTTTGTTTAGAGTTGGTGACATTGTTAGGGTAGTAACTTATGACTATTACTACTTAACCATTACTTATTATCATCATTCGCCGAAGGGAAAAAGTTGATATTAAGGGTGATTCCTTATGATCTGACCTTTCCTATAAGCCGGTACTAGGCGGTGTTATTCGGTTGTACCCTTTTAATCAAAAGGATACGGTCTGTGCCTTCTCACGAGTTGGGAGCACGGGATCCGTGTCTCGTTTGTTAATTTCTGAAGTGCCTTGATAAGCGGGAGCGATTCCTGTCGGAGCTAGGGGAATGAACCCCCCGGAACTCCGTCTTATCTTGTATATAAGGGCGAGAAGCCATAGACTACAGTCTGGCTAGGGAGCCACAGTGAATTCTTCGAGCTAACCTGTGTTGCAGAAACCCTAAGGGTACATCAGATATTTGAGTGGGGCCCAGTGCGACCGAGCAATAGTGGAAAACGGGGACACCACTATATGACTGCGAATGGCGGGATTAGACCATTTCAAAGCAACCTCATCTAATCTTCAGAAACAAGTCGAGTACAAGAGTAGAATTTATAGCACGGGTTCAAATCCCTATATATGAAGAAACGGCTTGATATGGGGCGTATGTAGTATAGGCTGCATACTGTCCTAGAGTTTTGCTTGCATTAGAATAAGAGCATCCTTGCATCAGTAGTCTTGTATTAGAGTCTAATAAATAGCATACACTGACACATCAACTATATATATACACGTTTCTCTTTTCATCAATCTGTTTGCTTTAAGTTGAGAATCACTGCTAGTCATCAGCCTTAAAGCATCAATATATGTACTGACGTCCCCATTTCAATAGGTACTGGATTGCAGAAGTACAGGTACAAGATTTAGGAGGACTCAAGGCAAAAGAAGCAAGGAGCCGATGTCATTTTAAGTTTTCGCTGTATTACATGTTGGAATTTCATTTATAACAATACTGTAATTTATTCATTCTTGTAAATTATTTATTTGTTGGAAAGCATCTAAGTGAAATACCAAGTGTTGTTCTTGTTCATTATACTCTGATGTAAATTGTTGAAAGTTGTAACACTTGGGATTGTAAAGGTATTATTGTAACATTGTTGTAATGTATTGCAGTTGTATAACATTCAGACTTGTAATACATTTTGTGTTGAATAAAAAGTTTTAAATTTTCCTATTTTTCTGTGTATTGTGGCTAATTGAAGAAAAGATTCTGGCTTATGTCACAGTTTCCCAGTTATCGAAAATCGGGGTGTTACATCGAGACTTGTTGTAAAATGATTCTCTCAAAGAGATGGTGTTGATTTCAGTGATATCTTTGCACTGGTTGTGAAGATGGCTTCAGAGCAGTTGGATGTGAAAATACCATTTTTCCATTGTGATGTCGAAGAAGAACTGTACATGAAACAATCCACATGTTTTGAAGCAAAAGAGAAAGAAGACATGGTGTGTCGACTGAGGAAGAGTCTTTATGGGCTCAAACAAGCACCGCGGCAATGGTACTTGAAATTTGATTGCTTTATGAGAGAAAAAAGTTTCGACAGATGCGAAATAAATCATTGTGTTTGTTCGTAGATATGAGGACAATGATATAGTTTCCTTGGCATTGTATGTGGACGACATGTTGTTAGCAGGTTCATGTATGGAATAGATCAAGGAAGTGAAAAAGATGCTAGCTTCAGAGTTTTTTATGAAGGACTTGGGTGAAGCAAAGCAAATCCACGGCATTAAGATTAGTAGAGACAGGAAAAGCAAGAAGATTTGGTTATCTCAAGCAGACTATATGAAGAAGGTATTGAAGAGAATCAACATGGATGGCACGAGGCCAGTCACTTATCCCTTGGCTGCTCACTTCAAGTTATCGATGGACTTGTGTCCTAAAACGGAGGCAGAGATTGAGGAAATGGCTGTTATTCCATATACCTCAGACATTGGAAGTTTGATGTATGCAATAGTGTCTACAAGACCAGACATTGCATAAGCAGTGAGAGTTGACAGTCGTTACATGAAGAATCCAGGTAAACAGCATTGGGATGCAGTAAAGTGGATTCTTAGATTCTAGCAGGTAGTTCAGATTTTTCTCTTTGTTTTAAGGGAGATTCCTTGCATATATATGGTTATGTGGATGCAGATTTTTTGGGCGATCGTGATGGTTGCATAAGTGCTACAGTGTATGTATTTATAGTTGGAGGAATAACTATCAGTTGGGCTTCGCAGTTACAAACGGTTGTAGCACAATCAACCACGGAGTCAGGGTATATGGCACTTACAGAAGCAAAAGAAGACATGTTGCAAATTTTAGAGCTTATGAAACAGTTGCAGAGAGTAACCCATAGGTGAGCTATGGTGTGTAAGTAAAAATGCAGTTTTCTTGGCGAAAAACTCGGCATACCACTCTAGGACTCAGCACAATAAAATGAGGTATCATTTTATTAGAATAGCGGTTGAGAAGAAATGGTTGAAGCTTTCTAAGATTCTTAGCACAAAGAATCCGGCGGACTTGCTCACAAAGGTAGTGGATAGCAGGAAACATCAATTATACTATATTACTATTGGATTATCTCCAAATTAATTGATGAGGAGACTCGCAGATGCACATGCCTAGACTAGGCCAATAGAAGAATGAAGAATAGGTTAGAGACTTCTTGTATATGTTTCCAAGTGAGAGATTGTTGGGGTTTGAAGATCCAAATACACGATAAAGGGGTTGAAGAAGACAAACAAGAAGAAGAGTCAAAGTGGGAGCATGTCAAAAGCAGTTTAAAGCTACAGGCAGAGTTGCTTTGTAGGCAGTACACGGTCGACCGCGCAGTCGACCGTCTCATTCTCTGTTGCAACCCTGTATACATGAAGGAATGACAAGTCGACCGACCCACTTTCTGTTAGATCATGTACAGTCGAAGGCATGAATCGGTCGACCGTCTCTGTATTTTTGTCGACCGTCGCGATGTTGATTGATGAGCGGCTAAAATTAGAAGTTATGAAAACATATATATATTGTATTATGTACGATTTCAGGGTTATGTGAAAAGAAAAGAAAGGTCTATCAGCCGTCATTGAGAGAGAGAAATAGAGACAAACCCTACACCTTGGTGGTGAGTTCTTCAGAGATTTGTAAACTTGTTCTTCATATTTTTAGTGGAAATTGCATGAGTGCCTCTGCGCGGGGAAGTAGCCATTGCATTGGCTGAACCTCGAAAAAAATCTCGTGTGTTCTTTTGTATTGCTTTTGGTTGTTTTTGTTCTCTTACTTTTGATTCTCTTGTTCTTGCATCTCGTTGGTGAGTTATTCCGCCGTTAAAACTCAACAAAAGTATCGACCATGTACATCGACCTGAATACCCTAGAATGGTGGAAATGATCATTCAGTTGGTACGTAGCATCTTAACAAACAAGAGTAATGCCCTACATCTATAGCTTCTCTCAACAAAAGAAAATAAAATGATCAACATGTATATAGCACAATCTATTCAGTAAAATTGTACATATATATACATCTTATAGGGGGTACGTCAGTTTCGCTATATTGATTCAGATCACACATACTTTAAGCTATAACCTTACATATAAACGCGTGATGGATAAGCTTAGGAAAGAAGTAAACGGTCTTATGTAGATGGAAAACGTTGGCAAAAGCTGAACTATACATGTACTTAAGTGAAGCCAGAAGCCATTAAATCATCAAGTAGAATTTGTTAAGTTATTTTTCATTTTCATTTTATCTTTTGCCAGTCACTATATCACCTAGATGCTCAAACAAAAGAAACACTTGACTTGTATATAAGTCCATGATTAGGGATCGCAGAATTGTAGTAGTCTTTAGCTCATGATTCCATTTCATACCTTTTATATATATATATATATATGTTGCTGCTTATTTTGGTGTGGGAGTAAATAGATAGTGAATTAATAATTGATGAAAACAACTAAAAATCTGATCTTTGACCTTGGCCACTAAAAGCGGTTAGAGCTCCTGAGATTGAATCTGGATCGTTGACTGACCACTGTGCTCTGAATCCGACGGTTGCTGATGCGGCCAATGGACCTGCAAAAAGCCTGAAACACCGGGGGTGGCCCCGGTGACAGACCTCCGACGCTCAAGTCAGAACCAAAAAGAGAAAGATAGTATGAGAGAGAAAACTAGCGAATTGTTGATTACCTTCTGACTGTAGAGGGGAAGGGGTATTTATAGGTCTGAGAGACATATCAAGAGATTGATTTGTGTCCGTTGGATCAATTTAAATTTCTTATCTCTTTTATGTCTCTCCCCCTCAAGAGATAAGAACTTCTTGTTAGGGGATAAGAGATTTGACTCCTAGCCTTTATGGGCTGGTTATCTCTCCTAGTGTGCCCGGTCTGTCACTTTTTATGGGCTTGAAAGAAGTCCATATCTTGGAGAAGGCTCGGACCTGTTAAAGAGGTCCGTCATGGTTAATCTGCTTGTAGAAGCTTTGAGGTCTGTGCCGGAATCGTACGGCCCTGATTTTTATCATCATCGGAAAGTAATTTCTTGGCTTTCGGAGAGTAGTACGCCTTACTTTTGGACTATAGAGTACAATCTTAGCAGTCAGGGTATTCGGAGATACCTGAAGCAGATCAGTGACTTCGGAAGGCAGCAAATATTTTCTTGTTTTTTTCCATATTTTTCAGATTTTTCCGAATTTTTCTGGAATTTTTCCCAATTTTAAGATCACTTTTCCGAATTTTATAATTAATAAATCAAATTTTAATTATTTTTTGAAAATTTTTAATTAATTTTCCGAATTTAAATAATTATTTTTGGATTTTTTAAATTAATTTTTTGAATTAAAAATGAATTTACGGGATTTCTTGTGAATAAGCTGACGTCGGCTTGCCTTTTAAAGCGACCAGAGTCGTCGATGAAGGGGGTGGCTCGCGCACTGATACGATCAGACAGCTGTGACTCTCCCACCGTGTTTTGTGTGATGAGGCGCGACTTTTGGCGTGATCAGAAGCGTTGATCAGATGCTGGCTCGCCCACTGATGCGATCAACTGACTGAGATCTGATCGTTATGATCTATGGCGACGTGACGCTATCTGGAGCATCCATCATGCCCTGGCTCAAGTGCTGAGGGGGATCATATGGCGAAGATCTGATCACTGTGATGAGGGGCTGCATGGCGTCATCAGGATCGTCCATCAGAGCTTGGCTCGCCCGCTGAGTGAAATCAAACGGTGGAGAAGTGAGCGGAGCAGCGAAGAAGACGCAAAGCGACGTGGACGCATCTAAGCCGCTTATAACACTTGAGCTCGATTTCTGGGGGGATAGAAGGGTCGGAAATTGATGCGAGGACCCCCTAGCTCAGTCGACCATTTGGCCGAGCTATGGCCATTTTTTTCGATTTTGCAGACTTTTCTAAGCTACGTGGAATCTGTTTCTTCGCGAAGCTATGAGCTCTCGTCCTCATCGAGCTACCACGACGTCGAACCGTCTCTTCGTCGACTTATCCCCTTCACCGAGCTATGGGGCTCTATTTTTGGTCGAGCTATGAGAGTGTGATTTGGCCGAGTTTTGGCCTTCGAACTTGTCGAACTATGACCGTCGAGTCTCGTCAAGCTACGAAAGTTTAGCTCCGCCGAGCTATGACCGTCATGTCTCGCCGAGCTATTGGAGATTAAGCTTCGCCGAGCTATTGGAGATGAAGCTTCGCCGAGCTATGGTCGTTAAGCTTCGCCGAGCTATCGTGGTCGAGTTTCGTTGTCGAGTTGCGATTAGGCTTTGGTGAGTTTCTCGACCAATAGTTTTGGCGGTGCTTTTGTTGAAGTGAGTGCTCGGTGTTTGGAGTTGTGGGGCTCGGAGTCGGAGCTGCGAAGGAAGAGTCTCAATGGAGAAGTGGTAGGGATTATGTCTTTGGCGCTCATATTTGAAGGAGAAGAATAGGAGGCAGAACTGGATTTTGTGTAGCGGTTTTGGATAGCAGGTTCGAAACCCACACCCGTTTTACCCCTTCACAATGTCCCCTTGGATTTAGCTTGCGAATTCGGTTTGTAAATCCGACCCGATCCGAAGCCACTTATACCCTTCTTCTTGTTTCAAAACCGTGAGTACATTGTTGGAAATTTTTCATTTTTGCAAATCTCTGGAGTTTTTGGAGATTTGTGGAGATTTTTGAAGCTTTTATCCCACAAGAAGTTTGCCTTGTTTGGAGTTGATTTGTCTTTGATGGAGTTCTCTTTCTCATATCAAGGTAGGAACACTAGTGTGCTTGGGTTTTTGGATTTGATCATCTCCTTGGAGTTTGTTTTGATTTTGGTCGAGAGAGGTTGAACGGACTTGGGGACTCCGTGGGGCTAGTAGGCCTTGTCACAAAGAAGCTTGATTAGTGATGGATTTTCTTCTACTAGTGGTGAATATGGCTTCCACCAAGTGTTTGTGAAATTGTTCACCCCATCACGTCCGCCAAGTGTTTGTGAAATTGCTCACCCCTTCGTACTGCTTCTTTCATCGACCGAGCACTGTGACGATCGCCCGTTTTGCCGGTCGACTGTCCTGTTGATAAGTTACTGTTCTTATTGGATCTGGGGCAGTGTGATCTGACCATTGAATCATGTGGAGGGCTCAGATCCTGCTACGTGGAAATTTGATCACTGGGGTTCTTTAAATAGTGGTTGATTCCACCTCTCACTCCTTCATTTACCACCTTCACTTTCTCTCTCTTGAAATTTTGAGAGCTTTTCTCTCTAGAAATCGCGATGTTTTCCCGGGTGGTGCTGGTGGCTTGCCTAGTGTTCGACGGGGGTGCTAGCTTCAGCTGTTGGTTCGAAGTTTCTACCACTTTGGCTAGGTAACATTCTTGTGACCGAGGTTTATCATGTCTAGCATTCCGTCGATCTGTACTTCTACTAAAACAGTTGGTCTAGATGGAGAAGAGGGTGTTGTGTTCGACCACTTTCCTGGAGAGAAAAGTGTGCATGGTGAGGTTGATTGTTCCACCGTTGTGGAAACGATCATCGAACCTGAGAGAGATAGGAGGTGTATGCTCAAGACCCCGTTGTTCCTTGTTCCAGAACTGATTAGTGAGTATCCGATAGTTGACCAATAGTTTCTTAGGAGCGACATGGAATACGACGAGCCAGAGCCCGTCCATACTACTGAGGTTAATTATGTTGCCACCATTCTTACATGAGACGAGCTTGTCGTGATTATAACGGGCTTTGGCATTCCTTGCAACTACAGCCTACTCCTGCCAGGTCCTGGAGTTAGGTCGTGTTACCCCATGTCTGAGGAATACTATTTCTTTCCATGCAATGCCTTCTTCGCGGGGCTTCGCTTGCCCCTCCACCCCTTCGTTAAAGAGGTGCCCAACTGGTATCAGCTGTGTCCGGTGCAGTTGATACCGAACACGTAGAGGCACGTTATCAGATTTTTCTTGCAGTGCCGCCAGCTTGAAGCTGAGCCGAGTTTCGTGGTGTTCAGACGTCATTTCAAGCTTATCCAACTCAGCCAAGTGGAGGAGCATTGGTGTAACTCCCTATCCCAGTTGTACGTATTTTATTACGTGAATTTTTGTACTTCAATTTTCAGATCAGTTTTATTTTTCTCTTTGGACTCTTTATCTAAAGCCATAATATTTTTCTGATCAATTCTATAATTTTGTGTTTTTTTTTTCGATCGGAGTTTAAATACAAATTTTAAACCCTGATTAATCCTAATCCTAATCCTAACCCACTCCCACTAACCACTCACTCACAGCCAACCCACCCTGCCTAATTCTACGTCTAACTTCAGGACTTCTCCTCCTTTTTCTCATTTTTCTACACCTCCACCACCGTACTACACCTAATCCCCTCTTCCGTCACTATCTCCTCTTACATTTTTCTACACCCCCATCTCTTTCTCCCCTTATTTTATACACACACCATGCACATTTTGTCTCTTTCCTTTCTTTATATTCATATACACACAGACACATACAGCACACTCCTCTCCCTTTCTTTCTATATATAAGCACACATACATGCACCATTCTCACTACCTATTCTTCTTTTCTTCTACACTTCTCCTTCTCTTCCTCTGCCTTCTCCAACCCGAGAGCTCAAGTAACATCCGAGCTTCACTTTACCCTCCACCTTCGAGCCGACGACTCCATTTCTACGGTCCCGTGAACCCCGAAAAACAACCCGATGCCGTGCCATCACCTCGTTGTTGTTGTCGCTCACCGTTGCTACCGTAGCTCGCTCGCTGCCGTCTTGCTGCCATACTTACCGCCGTTGTGCCACCGTCCGTTGCCGACATCACTTCTTCTTTCTGTGGTTAACACCGCCACCGAAATTGTCACGTTATAAGGCAAGTACCTTGTACACTCTTTTTGTTCTCGTACAAGTATTTTCCTTGGACTCGTGGCAAGTAGTCTAGTTATCATCATGTTTTATTGTCAAATTCCATTCTAGTCACTTGTTTCATGCTATATCAACTCAAGAATGAACCGTTAACACATTTCGAATCGTGTTATCGAATATCGAATATCGAATATTCAACCTTACTATCTCTAAAATTTCTTGACCTTACACTAAAAATTCGACCATGTTTCCGATACTAGATTGAAGATTTTCTACGTGAAAATCGTAGCCCATCGATTCCCGAATCCAGAACATCTTACGGTTTCTCAATCGTATGTATAGATTGTGAGATATCGCGATTTTAGTACTCGCATATCGTGAATTTCTGAAGCTGCACGGGATTACTAACCTATCTCTTGTACTGAGAATTTGACAATGTTCCCGAAACTGGATCAAAAAACTTTCTACATGAAAATCGTAGCCCTTCGAGTCTAAATATCCGAAACATCCTACAATTTCTCAATCCGATGTATAGACTGTGAGATATCACAATTTTAGTATTATAACTCTGAATTTTCAGAATACGCGCGAAATATCGAAACCAGCGAAGAATGAATTTGTACGCATAGCTACTGTCTCTAGAATGTATCATGTGAATATGCATTAGAACTGGAAGAGAGTCTACTTTTTAGAATCTCTGACGGAATTGGATTTGCTTTTCTGTAACAACGGAAAAGTGAATTTGAATGCAGATATGTTAAGTTGTCTAAAAATTCATCTCTACGTTTTTGCATATAAACCCGTTACTTTTCATATTTAATGAACTGAGTGTATTATTGTTCTTGTAATAATAACTTGCATAGATATAATAGGCTGATAGAATGCATTTTATACCACTTGATAATTTATAATAACTACTCTCGATACATGTACTCGTTTTACGTCTCATGTCCATGATTACTGCCCTTGATATTTTTTTCCTTGACTAAACTATTTGATTATACCGTTCTACTAGTCGTACCAACTGCATGTTCATAATTAATTATAAAAGAATAACAAGCCGGGGTTATAAGGGTACGGCTTAATAGTGGACAATATAGAGAAGTATACTCGGAAGGGGGTCCGTGTTTCCCGAAATAGTGATTCTTGATTCTTGGTTCTTGATTACATAATTCTTGATTACATAATTCTCGATTACATGATTCATGATTACATGTCTTGATACTATCACTGGAAGACCCGAGTACATAATCCTATAGAATTCACTACTTAAGTCTAAACGTCACATGATTGATATGCACCGAACTTGTGGTATGGGACACAGGATTGTGTGTATTAGATAAGTTAATAAAACAGATAAACTCGAGATTTTCACTAAGCATGATTCTTGATTATATGATTCTTGATTACTTGACTCTTGATTCTTGATCACATGATTCTCGATTATATGACTCTTCATTAAATGACTTTTGATTCTTGATTACATGATTCTTGATTACATGACTTTTGATTACATGACTCTCGATCCTTGATTACATGATTATCCATTAACTGAGCCTAGGTTATCAATTGCTTATACCTTTTAGTCTTGAATACACTAGTTACAGTTATTACTTACATGATCATATTGTCCCAGTTCCTTACTTACTTCTATATTGTATTTGTACTTCTACTTCTTGTTTCTTCCATGTTATATCTTGTTATATTACCCCTTTTACTGCTTGTTACTACTTGCTGCCCAAAACTTGCTCTAACGGGAACTTTTCTATTTTTCTTTGAGTTAATAATTATACAGGTACTGATGGATCCGACGAGCAGACTCTCTAGACGATCGTTGCTGTTTCCTTACTACTTCATGTTGTTTTTCTTTCAGTCGCTATTTTATCTAGTTGTTATAGAGAACTGCTTATCATATTATTTTAATTCTGGCACCTTGTACTCCCGGGCATCTTGACCTGATGTTGATGTATTATCCAAATAATGGTTATTCTATTTTTAGCTCATGTGATTATTATATTTGCCTGTGTGAATGTGTTATAAAGATCTTGTTGAGTTTATAATTATACAGCTTATGGATGATGCATATCATTCGCTGGGCCTCAGTTGCGTGCCTGTATTTCCGTATAGTGGGAAGCGGGGCGTGACAATTGGTGGCTTAGCCCTTGTAAGAATAGGCGGTTAGTCGATGTTCCTCAATCGATAAGATGTTGGAAGGAGAAATTTCTTGCTGTTCGCAATGCCGAGCCGTGTGGGATTCCCACTACTTGGAAAGGAACGGTTCCCTCGGCAGTGCAAGCGGAGCCGGTAATGACCTTGGAAGAGAAGAGCGTTAGTGATCCCTTCTTGGACTGAAGGTGTTAGCGTCGCAATGAAATCACTAATGAAGTACTCTTTGAAGGTGGTCTTGGACGAGTTGTTCCTAGTATGATCTTTCTGTTGGTGTCTTCATGCCATGTTATTTATGCTTTTGTTGCTTTCTGGTTGTTTTATCCATGCCTTTGTTGTTTTCATTTAATCTTACAATTTTTAACTCCTTTGTGTTTCATCTTGCAGGAAGGACTGACATGGATTACGAAGATCTTCTGGCAGATTTGGATGCGCTACGTACCAAGAGGGAAGATGGGCCGAAGAAGCAGAAGAGGTTGGCTGCGCATTCTTCTCCTTCCCAGGACTTGTCACCCTGGGCCCCTGCCGTGCGGGCTGAGCACCCTGCAGTGGTACCACCTGCTGTCGAGGCAGGTTCTTCCTTAGCTGTGGTCGTGACGAGTGCCGCGTCAGCCCCACTGACTGCTACGGCTGCCGCGTCATTTGCAAATTTGGGGGACGTGGTCTATGCTCCTAATTGGAACGTGAAACCTCATGAGAGCTTTTTGGGAAATTCCGCTGCTTGCCTTGATGCCTGTCGCCACATTCCTACTCCTTCTGACAAAGAAATGTTGAAGATGGAGCCCCCCCGAGAGATCGGTTTTGGAGATTGCGAGGGCACATGTGACGGTATGATTTAGTTCCCTATGTTGCATAGGTTGCGCTTTCTTCCCTTATATCGTTACATTTTAACCATTTTGAAACACTCCTCTATTTTATAATTTTAAAATAGTTGTGTGTATTTTCTTTTATTGTGAGTAGAGATTATTGTTATTGTTATTATTATGCATAAATATGCAATTTTATTTTATATATATTCTTTCATTAATTTATTTATTTGGTGGAGTGGTTTTTATTGAACTTTATTATGATAAAGGAGTACTTGGGGGGACCTAAAAGAAATGTTTGGTCGAGGGGAGGGGGTGGGGGCTTAAAATAAATTTTCCAAAATTTTTCTTTTTCCCCTGCCTCTTCACTTTCGTCAGATTGGAAAACCCCCCTTCCCCCAATTTCGTTCGGTCGAAACCCATTAACGCGACCTAGGGTTTGATTAAAAACCATGGTTTCCATCCGAATTTTTGAGTTGCTTTGGGGGTTTTGATCATTTTGGAGTTCTCTTCCACGACCCAGTGTTGGTTCGTGAAGAAAAGCTCGTTGAGGTATATGGATTTGTGTTTATGTTTATTGATTATTATGTCCTTAGTTTCTTTTGTTAAAAATTGATGTATGCTATTAGTTAGGAATTGTAGAAAATGCTAGTGTGATAGAATTGCTTCTCATGGCATGAAGAGAGATTTGCAAATTTGTCATAACCTCGATTTTGGGATCTTTAAGAACAGGATGGGCAATTCAATTTTAATTGCCTTAAAATTTGTTATGGTGAGTGCAAAATATTATGAGATGATTAATATGAATTTTAGATAATTTTTATAGGCTTAGAACTCAATTAAAGCATGTGAGATGCATGTAGGCATATTATGCATGCCGGGTGTTCGATGAAGTACCCGAGTGAAAACAAGGTGAGAATTTGATAGAGTTGATGATATAATTCATATTTAATAATATTATTTAACCCTAATTTAAGAAATTAGGAGAATTGAATAAAAGAAACCTAATGATCGGGCTTCCCTAAGAGAACCCTTCCGATTGATGAGCGAGATTTTGACTTAAGGACCGAAGTCATAATCAGCCGATAGATACCATCTACTTGTGATATTTGAGATGTGTGGGTATAGTTAAATTCTAATTTGGAGATCTATAGGATGTGTTTTATGGTTAGAGCTAATTAGTTATATGATTTTTCTGTATAGGGTAAAAGTTAAACCGTGATTGGCGATCGGGCAAACGTTGGGCGTATTCTCCTTAGATTCGCCAGGTGAGTATGATTACACTAGGTATATACTATGTTGTGACAAAGCCTTATGCGAATTTGATGTGAATTGTGTGAGTTATAGCCTAATGAAGATTTACTCGAAAATACGAAATTTTATATGTTGAATGGTATTATATGTTGCAAGTTTGTGATATAGATGAGTGATAATGAGTTATGATAGCATAACCGATGAAATTAATGAATGCATATGTGTATAATATAGTGATATTCAAAGTGGAATTAATGGGCGATAATATGATATAATCATTTACTTAATTTGGCTTATTCATAAGATATTATAGCATGATTAAATAAATACTTTGAAGTAATGATCTTATAAAGTAAATACTGGGTGTATGTGTATATGTGATATAATGAGATAAAAATTCTCATGGTTAAAGTCAAAGATATGACAAGTTATTGAAATGAAAGATGAGATGCTGTGTGGTGATATTATGAGATGAAAAGATGAAATGAAAATGATAATAACAGTTAAATTTTGTTGACCGGTACCTACAGAAATTCTGGGGGTTTGGGCTAGACATCCTAACACCCAAGGACCGGCTTGGGGTGCGGTGTTTATTACCCAAACTATGTTTGGGGTGCGGTGTTTTTATCGCCCAAGCCACCGGCTTGAGGCCCAGTTATTACCCAGCTCAGCTGGGGTGTAGTGATCTTTCCTCGATGACAGATGTCTGCCACGAGGAAGTACCCAGCTTCGCTGGGGTGCGGTATTTTCTTTTCCCTCGCTGGCTTTGGCTGGGAGGAAGTACCCAAGTTCTACTTGGGGTGCGGTGTTTCCTTTGCTGGCATAGACTGTGAGAAAGACGTAGCCTCGGACGCGTAAGACTCCCCCCTCGGGGGGGCAGAGGTCTGCATGTTTACTAGGCTGTCAGCTTTTAGTATATTAGGATACTGTGGCTTACTGGTTGACAAATTAATAAAATAAATAAATGTGAAAGTGAAATGTGAATGAGAAAGTAAAGAAAGTGAAATGTGAATGAGAAAGTAAAGAAAGCATATGATGTGATATGAGAATCAGAAAGAAAAGAAAGTATTTGATGTAAAGTGAAAATGAGAAAGTGAAGTAAGTACCTGAGTGGAAATGAATAAGTAGAGTGAAAGAAAATGTATATATATGAAGATGAATATGAAGGAATACGATTCATAAGTATGTAAATGAAAATGAATGGTAAAAGAAGTGTGTGAATAAGTGTAAAAAAACGAGGTAATTGCATTATGTAATTATAAGTGAAATATAGAAATTGTGATATGCAGATAATTATGAAAAGAGGAACATTTGTGTTATGGGATTAAATATAAAAAGTGAAGGAATTAAACATGTGAATTAGTTTGATGTTATGTATTTTGAATATGAAAACAATGAAGGAATTATATATATGAATTAATATGATGCGAGAAATATGAGTATAATAGTGAAGGAATTATGTATGTAAAATTAATGTGAATAAATCGAAGAAATTGTGAAATGGAAAAGAGTAAAAGAAGTAAAGAAAGTGTGTATGTGTGAGATAATATGATATGAATGAAAAGTAAAATTATATGTGATGTTAGTATGATGCATAAAGTGATGTGTGTTAAGTAATGGATATGGGAATATTTCCAAAACTAAAGATAAGTGTGATGCGAGTTGATGCCTTGGAATTGTGTCGAGGAACTACTTGCCCGCTATTTCCATGAGAATAGTGGGAACTACTTGCCTTGGCACAACTCCCAGGGTGAATTAGTAGGTCGTTGACATGATGGTTGTAATGTGAGAAGGAAAATAAAGTAACAAAAAATTATAAGATGAAAATGAGTTATAAATAAAGTAATACCTGAGCTATCGGCTTGAGATGTGATGTTGTATTACCCAAGCTATCGGCTTTGAGGAGCGGTGATTATTACCCAAACTATGTTTGGGGTGCTGTGTTTCCCTCGCTGGCTTTGGCTAGGAGGAAGTACCCAAGTTCTACTTGGGGTGTGGTATTTCCCTTGCTGGTATAGGCCAGGAGGAAGACATAGCCATGGGGCTTTTAGACTCTGTATGAGCAGCTTCCCGCGTGTATAATGAGCTATCGGCTTCAGTTTGATGGGTTTTGTGGGCACTGAGAAAGAAAGCAATACATATAAGAAATTGTGTATGTTTGTGTATAGAAATGGATATAAGAATGGTAAGTGATATTGAAGAAAATGAGTGAAATAAAAGGTATGAAATTGTATGGGTTTACGAATGAAAAGAAAGCAATGATAATTGTGTGATGGAATAAGAATTGATATAAATAATGAATGTGGGACACTATAATGAATGTTTTAATCTTTATATGATGAAACAGAATGTATGTGTATAAAGCGAAGGAATAAGTTCAGTTATGAAGTAAATTGTGTTTTTGCTTTGGCTAAATTTAGAAAAAGTACACAAAGTTTTGGGCCAGTTTAAAAAAATTACACAAAAGTTTTTTTTTTTAAAGGACACAATGTTTGAATAAAGTCCACTGGGTTAGTTAGGGATAGGGTTAGGGTTAGGGTTGGATTAGGGTAGGGTTTAAAAAACTGCTTTCATCTTTCATTTGTGTTTAAAAAAACCACATTCATCTTTTATTTATGTTTAAAAAAACATCACTTAACTAATCATATGTTTAAATAAACTCCCCGAACTAACTCTAACCCTAACCCTAACTAACCCAGTGGACTTTATTTAAACATTGTGTCCTTTTTTTAAAAAAAATTGTGTACTTTTTTTAAACTGACCCAAAATTTTGTGTACTTTTTTTTTAATTTAGCCTTTTGCTTTTAGCGGGAAGTATGGTGAGATATATATATATATATATATATATATATATATATATATATATATATATAATAAAACACAAAGAAAGCTATCAAGCGGCTCTCCTTCAATCCCCCCAAAAATTAACCTCAAAAAACATATTTTTCCCCCCAAAAGTTTTTCCCCAAAACTCAAATTCAAATCCCCACCCAAAACAACTCCTATATTTATTTAATTATTTTTTTTCTCTCTCTCCTTCCCTCCTCAATTCAAACAATTAAGAAAATAAAATTTTTTAAAAATTTTTTAAAATTAAAAAATTAAAAAACAAAAAAATTTAAAATTTTAAAAACTTTAAAAATAATTCAAAAAAATCATATAATACGTTTTTTTGCTCTATGTTTGCTACTTCAATTAATTTGCTGGACCTCCAAAACTATTTTATATGATCAAATAAGGTGCACCGTGCCGAAGACGTGCCGAAGGCACGTGTCAATGGGCAAACCTAGTATATATATATCCGATATGGTGTAAGAATGTGGGAATAGAACTTTATACTTAATATTATGATGATTATTAGTAACGAAGTGAAGTAATATATATATTCGGGAATGAAAGTTAGTAATGTGTGTGTATATATATATAAGAAAGTGGGAATCGAACTTTATACTTAATATTATGATGATTATTAGTAACGAAGTGAAGTAATATATATATTCGAGAATGAAAGTTAGTAATGTGTGTGTGTGTGTGTGTGTGTGTGTGTGTGTGTGTGTGTGTGTATTGGGAATGTGGTGATGATTAAAAGGTGGGATAATCGTTATGGTTAATTAAGGATAATGAGAGATATGGGGTGGATTTGCAATAACTATAGTGTGGGCTATTTGATGATATGGTTACATCATAATTTTAAATGTACTTTTATTCTCAGGCATTCAATTGTTTATAACTTAATTTACTACCATGTTGGTATTTTAAAGGTTTCTGTTTTCATTTATTTTATTCATTCTAAGTTAAGTTATATTTGATTATACTCACATCAGAAATGGCTAACCCCTAGTGTTTGGGGGGTTAGTGGAGTCTCGGGACTACCCTAGACCCCCTACTATTATAGGTCCGCCGTAGTGCAGAGGTGAGGCGTGAATTTTAGTTTTGAGTGGATCCTTTTCTTTCTAAATTTTTGTATAATTTAGTAATATGAATAGTGAAGTTTATGATTTAAATTGTATTTTGGGATGTATAAGTATGTAGATGGCGATGATGAACATAGTGTGGGGTTGTATGATATTTTTTTGACCTGTACCCATCCCGTTGTGGAGTACCAGGGTCTGTGGTTGGTTTTTGAAAGGTTTTTCTAAAGTTATTATAAAAATCTTATATGTTTCGAAAGAAATTTATGGTTTTTATTTGATATTTGATATTCTATTATGAGTTTGGCCCTCAGAGCATTATATATATATTTCCTGTGTGATTCTGCTCATTTTGGCCTAGGGAGCCCGTTAAAAAATTGCCTGTGTTGTGAGCTATGGAATTTAGAGCAGAATTCCGTAAGTTTTTTCTATTTCGGAGCAAAAATTTCACGGGAAACTCTACCAAAATTTTATTTGAAAACTAACTATCTTAGTTTATGTGTAAAGTGACATAAAAATTGAAAGAATTGAATTTGGAGTTATAAAAAAAATTGGGGTGTTACACGTTTTCTCATTGTTTCAGGCGATGAGCTACTTCGGGCATTTGGTGGACTTTTATGCGACTGAGGAGAAGAGCATGAGGGACCGTATCTCTTGCGCCGAGAAGGAAAAGAAAAAGGCCGTCAAGGAGTCCAAGTCGAAGTTGGAAGGGCTCAAGAAGAAAGAAAAGGAGGCGCACCTTGAGTTGGAGGCATTGGCAGTGAGTAAGGAGGAGATGTGTCTTGAGTTAGAGGCGTTAACAGCGGGTAAGGAGAAGATGCGCCTTGAGTTGGAGGCGTCCAAGGAGAGGGAGAAGGCGTTAGAGAAGAAGAACGCTGATCTTCTACTGGAGTTGAAGAAGGCTCGCACTAATGCGGCCTTGGAGCTGAAGGTCGAGGTAGCCAAGGTTCATGTTGAGTGCAAATCCAAGCTGCAAGGGGTGATGTTGAAGTATTATGCCGTAGCAATTTCACACTTTGTGAAGCATGTTCCCGGTTTCGATGGGAAAGGCTACCATGTGACCCTTCGACCAGGCGAGCCCCTTGATACGGGCAGGAAGGAGGATGGTGGGATCGGCACTCCTGTGAGTGGTGCGAAGAGTGGCTCAGGAAAGAAGGACAAGGGAAAGGAGGCGCACCTTGAGTTGGAGGCATTGGCAACGAGTAAGGAGGAGATGTTGCGGCTTGAGTTAGAGGCGGTGGCAGCGGGTAAAGAGGAGATGCACCTTGTGTGCCGGCCACCAATCTCAACCTATGGGATCGACGTTTTCTGTCAAAGATGCTGGCAGTCAAGAAAAGGCGGTGGGTGTCAGGCGACCTACAAGGAGGCTTGTCTCTTAGGAACAACGTTCCTCGCCAACTAATTCGCAAGGACGGCTTGTAGATCGAGTTGTATGATTGATGATTTTGTACTTGTAAAAATTTGTAGTACTATTGAATCTGAACATGTGGGTTTGTGATAGTTCTATGATTTGATGACCTCTTTGCATGCCTGATGCTTGTTGTCAAGATTGAGGTGCCATCGACTGGGTTCTTTGTAGCTAAATAATAATGCCTTAAGTCTGTTTCGTATAGCTAACAAACTGCCGACGATGTATGACGGAGTTTGGAATTTCTCCATCTTGA
This sequence comes from Hemerocallis citrina, assembly GCA_017893485.1. Lineage (NCBI taxonomy): Eukaryota > Viridiplantae > Streptophyta > Magnoliopsida > Asparagales > Asphodelaceae > Hemerocallis > Hemerocallis citrina. Next base: position 45,353 of record JACEHZ010000356.1, read on the forward strand.
ACTCAGCTATTTGTAGGGACAACTATGAAGGAGAGTTGTTTCCCAAACTTATTGTATGGGTTCTCTAACAAATTGTGAGAGTCACATCAAGTGGAGAGTTGAACTCTAAGTGTTGCTTTTTACAAGTGTTGCTAGAGTAACTACCATCCACGATTTTGGACCTCTTAATCTGTCTTTGAGGAATTTTAACTAGTTTCAGGAACAGACTGAATGGCGAGTTTAACTCTGAACATGTGTAATTGCAAGTTGCGAGAGTAACTCCGAGCCATGGGTATGGATTCCGAACTTGTTAGTTTGAATATTAACAGGTTGCAGGAGCAGATCGAATGGCAAAGTGCACTCTGAACTTGCTTCTTGGAAAATTGACAGTCTCTTTCGAGCCATGGATATGGACTCTGAACTGGTCGTCGAGGCGCTAACGGATTGCAGGAGCAGATCGAATGGCGAAGAGTACTCTAAACTTGCTTCATTGCAATGTTAGAGAATCTTCGAGCCATGGGTATGGACTCCGAACCCGTCTTACGGGAAGACTTGTAACAAGTTTTTGGTTCTGTTTATGTGTATAAGTTTGGCACTCAACTCATTGTATAATTCTTCAAGGAATTTTAACTAGTTTCAGGAATAGATCGAACGGTGAGTTGAGCTTTGAATGTGCAGGATTGCTGGTTGCGAGAGAAACTCCAAGTCACGGGCCTGGATTTCGAACTTGTCTTGTGAAATGCTTGTATTGAGTGTTTAGCACCACTCAATGTATAAGTTGGGCGTTTTAGCTCATTTTTTGCTTTAATAAATTGAGTGAGATGCAATATAATAAACTAGCTAATTTTATTAAGAAATAAACTAAGGGGCTGCTCTAATGGCTGGCCCTTATTACATGCGTGATCGTTAGTGAAAGCGGTCTTTATTGAAAGAAAAAACTAAATGGTTGCTCTAGTGGCTAGCCTTTATTACAATTTTTAAAAATCCTACTATTAGGAGAGGGTGTTTCAGACGCTCTCGTTGTACTTCATAAGGTGTTGCTCATTTTGAGTCCCTGCTACATATCCTTTCCCCCTGGGTCTTCAATTGATGAGCTATTAGGCGAACAACTTGGTAAACCTTGTCTGGACTTGCCTATTTTAGAAGGAACCCCCCAGTGTTTTGCATAGAAAAAGAGATCTTCTGATGCACCAACGTGTTTAGGCAAGATTATTTGTTTCCGCTGAATGAGCAGAGTGGCTTCGGGCGAGGGATTTAGGTGTACTGTTGGGTTCTGATGAGGACGTACTCGAAACTGGGAGGAGATAACTTGACAAATTTGAAAATTCTCGATTTGACTGCCCAGTGTAGCAGCTTTGACCTCCTTTGTAGGCTCTGTGATACTATGATTGTTTTCCTGTAGTAGCTCTTCAGCATGGAAGGGAAGAACTGAGCCCCCCCATGGTAGCAATGTAGCACGCTCGTGCTTCCTGTTGGCTTCCCACTACCTGGCCTATGCCTATTGTTGTCAAAAATTCATTTTCATGTGAAACGCATAGGCGACCACGTGGAAAGCGGCTAGTCCGGGGCGGCCGAATATGGCATTATATGCGGATTTGACGTCGACTACCAGGAAGTCTAATGATTTTGTCTGAGTTGCTGGGGCTTTCCCTGCCGTCACGTCGAGTGCGACAATTCCCTCGACTTGGACAGGTGCACCTGAGAAGCCGTGAAGTGTGTAGCTGACTGGCTTGAGTCGATATCGAGAAAGCTTTAGATCATCGAATGTGGCCATGAAGAGGATGTTCACGGAACTGCCGTTGTCTACGAGGATACGTCACATATTATGATTTTCCATGCCTAGATTAATAACCAATGCATCGCAATGAGACGTTTTGACGCCCTCGAGATCTTTATCAGAGAAGGACACCGAGAGACCCGAACCATTTGAGGGTGGAGTGTTATGTACCAAATTGACTTCCCTTACAAAGGCTTTACGAGAGGAGTTAGAATCTCCCACCATAGGTCCTCCATGGATGGTGTGTAGAATGGCCATGTGCTCGGAGTCTCGTGATTCAGAAGGCATTTCTGGATGCTTATTAGCCCCCCATAGCGGAGGTTTTTCGGCGTTATTGTTTCGTTGGACAAACTGAGAGAGATAGTCCCACTGAATTAGGTCTTCAATTTCTTCTTTGAGGGCTTTGCAATTGTCGGTAGTATGTCCATGGCCTTTGTGAAATGCGCACCACAGGCTCTTGTCTCTTCTCTTGCTAGTCGTCGTCATTCTGGGAGGAGGACAAACTATTCCATCTTTTTCAACCGCCATGAGGATGGCAGACACACTTGTGTTCAAAGGAGTAAATTCATCGAAGTGGGGTGTAAGAGGACGGCGTTGACTTGCACTGTTTTTCAGGAACTTCTTAAGTGTTTCCTCACTTGCGTTCTTCCGTTTGTTCCCGAAAAGTGATTCTTTCTTGACTTGTGGATGAGAGTTTCCTCGACCCTGATGTACTTTTCACTTCTTTCTAGGAGCTTAGTGAAATCTCGAGGTGGCCTCTTGGCGATGGATGCTTTTAGTTCTTTATGCATGACGTTGTGACGGAAGGCTGCAGCCGCCACTGAAGAGTCCAAGGAGGAAATTGACCTTGCTTTTGCTGTAAAATATTTGACGAAGTCCTTTAGCAGTTCTCCATCTCTCTGCTTCAGTTCTAACAGGGAGACACTTGTCTCTTCAGCCCTGCAGCTAGTAACGAAGTGCGCAATGAAAAGTTCTTCGAGCTGATCGATAGAAACTATTGATTCTGGAGTCAGGCGTGAATACCATTTCCTTGCTGATCCTTTCAGTGTTGCGGGAAATGTCCGACAAATGAGTGCATCGGTGGCGTTATAGACTATCATGAGTGTTTTGAAGCTCTCGATATGGTCAGTCGGGTCTGATTCTCCATTGTAAGATTCGAATTGAGGAGCCATGAATCCCCATTGGATGAGTGCATCGAGGATGGCTCTGCTGAAAGAAGGTTGACTAGGGCGGTAGGCCCTGCTGGAGTGATTTCTCTCATTCTTCATCTGTTCAAGACGATTCTCTACTTCTTGGATACGGCAAAGGACTTGGTTGTCCTTCCTATGGGACCCAGTTGAGTCAGCAGATCCTTCATTAGGGGGTGGGCCCAGATCTTGACTTGCTTGGATAGCATGGAGGATGCCGAGCTTCAACTTATCCAATTCGACCCTAGTGACTGGGGCGTTCTTCCCTCTGTTTAGCACAGGAAGCCTTCGACTCTCATGAGTTGGGCTCCTCATTATTGGGCACCCTCTGTGAGAGGAGGATTTCCTTGATCTCTGTCTAGGAAAATGGGTTCTCTGGTTTGCTTAATGTCCCGAGCGGGAGGCCACAGATCGGCGCGCCTCTTGCCCAATTGGATTCGCAGGTCAGTTTCTTGTTGCCTGACATTGATGATCTGGCAGAGATCTCTAGACTCCCGAGGGCCTCGCGAGGCCATTGAATCAGTTGAAGCATTATGGACTGCGATGCGGTCGTACTGAGGATGTTGTTCATGTTGGTTTAGTCGGGAGCCCCCCGGTGCCTCTCCGTTGAAAGGAGCGTGATTAAGCTGTCGGTGTGACTGTTGAGGAGGAATCAGATCTTCCATAGGAGGAGCTGGTTAACAAAGAGATTTAGTGCGGTGGCTTGAGGCCGCACCTCTGCCTCTTAGTCTGGGTGGCATGGGGGCAAGTCTGACTTGTGTAGTATCCCACAAACGGTGCTAATCTATTGCTGCTTATTTTGGTATGGGAGCAAATAAATAGTAAGTTAATAATTGATGGGAACTACTGAAAATCTGACCTTTGACCTTGGCCGTTAAAAGCGGTTAGAGCTCCTGAGATTGAATCTGGATCGTAGATTGACCACCGTGATCTGAATCGGACGATTGCTGATACGGCCGATGGACCAACAAAAAGCCTAAAACACCGGGGGTGGCCCCGGCGACAGACCCTCCGACGCTCAAGTCAGAACCAGAAAGAGAAAGAGAGTATGAGAGCGAAAACTGGAGAATTGTTGATTACCTTCTGATTGTAGAGGAGGAGGGGTATTTATAGGCCTGAGAGACATACAAAGAGATTGATTTGTGTCCGTTGGATCGATTTTAATTCCTTCTCTCTTTTAGGTCACTCCCCCTGAAGAGATAAGATCTTCTTGTTAGGGGATAAGAGATTTGACTCCTAACCTTTATGGGCTAGGTGTCTCTCCTAGTGGGCCTGGTCTGTCACTTTTTATGGGCTTGAAAGAAGCCAATGTCTTGGAGAAGATCCGGACCTGTTAAAGAGGCCCGTTATGGTTAATCTGACTGTAGAAGCTTTGAGATCTGTGCCGAAATTGTATGACCCTGATTTGTTATGATTTATATCATCATCAATATATATATATATATATATATATATATATATATATATATATATATAGGGAAAGCTTCGGTTGTGCACTGGTCTGGTGCACACCGCTGTGTGCACTTGCGCTCATCCGTCCGATCTACCACGTGATCCTATTCGAGATCTAGTGGCTAATACAAGCAGCGCTCATCTCACTTATACTTAGGGTTATTTTGGTCATTTTCCTACCCAAAATCCACAAACCAGGGCCCTCTTTCTCTGCTTTCGTTCTCACGCTCTCTTTCTCTGCTCTCCTTCTCAC
>JACEHZ010000357.1:0-305000 GCA_017893485.1 Hemerocallis citrina
TCACACTCACTCCCTCTTAAGAATTCAGCATCCTCGCTGAATACGGGACGTGCAATCTAGCACAGGATCGCCTTTCTTGTCGAATGTAGACTTGTCTCCTAATCGCTGCCCACACAGGGTCTGTTGCCCACACAGGGTCTTACGCATCTCATACACATATCACTTACTTCCTATATACAAGTCCTACATACGATGTCGAAAGTTGGCTCTGATACCATCTGTAACGCCCCGCACTCAACTCGTAACACACACAATTAACTAAATTCTACCACCACAGGCTCCATCAAAAGGTGGGTATACCCGTTAGGTACCATTATCACTTGGGAATCCTATTATATCTCTCTTTTCTACCTTATAACACCCACCGATATGGGATTTAAATCCCTAGTCAACCTGGTCATAGCACACCAGCACACACACACATCTATTCTTCATTCCTTCATTCATTTATTACCATCTATAGCCCCATAGATCATCTCATAGGCTTATCACACCATCAATTCCCATAGGATCTTCTATAGGTCACAATCATCCACTCATTCTTTCCTTCTTTTCTTCCACGTCATCATCCACTTCCATCCATTCTTTCTTTCTTCTAATTCTTATATACTACTATATATATACTATATATACCATACTAGTATATATATATATATATATATACTCTCTAGAAATACGGGGTCTCACACCTTCCGATATCGGTCAAGGGTGGACTCCAATACCCTAATCTTGCTCTGAAGCCATGTCACCTCGGACCGTCGAGGATCAACCTCGGCGAGGGAGGCTAACATCTGATGAAAGCAAAATGAAAGATCATTCCGAGGTCATGAAATCACAACAGACAATCTCAAAAATTACCCAAGTCAAGAAGGGTCGGACAAGCTCAATTAGTCAACCCAAAAATCAAGGCAAAAGTCGAGGTTAAACCACTTGGCCAACCAAAAATTCTTTGTCATAAATTTAAACCACTTTTACAAAAATACTGCGGTGGCCAATCTGCCTTGGCAAATAAAAACATCAAAAAATAAGAAGAAAAGAAAGAAGCAACTATAGTGTAGAGCCAACCTCTCCTTCGGGTCCGAATGGTGGCTGCGGGGTCAGACAACCGGCTCAACACTGGCTCCTCCGTCGTCACCTTCCCCTTCTCTCGGTGCATCATCCCAAGGGGTCCTCGGCAGCCCATCAATCACCATGTCCGTATTCGCAGCCCGTCAGGTCTAGGGTCGGGAAGAAGTGCCTCACATGGCTCAGCGCCTTGTTGTACACCTCATTCTGAGCATCGATGACCATGTCCTGGGCCTTCAAGGTCAGCACCCCTTTCTCCACACCAAAGGCCTTCCTCAGTCCGCCTCCTTCTTCACCCCCGTCATCGGCCATCACCGCCAGGTTGGCCTTCAGGGCCTACCTCCGCTCATCGAGGCGTCCAGAGCAGTCTTCAAATCCATCATCTCACGTTATAGCGATTGGACTGACCTCCGCTCGTGCTTCAGCTCTAGCTCATGGATCTGCAATCACCTGATTGGTCGGACATACAGGCCTACAGCCGAAGCAAAAGCACTTGAGTAAAAAACAAAGTTCTAAGGGACAAGTACGGAAAAAAGGAAACGTAAAGACTTGGAATTTACTTGCACGCTCGCCTGAGCCCACCTCATGTAGGCTGAGTCGAAGGTGTCGGCGCCCATACTCTACCAATCCCGAGGCGTGGCCATCTTGTCCACAAAATCCGTGGAGATTGGGACCCTCGGTCAGAGTGTCCCCCTGACGGATTGCCCAGTCGGGAGCCTAAGGCCGGAGCCCCTCTTCCCTAACCATAGCCTGGGCATCGGCGCGAAGAGGTGGGACACCCCCTTGCATGACCTCCGACACCTTTGAGGCCTTGGAGCTCGGCACGAGGGCGGTCTCCCTTGACTAACTTGTCTTCGGCCTCTTCGCCTTTGGCTCGGACGGAGCCTCGGAAGCTACTTTGGAAGGGGTCGCTGCCTGCTTCCCCTTCTCGGATTGCTCCGCCTTCTGCTTCTTGAGGGCCAGCCCCCTCGCCTTATTCGCTTCAGGGTCCATCTCTGCAAAAAAACTCATTAACAAATGATCAGCATGAAAGAGAATTATAGAAAGAAAAATGAACAAAAAACATACGGGGCGGGGCAGGGCTCAGTCCGGCTTGGACCATGTGACTTTCCGTCATTTTCGGCCAACTTATGCTATGGCTCTTACGGAGGCGCTTCACGAAGGCCCACTCCTCGGCCGAAAGATCACCCTTCTTGGGTCCCTTGAAGTTCGGCTTGTAGAAGTTCCACTTCGTAGGGATATCCCATTGCTCCTCACTCCGGACGACGAAGTACTTCCTCTTCCATTCTTGGATCGAGTCGGGGTAGCCATGGACGACCTTGCACCCGCTCCGAGGTGATACATAATAGATCCCCTCGAACTCACCCGACGAACTGACCCCCAACATGGCTCGGAAAATGCTCAACCTTAGCGGCACCTTCCTCTCCTCGCACAACAAGATGAAGCTCACAATCTACTTCCAAGAGTTCAACCCGAACTGCATCGGACACAATGAGGGACCAATTTAGGACGTCCCAAATGAAAGGATGGATGGGTTGCTGTAACGCCCCGAATCCCAAATCACTGAATTCGAGATGTTCTACAGGATCTTTTCACTTTCTTTGAGTACAACTTTACAAGGAAATTAAAACTTTTCATCATACATCAGAGTTTACATCATATTACATTTGCATTTACACAGCGGAAGCTAAATATACAACATTTACATAAATGAACAACCACACGATAAGATCTTTATGCATCCATTCCTCTTTACATGTAATTTATCCTGCATACAAAACTGTGGGTACGTCAGTTTATTCAACCGACGATAATTATACATGGCCATCCTCTCTATGCCAGAAACAGTATAATGAATCTCATTTCTTAACAAATCACAAACTTGTTCAATGTAAGCATGCAAATCAAAAGGGAACTCTTAATGATGTCGTGTCGTGATTGTGCACTTAATCCTTAATGCAATTATTTAATTTACATGACACTAATGCGCACTTGTTCGAATTCTATGCATCCCATACTACATAGGTTCGAGTGCAAGCCTCTTAATCGTTCTTCATTTTTATAGGGTTCAATCCCTCGCCATGATTTACTCTACTTCTGTAATTACGGTGAGTATCTTAAATGGTCTATGAGTACAAGCTCGTGCACTGGACCCTGGAGGGGAACCCCACGCCATGTCTTGACTCATCAAGCATGCATTCTGTGGCAATTCAAGCCTCCTCCCTGAACACGATCCTCTTGCAGTCACCAAACATCCCACAAGTGTGACAAAAGTCCGATCATTCTAAGTTGTGCCCACGCCATGTCCTGACTCATCAAGCATGCATTCTGCGGCACACACACCCGCACCGTAAACTCTAGTTCTCATACTTATGTTTTTCTCTCACTTTCATCACCTCCTCACTATGTACTATAATTATTAGAATCATGAATAAAAATCAAAGCTCTAGAGTTAGCCTCTCCACCAAACCGGACTTATCATTTCATTTACACCTGACCAACCTTGGCCTTCTTTTCAATTTCATTTCACTGCCGGGGGAGACTTAGCTACTCTTTTATTTCAATTTCAAATTCACAATTTCCAATTGAGCACTCTCCGCTCAGAATTCATCTTAGAGTCTCACAGACTTTCTTATCATGATCTTAGCCTTTCATGTTCATTTAATTATCAATTCATATCTATGATTCTTGTTACATAATCCATGCAGTCATAAGCATTCATTGACTTCAATCATGAAGTTCACAACTTCCAACAGCAATAAATAAATGAAATCTCATACATATCAAAGTTCACTCTGTACAGTCGACTTGGAAGAATACCAGTCGACTCATACAGTCAAATACAGGTTCAACATAAGTACTCGGGATAGTCGACTGCTGTACACAACCAGTCGGCTGTCCCGCAACTTTTCATGTTCACAGTGTCATCCACATGACAGTCGACTATTCATCCACCAGTCGTCTGTCCTGGGATTTTCAACAGCACAATTCTAAGTCCAGCTCAGTCGACTGGCTACACGCACTAGGTCGACTGATCAGTTCCATAATTCAAAAACAGTAATTATCTTTCTAACCGTTCTCACATGCATTTTCATCATAGCATACATACATTCAGATTTCATAAACACCACACTTCTTACTTGTTCAGTAACATCGTAGTATGGAATTTCAAGTTACTAATATGTTCTTTTCTTCAAAGAAAAGAAATACTTAAACATGCATTCACACTTTTCATAACCTTCTTACGAAGATGAAGATATAAATCTCAAGTCATTACACTGGGTCATCATAATGGAATATCTCGTTACATGGAGTTTCCGAATAATCATAATTAAAATGAAGCACCAGTCGGCTGAATACAGTATCAGTCGACTGCTCTGACAGTTCTTAGTTTTGTTAATCATCACTAGTTCTTTTCATCCATTTACCTTCCCTCCATCATATGTGTCATAGGAAAAATATAAAATTAGTAACCACACGATTACGTCTATTTGCACATATGTTTATTCCCACATCATGAGAAATAATTGTCTTGTGCCAGTCGACTGGTTCATGCGACAGTCGACTGTACCGACAGTTCGTTCTCATTATCAACATCATGTTCAGGCAATTTCTAATACATTCAATTTACTTTTATGACATGGTAGCAATCATAATAATCATGGTATAATTCCTACATTAGAAGTCCTGAGAAACACCCACCTTATTTGAAGAAATAATCGAAATCCCGCAAAAGCTCCTCAATATAGAGAACTCCTTCTTGCTCCTTGCACCTTGCTCCTTTGCTCCACACCGAACCTTCAGAGTGCTACTCGGCCTCCACAGAAAAGCACACACACATAACTCACAAATACCTCTCTTAATAAGGACAATCTTAGTGTAAAAGAGATAGGGAAATGGGAGGGGTATTTATACTAGGAAATAGGTAGAATAGAGGGCTAGGATTTATTGGGGAGTTGTGAGATCAAAGGTTAGGATGCATTAGGGAGTTGAGAAACTATCCACACTTCACAAAATAACCGCCCATGATTGATCCCACTACCCTACTCACAACCGGCCACAAAGGAAGAGTGCTCCATGCACGTGTATGCGAAATGCACGTGCATGCACAACCCATACTAATAAAACTTGTACAAAAATAATAAAAAGCTTCTTATACAAAAAGTGTCACACAAAACAAGTTGTGGGAAAAAGGTTAAATTCATGGGCTTAAATTCATTTGGGCCAAAATAAATATTTTAAAAGGAAAATAAGCAAATTAACATTGGGCTTTAAGAAAATGCTTTATAGAAAACAATACACCTTATTCATCATGTTGAGAAATAATAGTCAACAGGCTACACAAGCATACCATACGTAAAAATAAATAATCTTCATATATTAGGAAAATCGGGGTATTACATCACTCCCTCCTTAGAATAGTTCCGTCCCCGGAACTACAGCCAAGAGCGAGAAAACAGAAAACACAACAACAAAACCAAAGATACAAGGATTCAATCAAACAAATACAATCAAGCAAAAAGCTCAGGATAGTCCTTCAACATCCTCTCCTCAGATTCCCAAGTAGTCTCTTCAACCAAGTGGTTTCTCCAGACTACTTTGACCATCGGTATCGTCTTATTCCTCAAGACTTTCTCCCTACGGTCAACAATCTCGACAGGAGTCTCGATGTAATTCAGGTCTAACTGCAAACCTTCCGGCACTTCCGGCAAATGATGACTCGGATCTGGAATATAACCTCTCAGCATAGACACATGGAAGATATTGTGCACCTGAGACAACTCTCCCGGTAATTCAAGCCGGTAAGCAGTTTTCCCGATCCTTTTCAATATCTTATATGGGCCTATAAACCTCGGGGCTAACTTCCCGCTTTTGCCGAAACGAACCACACCTTTACTGGGCGATACCTTCAGAAAGACGAAGTCACCGTCCTCAAACTCAAGGTCCCTTCTCCGATTGTCTGCATAGCTTTTCTGCCTGCTCTGAGCTTCCACCAGCCTTTTCCTGATCAGATCAATCTTCTCAGAAGTTAGCTGCACAAGCTCAGGACCAAACAACTGCCGCTCCCCAACTTCATACCAACAAACAGGAGTCCTGCACTTCCTGCCATACAAAGCTTCATACGGCGCCATCCCAATGCTAGCCTGAAAACTGTTGTTGTAGGCAAACTCTACCAAAGGTAAATGCCTTTCCCAACTGCGTCCGAAGTCTAGTATACAACACCGAAGCATATCCTCAAGAATACGATTGACTCTCTCGGTCTGCCCATCGGTCTGTGGATGAAAAGCAGTGCTGAAATCTGTCTTGGTACCCAAAGCTGCCTGAAGACTCCTCCAGAAATGCGAAGTAAACCGCGCATCTCGATCTGACACAATGGTTGAGGGAACACCATGAAGTCGGACAATCTCCCCAACATACATCTCAGCTAACTTGTCCATCGAAGCAGTGAGTTTCATTGCCAAAAAGTGAGCAGACTTGGTCAGTCGATCGACTATAACCCAAATCGCATCATTGCCTTTAGAACTCTTAGGCAATCCCGTGATGAAATCCATACTGATGTTATCCCACTTCCATTCCGGAATAGGTAACGGCTGTAATAGACATCTGGGTCTCTGATTTTCGGCTTTGACTTGCTGACAAACCTCACACTTCGCGACAAATTCAGCCACATTCCGCTTCAAACCCGACCACCAGAAATTTTGTTTGATGTCTTTGTACATCTTAGTACTCCCAGGATGTACCGACAAAAGAGTAGCATGCGCCTCCTGAAGAATACTCTCTTTCAGGTCCGCCTGATTTGGAACACACAGCCTATCTCCTAACCACAGCACTCCATCCCTGATTTGAAATCCGGGCAACCCGCCAGCACCAACCTGCTCCTTCATCTCCAAGATATCAGCATCAACCTCCTGACTTGCAATGATCTTTGCATTCAAAGTAGGCTGAAGCCTCAACTGAGCCAAAGATGCTCCCAATCCTTGCAAGACAACCTCAATACCTGCTCGATCCAACTCCTCAATCAAATGCTTCTGAGTTGTAATCAGACTGACCAAACTGCTCTTGCGACTAAGTGCATCAGCAACAACATTAGCCTTTCCAGGATGATACTTGATCTCAGGTCGCATATCCTCGAGCACTTCTAACCATCTCCGCTGCCTCAGATTGAGATCCCTCTGCTGATATATATACTTCAAGCTCTTGTGATCCGTGTACATATTCAACTTCTCACAATACACGTAGTGCCTCCATTGCTTCAAAGCAAAAATAATCGCCGCCAACTCCAGATCATGAGTCGGGTAATTTTTCTCATGCGGTCGTAGTTGCCTAGACCCATAAGCGATTACTTTACCTTCTTGCATTAAGACACAACCAAGCCCACGATGTGAAGCATCGCTATAAACATCATACTCAACACCTGCTCTAGGCAAAGCCAAAATAGGTGCAGTAGTCAGCCTATCTTTCAACTCCTGAAAGCTCGCCTCACATTGCTCAGTCCACTTGAAGTTCACATTCTTCTTGGTCAGTCCAGTAAGCGGTACAGCTATCTGAGCATAACCTTGAATAAATCTCCTGTAGTATCCAGTCATCCCAAGGAAACTTCTAACTTCTTTCACTGTAGTAGGCCTAGCCCAATCTCTCACTGCCGCTATCTTCTGTGGGTAAGTTGCCACTCCCTCCTTAGAAAGGATGTGACCTAGGAATGCCACTTCAGATTTCCAGAAATCACACTTGGATAACTTGGCATACAACTGCTGCTCTTCCAACTTCTCCAAAACTACCGCCAGATGCTCGGTGTGCTCCTCCTCAGACTTGGAGTACACGAGAATATCGTCGATAAACACCACGACGAAAGAATCAATAAACGGCCTCAGAACTTTGTTCATCAAATCCATGAAGATTGCGGGTGCATTTGTCACTCCGAACGGCATAACTAAGAATTCGTAATGCCCATGCCGAGTTCTAAATGCAGTTTTATGCACATCTTCAGCTTTCACTCGCACTTGGTGATATCCTGATCGAAGATCTATTTTGGAGAAAACAGCTGCTCCTTGTAGACGATCGAACAAGTCATCAATTCGAGGAATCGGATACTTATTCTGAACAGTGACTTTATTCAGCTCCCGGTAATCGATACACATTCTCATCGATCCATCCTTCTTCTTTACCAAAAGCACTGGTGCTCCCCAAGGTGACGCAAGGTTGAATAAAACCTTTTCCCAACAGTTCCTCAATCTGCCGTTTCACCTCATCCTGTTCCACTGGAGCCATCCTATACGGTGCCTTAGAGATGGGTGCACTTTCCGGTTGAACAGTGATGCTGAACTCTACATCACGATGTGGAGGTAACCCAGGAAAATCTTCCAGGAACACAGTCGGATAGTCCCGAACCACAGGAATCCCTTGCACTTCCACAGGAGTCTCCTCCTTGCGGATAGTTGCTACCAGCTTAGAACACTTCTGCTTCCCTTGGAAAGTGACTTCAGGTCCACCTGGAGCCTTCACTGTTACGGTCTTGGTCTTGCATTCGATGCTTGCACTGTACACCGACATCCAATCAATGCCAATGATAACATCGACTCCCAAGATAGTCAGCTCGATCAGATCAATGCCAAAGGTTCGCTCTCCAATCACAATCTCGCAATCAGCGTAATACTGATCAGTGGTCAAAGTTTCCCCTGATGGAGTAGCTACTGCTAAGATCTTGCCTGGAAAAATCTTCGGTTCCACTCCCAACACTTTAGCAAATCTAGGAGACACAAAAGTATGAGAGGATACAGTATCGAACAATACAACAGCTTTCTTTCCATTAAGATAGAGTTCTCCTGTTATATAATTCACACCATTACATAACAGTTTCACAATATAAACGGGAAGGAGAAATGACAAAACCACTAAACATCAGCCCTCGTACCAGAGATGACCTGATCTGCCTCATCAGCATCAGCTTCCGTCAAAGCAAATACTCGCCCTGACTGGTACGGCCTCTTCCCAGTCTGCTGTATTGGCACATTGTGATTGCCAGCCCGTGGTTTGAGACATTGAGATTGGTAATGTCCCACTTCCCCACAGTTGTAACAAGTGACTGCAGAAGGTCTCCCCACATTGGTTCCAGGTCCTCCAGCTACACTGATAGCGTTCGCCCATGTTGGTTTGAACCTCTGTGCAGATGGTTGCCCCTTGAAACTCCCCGATTGTGCAGGCCTCTTCCCGGATTGCCAGTTGTTCCTCCGGTTCTAAACAACTTGGAACTGCTCCATATCCACCTCCGTCGCTGCCGCCCTCTTCACCAACTTGTCAAATCGCCTGATACCAAGAGGTATCATTCGGGATCTCAAGCTTGGCCTCAGACCATGCTCGAACTTGCGAGCCTTCTTCGCCTCATCCATCACCAGTTCTGGAGCATACCTAGAGAGCTGAGTAAACTTAGTCTCATACTCCCTCACTGACATGCTGCCTTGCTGAAGTGACAGAAACTCCATTGCCTTCTTCTCCTGGACGTCGGAGGGAAAATAGTGGCTGCGGAATTCTTCCAGAAATTCCTCCCAGCCAAGCAACAAGCCGCCCATGGTCCTCTTCATCGACTACCACCAAACAGCCGCATCCTTCTCCAACTGCAAAGTCGCCAACTTGACCTTGCTGCCCTTCGGTGTCTCCAACACCTCGAAGATCGTTTCCACTTGCCGAATCCAGTTGTCAGCCGCATCTGGGTCTGGCCTTCCCTCGAACACTGGTGGTTTCATTCTCTTGAACGATTCTACTAGCTTAATTGCCTCAGGTACTGGATTCACCGGCCCCCTTCCTTGGTTTCCAGCCACTGCATTCAGCGTCTGGTAGACCCTTGCGAGTTCGGTCTCCAGGTCCAAACCTTCACCATTCCTTGCCCCTCTTCTCGACATATTCTGATGCAAAAGATCCATTAAATTCAAAGTATAAGACAAGAATTTAAACCAACTTGCATTTCATTGAATTCCAAAGTTTATACATTCGAATTAAAAACATTTTTGACATCAGAAATAAAGAAAATAGAAGCTACAACAATCTAACTCCTACGGGTCCTCTTCGCTGCTCGAAGTTCTTCCCGTAGTTCATCCACTTCATCTTTCAGAACATCAGTCAGGTTCTTTCTCTTCTCAAGTTCCCACACTCGGTGACTGAGAACGGAGAAATCGTCCTTCCGCTGCGCCAGCTGAGCTTCCAAAACTCCAACTCTCTCTTTCAGGGTCTCCACTTGCCACTGAAGAGAAGCCACAGTGCCATTCAGAGCTGGTCCCTCTTCTTCATCGGAAGAAGAATCGTCAGATGAATCCGGCGGTGGGGTAATCTCTCGAGATTCAGGCCACTCCTCCTCATCAGAATCTGCTTGTCCAGGGTGACACTCGTCCTCAGAATCAGCCTGTCCAGGATGGTACTCTTCCTCAATAATATGCCAGTCGTCGCCTCCAGTAGGGTCGAAGTGATCAGCCATCTTAGAAATAGAGAGGAAGAAGCATAAATCGTAGAGCAACACAAATGTAAGTCACTTACATTTAAATCTTTAGACTCAACACACACTTTAATGTCCACTTCTAGGGTGTCGTTCCTTATAAATTTGTACAAGTGTGAAAGCGTAGAAAGCGTGGCTCTGATACCACTCTGTAACGCCCCGAATCCCAAATCACTGAATTCGAGATGTTCTACAGGATCTTTTCACTTTCTTTGAGTACAACTTTACAAGGAAATTAAAACTTTTCATCATACATCAGAGTTTACATCATATTACATTTGCATTTACACAGCGGAAGCTAAATATACAATATTTACATAAATGAACAACCACACGATAAGATCTTTATGCATCCATTCCTCTTTACATGTAATTTATCCTGCATACAAAACTGTGGGTACGTCAGTTTATTCAACCGACGATAATTATACATGGCCATCCTCTCTATGCCAGAAACAGTATAATGAATCTCATTTCTTAACAAATCACAAACTTGTTCAATGTAAGCATGCAAATCAAAAGGGAACTCTTAATGATGTCGTGTCGTGATTGTGCACTTAATCCTTAATGCAATTATTTAATTTACATGACACTAATGCACACTTGTTCGAATTCTATGCATCCCATACTACATAGGTTCGAGTGCAAGCCTCTTAATCGTTCTTCATTTTTATAGGGTTCAATCCCTCGCCATGATTTACTCTACTTCTGTAATTACGGTGAGTATCTTAAATGGTCTATGAGTACAAGCTCGTGCACTGGACCCTGGAGGGGAACCCCATGCCATGTCTTGACTCATCAAGCATGCATTCTGTGGCAATTCAAGCCTCCTTCCTGAACACGATCCTCTTGCAGTCACCAAACATCCCACAAGTGTGACTAAAGTCCGATCATTCTGAGTTGTGCCCGTGCCATGTTCTGACTCATCAAGCATGCATTCTGCGGCACACACACCCGCACCGTAAACTCTAGTTCTCATACTTATGTTTTTCTCTCACTTTCATCACCTCCTCACTATGTACTAAAATTATTAGAATCATGAATAAAAATCAAAGCTCTAGAGTTAGCCTCTCCACCAAACCGGACTTATCATTTCATTTACACCTGACCAACCTTGGCCTTCTTTTCAATTTCATTTCACTGCCAGGGGAGACTTAGCTACTCTTTCATTTCAATTTCAAATTCACAATTTCCAATTGAGCACTCTCAGCTCATAATTCATCTTAGAGTCTCACAGACTTTCTTATCATGATCTTAGCCTTTCATGTTCATTTAATTATCAATTCATATCTATGATTCTTGTTACATAATCCATGCAGTCATAAGCATTCATTGACTTCAATCATGAAGTTCACAACTTCCAACAGCAATAAATAAATGAAATCTCATACATATCAAAGTCCACTCTGTACAGTCGACTTGGAAGAATACCAGTCGACTCATACAGTCAAATACAGGTTCATCATAAGTACTCGGGATAGTCGACTGCTGTACACAACCAGTCGGCTGTCCCGCAACTTTTCATGTTCACAGTGTCATCCACATGACAGTCGACTGTTCATCCACCAGTCGTCTGTCCTGGGATTTTCAACAGCACAATTCTAAGTCCAGCTCAGTCGACTGGCAACACGCACTAGGTCGACTGATCAGTTCCATAATTCAAAAACAGTAATTATCTTTCTAACCGTTCTCACATGCATTTTCATCATATCATACATACATTCAGATTTTATAAACACCACACTTCTTACTTGTTCAGTAACATCGTAGTATGGAATTTCAAGTTACTAATATGTTCTTTTCTTCAAAGAAAAGAAATACTTAAACATGCATTCACACTTTTCATAACCTTCTTACGAAGATGAAGATATAAATCTCAAGTCATTACACTGGGTCATCATAATGGAATATCTCGTTACATGGAGTTTCCGAATAATCATAATTAAAATGAAGCACCAGTCGGCTGAATACAGTATCAGTCGACTGCTCTGACAGTTCTTAGTTTTGTTAATCATCACTAGTTCTTTTCATCCATTTACCTTCCCTCCATCATATGTGTCATAGGGAAAATATAAAATTAGTAACCACACGATTACATCTATTTGCATATATGTTTATTCCCACATCATGAGAAATAATTGTCTCGTGCCAGTCGACTGGTTCATGCGACAGTCGACTGTACCGACAATTCGTTCTCATTATCAACATCATGTTCAGGCAATTTCTAATACATTCAATTTACTTTTATGACATGGTAGCAATCATAATAATCATGGTATAATTTCTACATTAGAAGTCCTGAGAAACACCCACCTTATTTGAAGAAATAATCGAAATCCCGCAAAAGCTCCTCAATATAGAGAACGCCTTCTTGCTCCTTGCACCATGCTCCTTTGCTCCACACCGAACCTTCAGAGTGCTACTCGGCCTCCACAGAAAAGCACACACACACAACTCACAAATACCTCTCTTAATAAGGACAATCTTAGTGTAAAAGAGATAGGGAAATGGGAGGGGTATTTATACTAGGAAATAGGTAGAATAGAGGGCTAGGATTTATTGGGGAGTTGGAAGATCAAAGGTTAGGATGCATTAGGGAGTTGAGAAACTACCCACACTTCACAAAATAACTGCCCATGATTGATCCCACTACCCTACTCACAACCGGCCACAAAGGAAGAGTGCTCCATGCACGTGTATGCGAAATGCACGTGCATGCACAACCCATACTAATAAAACTTGTACAAAAAAAATAATAAGCTTCTTATACAAAAAGTGTCACACAAAACAAGTTGTGGGAAAAAGGTTAAATTCATGGGCTTAAATTCATTTGGGCCAAAATAAATATTTTAAAAGGAAAATAAGCAAATTAACATTGGGCTTTAAGAAAATGCTTTATAGAAAACAATACACCTTATTCATCATGTTGAGAAATAATAGTCAACAGGCTACACAAGCATACCATACGTAAAAATAAATAATCTTCATATATTAGGAAAATCGGGGTATTACAGTTGCCTCAGCCCCGAGGAGAAAGCGTCGGCGGGGAAGATGCAGTACCACGGTGCCAGAGGGTTGGTCGGCCGAAGACCAGCGCTAGGAACCATCAGCTCGAACTCCCTCCCGATGAAGTAGCTCGCAAGAATCACCAAAAGGTCCTCCCCTTTTAAAACCGAGGGAGTACCATCCATCTTAATCTTCACCTGACTCGGCGACGATGGCTGTACTCCTTAAAGAACCAAATTTCTGACATCGTGTGGGTATTTCCTGATCGACCGAGGTTACGGCAGGAAGGGGACCCCCAATTGCCGAGGAGAAACTGCCCTATCCGGACTGCTTGGCATAGTCCACTTCACCCACTTCTTCCGAGCCTTCAGAGCCTTCTCGGGCGATGGGGTCACCAACGGCTCAAGGGTGGGGGCCCTCAAGAGGGAGCTCGTCCCCCGGCCTGTCCACCCTCGGTTCTGGCCTCTTCGGCAAACGGCACCCCTTCGTCCTCCCCTTCATCCTCCCCTTCTTCTTCCTCCTCTTCGTCTTCATCATCAGTATCCTCCTCCCCCGAGTCCCTGTTCTCCACCACGAACGGCTTGCAGGTGCACAACAGCTCCATGGCAATCACTTCATCCATCGTGTCCCACGAAGTCGAAGGATCCGAAGAAGTTGGAAGAATCCGATAGGCCCGTATGGACGACACTATCCGAAGTAGAGGCGGAGGAGCCGGACTGAGCCCTAGACATGATAAAAATACTAACCTGAGTAAGGCTTGAACAGGAGATCGCCGCAAAACTCGTTGACAGTGACTGAAAAATCCTAAAGAGAGAAGCTCTGGATTCTAAAGAGAGAGAGAGTAAAAATAAGAAATGAGAAGGGGGGAGGGTTGCGCCTATATATGGGATTTACCGTGACTCCTCGATTCCCACAAAAACGATTGATGTGACTACTCGATTCATGCAAACGCCTCTTGGGCTCGCTCGTCTCTTCGACCCCCATAAGCCTCGACGGTCGATTTTGATCTCGAGCACAGGGTAGCTTCCACAAGCGAAGTCACTTGGGCTCGCTCGTCTCGCCGATCCCCGTCAGCCTCGACGGTCGACCTATATATCGAGCACAGGGGTAGCTTCCACAAGCCAAGTCACTTGGACTCGCTCGTGTCGCCGACCCCCCTCAGCCTCGACGGTCGACCTATATCTCGAGCACAGGGGTATCTTCCACAAGCCAAGTCACTTGGGCTTGCCATCTTGCCGACCCCCACCAACCTCGATGGTCGACCTATATCTCGAGCACAGGGGTAGCTTCAACAAGCCAAGTCACTTGGGCTCTCTCATCTTGCCAACCCCCATCAGCCTCGACGGTCGACCTATATCTCGAGCACAGGGGTAGCTTCAACAAGCCAAGTCCCTTGGGCTCGCTCATCTTGCCGACCCCCATTAGCCTCGATGGTCGACCTATATCTCAGGCACAGGGGTAGCTTCAACAAGCCAAGTCACTTGGGCTCGCTCGTCTTGCCGACCCCCATCAGCCTCGATGGTCGACCTATATCTCGAGCACAGGGGTAGCTTCAACAAGCCAAGTCACTTGGGCTCGCTCGTCTCGTCGATCCCCATCAGCCTCGACAGCAGACCCCCATGCTCGGCTACCAAGGCTCTCGTACTCGGCCCGGCACCGACCCTAAGCAACTCAAGCGATAGGAACTCTCTTCCCACTCTTCTCCATGGAACCCGACTACTCCTCCACGACTGGCCAGGCACAACCCCGCAGGAGTGGGGGGCTTGTGATATGGAATAAATAAAGTGGCACAAATCAGAGCCCTCTGATCTCCTCTGGATCCTCCCCCCTGTGATCATCAAGTCAACTGAAGTCCAACGGGCCGTAACTAGCTCAGGCCCACATGCTAACGGGTCCGACCCGGCCCGTTAAGGTTCCAGACCCGTTAGCCTCTGCCTATAAATACTCCACCCCCCTCCTCATTGAGAAAGGTAATCAATCTCTCCCCACCTGAACCCTAGCTGCCTAGTCTCTTTTCTAGTGACTGACTAGACCGTCGGAGGGCCTGTCGCCGGGACTTCTCCCGGTGTTTCTAGGCAGTGTGCAGGTATAGAAGACCCGAGCCGAGCTCCTACATCCGAGCCGAGCCAAGCTACTTCTTCCGAGCCTCTACCTCTCGGCTCCTACATCCGAGCCACTCCCGCTACTCAGGGTCGGACCGACGCCAGTACCAACAGTTTCCCTCTCACAAATTACAAGAACTCACACCTGTTGCCCCACACCCTAAAAACAAACAACATTAGTAATATTACTATATATCTATGTCGCTTTAACGAATATGTTGACTATACTCCCATCTTTTCTTGAAAAATATATGTGAAAAGCTCAAATAACAACTAAGGATGACTCTTTAGATGCTTCTTATGCTTTAATTCTAAAAATAAAACAAGAAAAGACTTGATATGTACTTCAAATTTTGACGCTTATTAGATCAATTCTCAAGCAGATGAGGAAAAGAATCGAGTAGGAACCCACCCAGGATAGAATTTTTTTATTTTATAAGACACTTTTCGAAAATATTTGCAGAAAGATGACAATTTGCGCTCGTGGAGGCAAGTTTAGTTGTTTCATGCTCGATGTTGGGACACGGCGAGTTTAGTGCTAATTTTTTGAAAAAATCTTTGTTCCTAATGGCGAGTTCAGTTCAAATTTTTCAAGGAAGACTCG
Organism: Hemerocallis citrina; assembly: GCA_017893485.1. NCBI lineage: Eukaryota > Viridiplantae > Streptophyta > Magnoliopsida > Asparagales > Asphodelaceae > Hemerocallis > Hemerocallis citrina. The sequence goes on from JACEHZ010000357.1 coordinate 16,262, forward strand.
CTGTTTCCAACAACGATGACATTTATACTAGACTCATCGTTGGGAATAGCGAGTTTAGTTCAAAATTTTCAATGAAGACTCGATGTTCCCAACCGCGAGGACATTCTACTAGACTCGCTGTTGGGAATAGCGAGTTTAGTTCAAAATTTTCAATGAACACTCACTATTCCCAACAGCGATGACATTTATACTAGACTCGCTGTTGGGAATAGTGAGTTTAGTTCAAAATTTTGAAAGAAGACTCGCCGTTCCCAATGGCAAGGACATTTATACTAGACTCCTTGTTGGGGATGGTGAGGATGTAGAACATTTTACAGAGAGTGAAACATTCTGTTGAACTTGGTGAATATTTGAAAAAAAAACTCTATAGAAATTTTTTTGAACTAAACTCGTCGTTCCCAATAACGAGTCTAGTGTAAATATCATCGTTGTTGGGAATAGCGAGTCTTCATTGAAAATTTTGAACTAAACTCATTGTTCCTAACAGCGAGTCTAGTATATATGTCCTCACCGTTGGGAACAGCGAGTCTTCATTGAATTTTTTTGAACTGAACTCATCATTGGGTTCAGCGAGTTTCTCAAAAAATTAGCACTAAAATCGCCGTGTCCCAATGGCGAGCATGAAACAACTAAACTCGCCGTTGGGAAGGGCGAGTTTAGTTGTTGAGTCCACAAACACAAATACTTTGATAGCTGTCCTATAAGTGCAAATATTTTCAAAAAGTGTCATATAATAAAAAAAACCCCAAGACACCTGATTAGAATTTTTTACCACAATGACTCACTTTTTGAAAGTATTTATAAAATTGACTCACTTTTGAAAGTATTTACCAAAATGACTCATTCACTATCTTAAGTAGCGAGTTTGGTGAAAATGTCTGCGCTGGTTGAGATGGCGATTGTAAACATAGGTGTTTGTCTAAATTGGCGAAAAAACTTGTAGAAAAAAAAAATCAAAGACTCACTATTTGAAACAACGAGCATGTTGTACCACACTCGCTGTTTCAGACACCGAGTCTGACTTTGGATTTTTTTTTCTTAATCAAAACTGATACAAAAAATAATTTCTGTACGGGGTGAGGTTCAGATGGTCTGGTATTCGTGTTCGCAGAACGTACGGGCGCACATAAGTTGCATATAATCGGTCTGACATTTACACAGAAGTCGCATGTGGTACAATTACGCTCGCTGTTTTAGATAGCGAGGCTTACTTTGAATTTTTTATTTTTTTTTTATAAATTTTTTGCCAATTTTTGGACAAACACTTATGCTGACACTCGCCATCTCAAACAGCGCTGGCATTTTCAGATAGCGAATGAGTTCTTTTGATAAATACTTTCGAAAGTGGATCGATTTGGTAAGTACTTTCAAAGGTAGGTCATTTCGGTAAATAATTCACTTGGTTGGTAGTTTTTTTTGTTTTTTGAAGGAACACTTGGTTAGTAGTTTTTTTTGAGGAAAAAGTGGGATAATACCACCCTGTTTCATTAATAAGTGATTAATAAACAACCCCGATGAATCGGGAAAAAAGTACAGTGCAGGAAATAAAATATAACCCCCAACAAAACCCTGGGGGGTGGGTTACATCATCCAGCCTAAAGGCAACCCAAACACAGAAACAAAATACAAAGGCCTGGAACCAAAATGTAGAAGTGAGGCGCGCTTCCACTCATCAGTCCAGAGTTGGTCCGATATCTATCTCCTCGTCGTCAAAATCATCCACCTGGAAAACCCTTGCGATTCTCCCTCTTGCTCCTGAAGCAGCAGTAGTAGCCCAAAAGGAAATTAGATGCATGATATAAGTAAGGTTACTAGAAATAGAATTACATGAAGCACGAAAATAAAAATTATTCCTATCTAGCCATAGCACCCATGTGGTTGCCGCAATGGCAATAAACCATGCATCTTTCATGTCATGACGGGATGAAGCAAATCTGGAGCCGACCCACAGCTCCTCATAGTCCCTTGGATAGTCACTAGTTCCCAGTGCTCTCAGCACTTCTATCAAGATGGCCTTGCTTCTGGTGCAGTGAAGAAACAGATGATTCAGATCTTCCACGTGTACGTTGCAGAAACCGCAATTGGTCGCAATGTGAGGTTGCCTCTTGGCTAGGTTCTCTCTAGTAAGTATGGCATTGTTTAGCACAAGCCAGAGGAAGACTCTAATTTTCAGAGGTGTTTTAGTCTTCCAAAGTACCGCTGCCCAGTTGGGCCTGCAACCTCGGTAGTGAATCCGGTGGTAAAGTGATCTAACCGAGAACACTCCCTTGTTCTCAAGATCCCACCGCATGTGATCTGGACCTTGGGAACATATCACCCCGGATTGGACTAAGCGCGTTTGTAGTTCCTGTTGTTGCTGTAGCAAACTTGGGGAGAGGCTTCCTTGAAACGACGGTCTCCAAGTCCCCCTTTTCCATGTATCTGCCACCGAGATATTCGGTCGATTCGTAATAGCAAACAACTCTGGAAAATCTTCCTTAAGAGTGTGTGGACCGCACCACTTGTCCCACCAGAACCTGGTGGTTCATCCATTACCGATCAAAGAAGAAGTTCCTGAGTTGAATGGACCGCTGGCTTTAGCAACTCCTTTCCAGAAGCGGGAGACTTTGGATCCTACTCGAAAGCCTAAGCTTCTAGTCCCTTTCCCTCGAAAATAAGGTTGGATAAAGTCCTGCCATCCTTCCCCGCCGTGATGAAACACTTTCCACCACCATTTTCCCAGGAGTGCCAAATTCATATCTCTGAGGTCAATGATGCCTAGCCCTCCATGCCTCTTTTTCATGCAAGCGATGTTCCATTTAATAAGGTGGTAGCCTCCCTTATTTGAGTCTGCACCTATCCATAGGAATCTTTTTCTGATGCGGTCAATCCTTTGGATCACCCACTTTGGGAGTTCAAAAAAGGACATGTAGTAAATGGGCAGATTGGACAACACAGAGTTGATGAGTACCACTCTGCCCCCCAAAGAGAGTGATTTGCCTTTCCAGCCGGACAGTCTGTCCTCCACCCTGTCAATAATAGGCAACCAGTCAGCTTTAGTGAGCCTCCCTGGACGGAGCGGAAGCCCTAGATATTTGATAGGGAATTCTTCTATCGCACAGTTGAGAATTGTGGCATGCTCTCGAGTTTCAGCTCCTGATAGCGAAATAGGAATTAGTGAACTCTTGTGGAAATTAATTCTAAGGCCTGACCAGGCTTCAAAGCAGTAAAGGACCCCTTTAAAGCAGATAGTTTCCGCCCTAGACCCATTTCCAAAGATTAGGGTATCGTCAGCATATTGAAGGATCGTGCATCCCTGATTAGAGGTGCTGCTGGCCACAGGTGATATCCACCCTTTTCTTTGGCAATTTTCAAGCATTCCTCTGAGCACATCCGGTACAATAGTGAAAAGAAGTAGGGACAGTGGGTCCCCCTGGCGGAGTCCCTTCTTGCACGGGAACGAAGGACCGGGTCTCCCATTTACTGAAATTGCTGTTTTGCTAGAAAGCAAACAATGTTTGATCCATCTGATCCATTTGTCCCCAAAACCTCTCCCCCTGAGAGCCTCTAGCAAACACTCCTAGTCCACAGAGTCGTATGCCTTCTCAAAATCCAGCTTGAGGAGGAAGTTCTTGGAGTTGCTCTTGTGACAGTGGTGGATAACTTGTTCAGCAGTAGCCACGCAGTCTAGGATACATCTGCCCTTAATGAATCCCGTCTGTGTTCTACTGATGAGACTGTCCATAATGCCACCCAAACGGATAGCTAGGACCTTAGTGATGATCTTAGCCGAGCAGTTTATCAGGCTAATTGGTCTAAAATCCCCAACGCACTTGGAATCCTCCCGTTTGGGGATCAACACAACTTCTGCAAAGTTGAACATCCCCAACCTCAAATTATTGTGAAAGAATGCCATCATTACATCCATAAATTCTCCCTTAATTTCTTCCCAGAACACTTGGTAGAACAGCATAGGAAAGCCATCTGGCCCAGGCGACTTGTCAGCTCCCATCTGTTCAATGGCCGTTTTGACCTCTGACTCCGTGAACGGTTCCTCCAGGGATGAAACATTTTGCCCAGGAGTAATCTGATACTCTTGCTAGAAGTGCTCACTCATAGGTATCCTGAAGTCATTCTTCTTCCCAAAGAGACCCTTATAGAAGGACTGGAAAGTAGATGAGATCACCTTCTCATCCTGTGATGTTCCAGTATCTGTCTGAATAGATAGGATAAGGTTGGATCTCCTTCTTGCACTTGCAACCCGATGGAAGTAGGCCGTATTCGCGTCTCCCTCTTTGAGCCACGAAATCCTGGATCTCTGTTGCCATTTGATCTCTTCTAGCCTATACAGGTTGGCGATGTTATCACGGAGTTCTAAAAGTCTGTTTCGCTCTTCCTGCGAAAGCACTCTAGATTCTTCCACCCTCTCAAGCTCATCAATTTCTTCCAGGTAGGACTCCTTATCACGCCAGATGTTCGAGAATCTGGACCGATTCCATCTACATAGCCTCTTTCTTAGTCTACGAATTTTCCCACACCATCGAGACGCCGCGTCCCTACCGGTCATGGGAAGAGCCCAGTTTTCCATAACCAAATGGTGGAATCCCTGAATTTCCAGCCAGGCCTTTTCAAATCTGAATTTCCTAGGCTTACGGGCTCCCCGATTCCCCACGTCGAGGAGGATCGGAGTGTGGTCTGAGGTTGGTCTAGGAATTGTTCTAGCTGAAGCAAGAGGAAATAAAGCTTCCCAGTCCATAGAGACTAGAATTCTGTCCAGCTTGGCCATAACCGGAACTGCTTGCAAATTAGACCAAGTAAAAAGTCTATCATTGACTGGGATATCAATCAGTTCAAGTTCCGTGATAACTCTATTGAATTCCTCTCGGTGCCTATCGCTAGCGCCTCTTCCCTTGTGTTCAAAAGCAAATCTGGTGATGTTGAAATCCCCTCCCACAATCCAAGGTCCCGACCAGCGCTGGCGGATGTCGGCTAGTTCTTCCCAGAAGGCCTCTCTGTCCGTGGCCACGTTCGGACCGTAGACGACAGTCACCGTCTGCGTCCAATCATCGGAACGTCGTTTAAGTCGGGCGGTCAAGGAGAACGTACCGCAGTGCTCCTCTTCGCAGGAAAGAAGATCCGAGTTAAACCCTATAGCAATCCCCCCTGAGGCACCGACAGCAGGCCGTAACAGCCACTCCTTGATCCTGCTACCACCAACTCTTTTTAGTTTGTGCCCGTGCTGGAGTTTGGTCTCCTGCAGCCCTACTACATCCGCCCTGGAATTGCTAATGACATCCCGCACCATTCCCCTCTTACCCCTATCCCCCAGACCCCTAACATTCCAAAATAGTGTATTCATTGGGGGGACTTGTCGTGGGAAATCGTAGTGGAGGGTGTAGGGCCGGCTACATCCTCAAGAATGATAGTCGACCCCGAGCCGACTCCGGGAGCGTTATTGTCAGAAGGCCTAACTCTAATAGTTTCCCAACCCCGAATTTTATTGAGGAGTAAGGCTATACGCTCAGTGTCCCAAATTTCTAACCCACATGTGGTAGCTAGACATAAAACATCAGAATCTGACATGTAATTTAAAATAGATGCTAAATAACTAGTCGTACCTCCTTTGTCGAGCTTAGCGGCCTTGGCTGCAGCGGCGACCTCGAGATAGTCATCCAAGGACTCCACATGAGCCCTCTTAGTAGTCTGCTGAACTCTGAATCCAACCGCTTTACGAAACTGTCCCGAGCTATTTCCCGGCGCTGAGTCTGGAATTGTGGACATGACAAGCTCCGGCGAGATCTCCCTCTGGGTGTTTGCGATGAACTCTGTATCATCTGAATCCTCCTCAGAGAAGTCTACCTCGAGATCAAGCCTTCCTTCTGGATCCTCATCACTGTCTGTAGGTATATCTTCATCATTACGAGTGTGCGCTTTCACCTCGGACCCCTCAGTGGGCCCGTCGCCTTTCTGGAAGATTGTGGGCCCGCAGATCGTCGAATCACTAATAATAATAGAGTTCTCATTTACGGACCCCTCATTGGGCCCGTTCACAAAAATACAACTTGTCTGTATGTTAACCTGCTGTATGGACCCCTCACTGGGCCCAAGATTCTCTATCAATAAATTCCCATCCATTCCGAAAGAAGAGTTTGCCACTGGATTAGAAAAAAGTGCATCGCGATTCAACAGAACCGCCCCCTCGAGACCCACACCTGTCGCTACGCTGTCCGAGGCGGTAAGTTTACCGCCCAGGACAGCTGGCAGCACGTGGTTGGATGGGTTATCGGTGGGTTTCTTGAACTCTGGGTGCACGAGGACTGGCTCGATTGAAGCGATGCTGCGTTCGCCACGTGGCCTCGTTCCATAGGGGGGTGCTTCGGTGGGTTTGATAGATGACCGGTTCACACCATATTTCACAGTAAACGAAGCTGCATTAATTGCCCTGTTACCGCATATGGGCTCTTCGTCTTCTACGCCTTCTTCAACTGCTAAAATACCACCTTCTTTGAGCCCCTCTTCTACCAAGCTCCTACTGCCATCTTTCCCTATTTCGACAAGTGCCAAACTCTGATTCTCTACACCCGCTCCCTCTGCCCTGCTTTCCTTCTCTAATGGGTGCTTGGAGCTGGAATTGATCAGAGCAGCGTTTGTTTCTTTCCTAAAAAAAGACTCTGGTTCTTGATACGCCTGCTTCAAAATCGTTTCTTTATCTTTTTCTGGTGCAAACCAACACTTGGTGACCCACTCTTTGGTCGTTAGTGTGCCAACCTCTGAAGCCTGCTCCAGTCTGGTGGTTTCTTCCACCAACTCTCTACTTTGACCCAACATGTTAGACTTTCCATTTCTGGGGGCTGCATGTACCGACTCTTCCCTCTGTGCCACTGTGCTCCCAACCAGAGTTTGTACGCTTTTCAGGTTCGCCCTTCGGTCCTCCGAGTTGAAGCTTTTTTGACCGCTGGATCTGAGGGGTAGCAGCCTGTAGTTAGCGTTATTGACCGTTGGGTGTTGCCTTGGTCGTTGGCCCTCTACCGGAGCGTGAGCTCGCTCCTCCCTCCCCCTCGCCGCCTTAATAATTTCCCGGTGAGCCCTCTCAACCTCGTGGGAGCCATCTATGGTAAGATCCTTTGTTGGCGAAAGCGCTTGCTTGTAAGATCTGCCGTCCCTTAGAGAGGCTGCGCGTTCCAGGGGGTTGGACGTCGCCTGCTCCTTTGAAGCTTTTACTTGCTTGTGTAACACAAACCTGACCAGATAAGCTTCGTCAAAGGAATAGATTTTAGAGAATCGTGGCATCAGGGCTATATCGATGCTGCGAATCAGAACCTTTGCTGAAATCAGCTCTGATTTTCGCACCGTTGTTTCATCAAGATCCTCCACCGATCCAAAGTCCGCCACTATCTCCTGAATAGCCTCCCTCTTCCAAAAGTGCAACGGGATGTTATGAATCCAAATCCAGTACAACTCACCCTGAGGTGGCTCCGCCCCGAAGGTCGGAGTCCAAGCACTGAATTCCACTGCGAAGTGGCCAAAGTCGATGGTCCCCATGTTCACCACCTCTGTGACTTTCTCTGGCGCTGGGAAACTTACTAGAAATTGCAAGTGGCAAAGTTTCTTAGCCACCCAATCTCTGTCTGCTCGCATTGGCCACTTCTCAGAGAGTGCGTGGTTAAGGTGAGCCTCCGAAGGTCTACCGACTTTGATTTTGGCAATAGCGCACCATTTCCTTAGCCACAGTTCTTCGTTTTTGATGACCTCTATACTGTTAGCCAGTCTAACAATAGTGGGGCTGTCTGGCGACCTACCCCGATTAACTGGATGCTCTTCGTCACTTTGATTTTCCATCAAATTTGTGCAAACATACGACAGATGTCCCCACTTCATGCATTTAAGGCACCTCACTTCCTTAGTACACTCGCTCCTGAAGTGGCCAAGATCACCACAATTGAAACAAGGAGCCGGTTTCCTCTTGCCCTTCCTCTGTTTCTTTTTGTGCTCAAAGTGCTCCTGTTGATGGTAAGAAGAGACTTCCTGACTTTTGTTTTTCCTGCTTACAACCAAGTTCCACTGCCCCTCCTTCTCCTCGTCCCCTCGGAAAGCGTCCTCCTTAAACCCGTCTTGCGATGGCACAAGTTTGCTTCGCAAGTCGCTGGCTTTCGGAGCATGGCTCTCGAGTGGGATCAGGGGTTCGGGATGGCCGGTGGTGGGATGAGGGTGAGTGGCGGGATCGGGGTCTTGTATTTTGGAGTTAGGTACTACCTCCTTAGACAAATGATGTCGATGCTGGATACTATTGTGGTGATGGTTGTGTAACCCCAGTGCTAGCTGAAGCCGGGCTGTGTGTTGTGTTGGTTTGGAGTATGGTTTATTCGGTTGCGGAATGAAGTGGTTGGAATTTGAAAGATGTTGGAACTGTTGCTTGCGATAGCCATGCTCGTAATCCCTCTCAGTGTGGTCCCTGGGGTTTTGGAGACGGCGTTGAGACGGAGGGGTCTTCTTACGCCAAGCTTGGCTAGTAGGGGGACCCCTTCGTTGGGCCCTCCCCCCGTAAGACTCCTCGTGACGGTTAGGCAGTATGCAGCGATGATGACCGTGTTTCCCCCTGCCGCTACTGCGCAGTGTACGATGTTGTACACGCGTTGGGGATGGAAAACGTCTGAGCTGATGACCTGCTGCGCTCTCATGAGGCAGTGGGGCCACCCTCGGAGGGGATACATGCTCTGGACTGGCAGCAACAACAGTTGTTTGAGGGGGCTGTGGGTGTTGGACCCCTTCATTGGGCCCACACCCACAAAGTTCAAGCAGCGACAAGGCAGTGGCCGCCATTCAACGAGTATCACTATAGAGAGGCACACACTCAGACACCAAGATGGAGAGAGGGATAGTCAGAAAAGGAAGAGGAGAAGAAGCAAAGAGAGGTCGAAGAAGAAGGGAGTTGGCTGAGGGAGGAGGTACACAGGCTTCGGGATGGGCTACTGGAAGGAAGGGAAGGCCAAGAAAGTGGTCGGAGGAAGAGTATGGAGGTTAGAGAGCCGGGTGGTGGGGGGGGGGGAATGGGTGGTTAGTAGTTGATGGTGGGAATCGTGGGATACTGGGATCCAATGTGGATGGCGGTTACATTATTAAACTATAAAATTATCCTTTTGCCCTTGTAGGAAATATGAGTTGGCTACTGGGCCTTTTTCTTGCAGTCTGTGACCCAATTCTCACATTCCATTATATTTTCCTTCTCCTTATATGTAAGTTGTTGCACATATTTATTATTATTGTTGTTAGTATCATTAATTAATGTGAACCCTCGATGTATAGACTTGTGCATGAATGCCTCGTAAAGTTGCCTTCTTCTCAACAATTTTATGTTGTTTTTCATGTTTTTCGGTCTCACTATCAGCTCCTACATTTTGAAGTATCGTGGGGGTTTCCTTCCCTTTTTCATTTCCGTTTTTTTTATCCTTCCAATGGTTAGTTACGAACTTTAGTCAGATTCATTGTTACTTTAGGTACATTACAATAACATTGTAAAACTTTGGAGTTGAATCTTGGAGTCAGATATAGCCAAAATAGTGAATGATATGGAATAGAGAGAGTGGCGCAACCAGGACCCTCAGATCTCCTCAAAACCCAATTTTCTACGATTATCGGGTCCAGCATCAGGTTGGGCTTCAACCAGTTCAGGCCCAGGGGTAAACGGGTCCAACCCGGCCCATTAGGGTCTCATACCTGTTTATCCCTGTCTATAAATACCAGCTCCCCTTCTCACTTTAAAAAATAATAAACTTTTCACCACCTGAACCCTAGCTACTGTTGCTTTCTCAGTGACTGACTAGATTGTCGGAGGGCCTGTCGCCGGGACTTCTCCCGATGTATATAGGCAGTGTACAGGTACACAAGGCCGAGCAGAGCTACTATATCCGAACCGAGCTACTAGATCCGAGCGGAGCGCCCGGCCTCTACCTCTCTCCTGCTACTCCCGAGCCGGTCCTATTCCCTAGGGTCGGATGGATGTCAGTACCACAACTTCCCCTTCACAAATTACAAGAACTCACACCTGCTACCCCCACACCCCAAAAACAAACAACATCAGGTTGGCACCGTCTGTGGAAAGCTCAGGTACTGTCTCCAGTCCGAGCCCAGCCAGGAAAATCCCCTCAAGTCCGAGCTCTTCCATGGCTCCCAAAGCCAGAAGGGTCGTCACCTCGGCACGACACCCGGACCCTCCACATCACAGCCACGCGGACGCCCAGGGTTCCAACCAACCACGGATCATTGGCGCGGACGAATACGGGCCGAGTGCTTCTCACTCGAATGCGACTGATTTGCGACGAGTCATCTTGAATCGGCAGGCCAGTCGGACAAAGGGAGAGGTCACTTCCAACTCGGTCTCGAACCATCGCAGACGACCGTCCCTAGAGCGCAATCCAGGACACAGCCACTCGCCCTGTGGACCTCCGCCCCCGCAGGACCCGGTAGGGGAAGCCCCAGTCATGAGGGCCGAATTCCAAAAATTTCGGAACGAGGTCTTTCAAGCAATCTGAGGCGGGCATGGAACCGAGGTCCGCAACAACTCTGACCCTCGGTCAGGAGCAAGGGGTGGCAAGTCCTACCGATCGGCTCGTCCCATGGAATAAGAGGGCGCTGTCCTCCGACGCTTACGGGAGATGGAGAACCGCCTCGCCCATCTCGGCGAGGGCGGATCAGTGCCGGGTCATGGTCATTGACCGACCCGATCCCCATTCCCGCCCCCTCCCCCCAAATCTTGGAAGCTGATGTTCCCCGAAATTTCAGGCCTCCCCAATTCGAGACATACAACAGCGAAGGTGATCCCGCTGATCACATTGAGGGGTTTAAAACCCTCATGATGATTCACAGCGCTGCGGATCCCCTCCTATGCCGCGTCTTCCCTGCTACCCTGAGCAGTCCGGCTTGGGAATGGTTCTCAAAGCTCATCCCGACTCAGTCTTCTCGTTCGACCAGTTGGAAGCAAACTTCCTAGCCCACTTCGTGACCAGCAGAAAGGTCGAAAAGATGAGCGCATCCCTTCTGGACCTCAGGCAGAAGGAAGAGGAGTCACTCCGTAATTTCGTTCGGAGGTTCACAGCTGAGGCAATGACTGTCTCCTATCTTGACGCGGGCGTCGCTTCGGTGGCTTTCCGATACAACGTTCGGCACGGTCAACTGAAGGCTTCATTGGCCAAAAAACCACCCGTAGACTTCCCCGACCTGCTTAACAAGGTCGAGAAGTACATTCTGGAGGAAGAGGCCCTAAATTCTGAGGGCACCAAAAAAGCCATTGCCAAGGGAAAGTGGAAGGCCGACGAAGTCGAGCCGTCAAGAAAACCATGAAAGAGACGGCTAGTCTCAAGAGAGTTCCTCCGGTCCCCCGATTTGAAAGGTGTACGTCGCTGACCCAGAACGTTTCGGCAATCCTGATGGAGATCGAGGATAAAGGGCTCTTCCGACTCTGTAACCCCTATTTTTCTATTTTGGATTTTTATTATATTTTTTTATTGATTATTGTATCTGGATTTTTTTAATTATAATAAATTTTTTGATTTTCTTGGGTCCATTTATTTTCTTTTGATCATTCTGTTCTCATTGCAAATTTTGCTCATTGCAAATTTTGCTCTTCGTGAATTGTTCCGCTTTATGTTCATCTCATTGATTCTTATGTGTTTGTCTCTTTTTGGAGTCTAAACCTGTACCCTAAACCCACTAACCAGCAACCCAAAACCCCCAATTCCTTAATCTTCTATAAATACCCTATTATTAAAACCCTAATTTAATATCCCTCTCTCTCTCCGCCGCTTTCTTTCTCCCCTACCCCCAACTCTCTCCCTCCTCTGTTTCATCCAAACCCAACCGCCCAAACCCAATCCACGTTCTCCCGTCTCCGACCACCACCTTGGCCACCGCTCATCATCACCCCCGTCATCATCCCCGTGCCACCATCCCATCCTCGTCACCCCCTGTCCCCATCGCCATCCTCCGAACCCACTTTGCCTGCACCAATTCCTCGCCTTCATCGCCCTCACTCTCTCCATTCACCCTGCAACCACCGGAGACCCCCTTTTGCCTTCGTCGTCGTCATCGTCCAGAGCCCCGCACTTCTCCTCGCCGTTTCGCCTCCTCTGTTTCATTGATAAACAGAGTATTCGCAGTGCCACCATTTCCCTTGGCCGCTGTCGTGGCTTCTCGACCGCAGCACCGTCGTCGCCAGTCCTCGTCGCCGTCGTCGCCAGCCATCGCCGTGGTTGCCGTCCCCTCTCCCGCCAACTCTCTCTCTCTCCCTTTGTTGATTGGAGAAGAAGTACAGTTGGGATTTTGGGGTGTTTGCTAATCGTGAGTATAGGAGATCCGAACTTGGTGTTTGCTATTTTGCTGGGATCTTGAGTTGGTGTTTTGTTGTGTGTTTTGCACATGGCTCGCATGTGTTCCCGTGTTCGTGGTTCGTCGTCCAGAATTCTAATCCTGTTATTCTATATATTCGAATCTACTAATTAAAAGGCAAGTCTCTTCTTGAACTAGTTGTGTAATACCCTGATTTTTCAATTAATGAGAAATTATTTATTTTGCACGTGTTGTGCACGTGCAATATTTTGTTGGATTATTTTATCATGATGTGTATGTTTAAGTATAATTTTCTCAAATTATTTTAGTACAAAAAGCCTTCTTTAAAAGCCTTCTTTGATTTAATTAAAAAGCCTTTTCTTAAAAAAGCCCAAAAGCATTTTATTTTATTTATTTTTATAAATTATTTTTGGCCCAAAAAGAAAGCCCATGAATTAATTTATTTTAATTAAACTTGTCATGTAGAAGACTTTTTTTAAACAAAATTATTTTTATACAATTTTAAAATGTACAAATTTGGCCTAGTTGCATGCACGTGCACTACACGTACACGTGCATTGCACATTTCTTATGCTTGGCCGGTAGCATTCTTTTGGGAGGGAAAGTTGAAATTTTGGTGTGGAGAACATGGGGGTAGTTTCAAGGAGGTGGGTAGTTTTCCTAACTCCTACTTGAATCTAAGCCTTTCATTTTGCAACCACCAAGATGATCTTAGCCCTCCATTTCCCTCATTTTTTAGTATAAATACCTCCTTACTCATGGCTAATTTTTCATATGCAAAGTGTAATTTCTAAAGCTATACTAATATATTGTGAGAGTTATAAAAGATAAGAGTTTGTGTGGGTTGTGTTGCTTGGAGTGGCCGGCACCATCAAGAAGCATTCGGTGGGGAGCTTGAGGAAGCATTCGGCATTGGTTGGAGGCTTGGAGTGGTGCATTCTTTTGGCTAGGAGGAGGTGTTCTCATCTACTTGATTGCTTTTGTTTGTTTCCTCTCCAATTGAGGTGGGTAAAACAATTCATGTTTCTAATATAGGGTTCATGCTAGTATATTGATGACACTATACATGGAAAATATTAATAAGAGACCACTCTAATTAAAAAGTTAGTGTGTGAATGGCTTAGAATGATGTGATAAATTGTGTATGTGAATTGCTTGCATGAAATGATACCATATGAAGCACTTACTATGATTATCTAGTTAATTGAACAATGATGCAATGTGACTAGCATGATGTGTGAAAGCCTTTTTTTAATTACTTGCAAATTGTGTGGTTGAAACATGACAATTGAGAAAGATATTAACACTATGGGAATTGAATAGAAAGGTATATTGAATGCTTTGAATTCATGTGTAGAAGTGGCGTAGATGAACCAAAGAATTGCTTGTTGTCATCAATTTAGAAATATACCAAACTTAGTAATTGTTGAGTTTCACCTATTCATGTGCTATATGAATTCTTTTGCTAGTATGAGTATGGGGAAATCCAAGGTTGTATTGTGTTGTGAATGTAGATTAATAACCAGTAAATTATCATGGAAAATTTGGGGATAAAAGAGAGATTAAAAGATTAATCGATTATTTTCAATGTCGAAAATAAAGGATTTGCTAGTTTTAATAAACAAATAATTAATTTGGGTGGAGAAAAATGTGTTTTAGTGCAAAAATTTATTTTACAATTACTGTTTTGAAGATGGAATAAAGAAGATTAAATCTGGAATTTTTCAGTGGTTTATATGAAGGCAATATGAATCAATTGTTTTGAACATCGAGTTAATTTCTAAAAACAGTGTGAATATGAGTCTAATGGGTTTTAACCCACACTGTGACAACCTGAGCCAGTGGCTCAGGCGGTCGGTGGCTCTGTTCGGTTTCCCTGAGCGGTGTGGTTCGAAACCTGGTCTCACCATCTTTTTAAAATTACTGTATATATATATATGAACAGCGAATGATAGCACTTATACTTAACGCGCCCTCTTCTAATCGCTAGCACCGATTGGCCTATCGGCGGGTGCTCTGGACTTCTTCTCTACCGTGCTGGGTTCGAATCCTTCCCCTAGCACTTAGGGAAAAATATTTTTTTTGTGAGATTTTGATGTCCAAAAAATGTGAGAAAAATATGGTAATTTTCATAAAAATACAAGGAATTTTATGGGATTGGTTTGGATATTATTTGAAGAAAATATAATGTAGTTTGTGAACAAATGGTATATTAAAGCTATGGTTCTAAGACACATACTTATGGAAATTTTCAAATTCATAAAGAGTTATTGAAATGAATTTATTAGAAAGTATTTGACACAAAAGAGTTTGTGGTGTGACATGATATTATAATTTTTACTTGAAGATATGGTGTAAAATATGAAGTATGAGTGTATAATTGTAAAGTGCATGAGTCCATTGTATGATGATGGAGTTTAGAAACTTTGTTGATGAAATTGTTGGACTTGAATATGAAACTTTGAGTTATAAGTATTCACTATGGACTTGTGAACAAAGAGAAATCATGAATAAGGAAGAATATGAAATTGTGACATGAAAGTGGTTATGACTTAAAGATTGTGAAATGAAATTTGAAATAGAGTAGCTAAGTCTCCCCGGCATTGAGAAAAATGAATTGAATTGAAATTAGACCAAGGTTGGTCATGTTGAATTAAATGAATAAGTCCGGTTGATGGAGAAGCTAACTCTAGTGATTATTTTGTTCATGATTTTTAAATGAAACTAAGGACTAGTGCATAGTGAAGACGTGATGAAAGTAAGAGAAAAACACTGAGTATGAGGGCCCTGGGTAGCGGCGAGAGCGTATCCCAGGAATTCCCATGACGAGTCTGGGTGAGGATACTGTTCCAGAGTACCGTCCCAGTGGCGACGCTCGTGGGATGTTTGAAGACTACGGGTGGTGTCATGTTTATGGTGAGAGAATATCCCAGGAATTCCCATGATGCGTCTGGGTGAGGATACTACTCCAGAGTGCCTAAACATGAGTTCGTAGGTCAGATAACATCTAGGATATTTACCGTAATTACAGTAGTAGATTAGATCATAACGGGGGATTGAACCCTATAAAGATGAAGACGAATAAGGGCTTGCCCTCGGACCTATGTAGTATGGGATGCATAGAATCCGAACAAGTGTGCATTAGTGTCATATAATTAACTGCATTAAAGACTAAGTGCACAATCACAACACGACATCAATAGGGTAGTCCCTTTAGTTTGAATGTGACAAGTTTGTGTTTGCTAAATATGAAATGTTAAGTTATACTATTTTCGGCAAGCGAGGACGGCCGCGTATAATGATCGTCGGTTGAATAAACTGACGTACCCACAGTCTAACATGCAGGTAAATGTCATGCTACAGAGTAAAGAGGATTTGGATGCTTAAAGTTTTTATCAAGCTGTTGTACTTGTATTTAATTGTTGTATTTTACTTCCGCTGTGCAAAAGAAAGATGTAATTATAATGTAATCTCTGATGTATGATGAAAAGTTTTAATTTCCCTGTAAAAGTGTACTAAGAAAGTGAAAAGATCCTGTAGAACATCTCGAATTCAGTATATTTGGGATTCGGGGCGTTACAAGTTGTTTGTTTTGTTCAAGTTTTCTTTGATCTCTGCAAGTAGATCACGTCCTTTTTATTGTACTGCTATTTGAAATTCCATTAAGTATATTGAGGGTTTACACGAGTTAACCCGATATATTATTAACATCGTGCTCACATCTTTGATCTAAAACCAATCCCTCTTGAATCTTGCATATGCACAATTACATGAAAGAAATAAGTAGATCCATGTGTTATAAAATTGTTTGGTAGATTGGAGATGTTAGATTGATTTGATTTAATGAGTTGATTACCATGACTGTGAAATTGCATCTTAGAAGTGGAACTATACATGTTAAACATCTAATAGCACTCTGATTATTAATTAGCATGAATTATATGGCTGTATGATTAAGTAGTTGCATATTCATGTCAAACTATTTTCTAGACTACCGTTTGTATCTTTTTGCATCAGATTTTCGACCCTGTTACTATTGTAATTTGAAATAACTTTCTGAACATGAATTATATCCACATGAATCTATTTTCCAGAACTTTTAATGGATCTGAATTCTGAGTTATACTTTGTTAGATATCATTATTTTAGTACAGCTGTGTCAGAATTTCCAGATTCACAAATTCATGCGTACCTTTCTGTTTCAGAATTTAATTGAACATGTTAACAATAAAATAAAAATATGAAATAAATTTGGCTAAAACTAGATATGTTTAGGAGTCATTATGAATTTTTGTAGATTTAATTGATGAGTTTTCTAACCTGAAACATATATGTGAATACAATTTATAACTTACTGCCTGAACATAAAATCTGAAAAGAATAGGATTTTCACCCTAGTTTCTGTAACCTTTATATGTCGTATATATATTTGCTGGAACTTGCAGAGAGTTTAGTCTCTAGAATTTATGACGGATTTAGATTTGCTTTTCCGTAGTAGCGGCAATCTGTATTTTTGTACAGTAATGTCATGCTGTCCAGTTTTTATGAATTGTGTTGTTTTAATATGAATGCCTTTTGTTTTGCTTGTAACGAGTAGAATTAGTCACACTTAGCATAATACAATATTGACACCTTCTTGCATGCTCACATAGGATGAAAATAAACTATTAACAAGCCGGAGTATTATGGGATGACTTGGTAGTGAACGATCGAAAAATATACTCGGTAAAGGCCTTCTTACTTGCCTGATCTATAACTTGGAAGGAGGAGAATTGATTGTTATTGTGTGATCACTCCATCATGATATCTTGTCATATTGTTACCGAGTACACGATCCGTGAATTCACCATCAGTCTAAAATGTTCACTGTTTGCTTGCACTGTGGTATGGAACATATGAGATGCAATAGTACGTGCATTAGATAGATTAATAAAATGATTAATAACCTGCATTTGACATCTCATGCTTGATCTTGTAAATCGTCATTAAGATAGAATTTGATTTGACATCATTCATTACATGCCTGATTAAATATAGACCGTTGATATTATTGCCTACCTTTGATTATGTTTTTGACTTTGATCCCGTCCATTTTCTTTGATATACATGTTCCTAATACTCCCTGCTTTTCTCTACCTGCTGTCCATGACTTGCTCTAAGGAAACTATTTTTTTTCTTTTTAGATCAAGAACTCACAGGTACAGAAGGATCTATACAATAAGGAATTGATGAGCAACAATTCTAGAGATGGAGCTGGATTGCGCTGCTTAATTTGCTTTATTGCTAGATTTATTTCTTTGAACATTGTTATGACTTTGTACTTTATTTTGGACTTATGTTCCCGTCATTTTTATTTCCCAGATATTGGATATTATTTGGATTATTTCATTTATTATTGAAATTTGACTTGATTCATGTGACTATATCTTTCTTGCGTGGTTGTGTTATTGTTCATATTGCTGAGTTAGTCTGGTACAGCTTATGGATGGTGTTTACATCATTCGCTGAGCCTACATTACGTACTCGTATTCCGTATTCTGGGAAGCGGGGCGTGATAGACTCCCTCCCCGACTAAGCAAAAACAAGAAGCGGGACCAGAGATTCTACTGCCGCTTCCACCGAGACAATGGGCACGAGACGGACAACTGTCGGGCCCTTAAGGACGAGATCGAGGCCCTCATCCAGCGAGGGTACTTGTGTAACGCCCCGAATTCCAAATTACTGAATTCGAGATGTTCTTCAGGATCTTTTCACTTTTCTCGAGTACAATTTTACAAGGAAATTTCAAACTTTTCTTTTTACATCAGAGTTACACATCTTACATTTAAATTTACACAGCGGAAGCAAAATATACAACATTTACATAAATGAATAACAACATAATGAGATCTTTATGCATCCATTCCTCTTTACATGTAATTTATCCTGCATACAAAACTGTGGGTACGTCAGTTTATTCAACCGACGATAATTATACATGGCCATCCTCTCTATGCCAGAAACAGTATAATGAATCTCATTTCTTAACAAATCGCAATCTTGTTCATAATAAGCATGTAAAATCAAAAGGGAACTTTTAGAGATGTCGTGTCGTGATAGTGCACTTAATCCTTAATGCAATTATTTAATTTTCACATGACACTAATGCACACTTGTTCGAATTCTATGCATCCCATACTACATAGGTTCGAGGGCAAGCCTCTTAATCGTTCTTCATTTTTGTAGGGTTCAATCCCCCGCCATGACTTACTCTACTTCTGTAAATTCAATGAGTATCTTAGATGATTCTATGAGTACAAGCATGTATCCTGGCCCCTGGAGTAGAATTTCGCGCCATGTCTTGACTCGTCAAGCATGCATTCTGCGACAATTCAGCCTCCTCCCTGAACACAATCCTCTTGCAGTCACCAAAGCATCCCATGAGCGTGACTAAAGTGCGATCATTACTGAGTTGTGCCCGCGCCATGTCTTGACTCATCAAGCATGCATTCTGCGGCTCACACACCCGCACCGTACCCTAGCTCTCATACTCATGTTTTTCTCTCACCTTCATCACCTCCACACTATGTATTAATGTTACATTAGAATCATGAATAAAATCAAGCTCTAGAGTTAGCCTCTCCATCAAACCGGACTTATCATTTCATTTCACTTGACCAACCTGGTCTACTTCTCAACATCATTTCAATTCACTGCCGGGGAGACTTAGCTACTCCTTCGTTCAATTTCAATTTCACAATATCCAATTGAGCATCATCAGCTCATCATTCATTTTAGAGTCTCACGGACTTTCTCATCATGATTTAGCCTTTCATAATTATTCATTTAATTCTCAATTCTCATCTATGATTCATTTCACATAATTCATACAGCCATAAACAGAGTCCATCGACTTAAAACATAAGGTTCACAATTACCAACAGCAAATAACATGAATTCAAATATATCAAAGTCCACTCTGTACAGTCGACTTGGAAGAACACCAGTCGACTTATACAGTCACATACAGGTTCCTCAAAAATCCTCGGGATAGTCGACTGTTGTACTCAACCAGTCGCCTGTCCCGCAACTTTCCATGTTCACAATATTATTCACAAGACAGTCGACTGTTCATAGATCAGTCGTCTGTTCTGGAGATTTCAAAACAGCACAATTCTAAGTCCAGATCAGTCGACTTGCTACACGCATTCGGTCGACTGGACAGATCCATTTTCCATTAAAGAGATTATTTACAGTTCTTACATGTACTTGCATCATGATGTCAATTCACAGTATACGTAAATTCATGTTTCATAACAGGGTCTCTTATTGTCCAGTAGCATTACAACATGAATGTTCAGTTACTAATATGCTCTTTCTTTAGAGAAGAATACTCTAAACATGCATTCACATAGATCATACTTTCTTACGACAATGAAGATATAAATCTCAAGTCATCATACTGGGTCTACATAAATAAAATATCTTTATTCATGGAACTTTCAAACAGTCATATTCAGATTGAAGCACCAGTCGACTTAACACAACATCAGTCGACTGCTCCGACAATTTAAGTTATTAATCACCATTAGTTCTTTTCATTCATTTACCTTCCCTCCACCATATGTGTCACAGGGAAAAATATACATATAATAATCACACCATCATGTCTAATTGCACACATTTTTATCAGCACATTATGAAAAGTAGTGTCTCGTACCAGTCGGCTGTCTCACATGGCAGTCGACTGTACCGACAGTCTCGTTCTCAATACTAATAGCATGTTCAAGCAATTTCAACTACATTCAATTCACTTTTGTAACATGGTATCAATCATAGTAATTATAGTATCATTCCTACATTAGAAGTCCTGAGAAACACCCACCTTATACGAAGAAATAAACAAAATCCCGCAAAACTCCTCAAAGTAGAGAACGCCTTCTTGCTCCTTTGCTCCACACCGAGCTCCTCAGCAATGCTGCTTGCCTTCACAGAAAAGCTCCCACACAAACTCACAAAATACTCTCTTGCAATAATAATCTTAGAAGATTTTAGTGTAAAAGAGATAGGGAAATAGGAGGGGTATTTATACTAGGAGATAAATAGAATGGAGGGTTAAGATACATTGGGGAGTTGGAGAATCAAGGGCTGAGATCAAATCGGGAGTTGAGAAACTACCCACACCTCAAGAGTAACTACCCATGACTCAAGTCCATCACTTTCACAATCTGGCCAAGCTTGTGTCTTGTGCACGTGTACATGGAGTGCACGTGTACACACAAACCCCACTCCATAAAAATGCACATCAATACCCGGAAAAGAAGAAAAGGATGCTACACATACAAGTTGTAGGATTTTAAATAAATAAAAGGTTAAGTTTATGGGCTTAAGTTCATTTGGGCCAAAAGAAAATAAACAAATTAACATTGGGCTTTAAGGAAAATACTTTATAGGAAACAATATACTTTATTCATCATGGAGAAAATAATAGTCACATGCTACACAAGCATACCATAAAAAGAGGAATAAATAATCTTTATGTATTAAGAAAACCGGGGTATTACAACTTGAGAGAGTTCACCCGGGATAATCCTAGAGACTAGATGGATCCGAGGAATCTGAGGCCTTCGTCTCCTCTTCGAACGATCAACCTATGGCCCGAGCGATACCCCGAGCCTGAGGAGACCGGAGGGCAGGCCATACTACACTGCGTCCATGGTGGACCCATGGGAGGGGAATCTAATACCTCCCGTAAGGCCTTCGTCCAGGAGGTTAACTCCGTTCGGGACCATCCCTTCCCCCAGATTCAGCAGCGACCAGTATCCTTTTTCGGAGAAGACCTGTAGGGAGTCTGGCTCCCACACTGCGATGCCCTCATCATCAGCCTCGTCATGGAAAATTTCGAAGTCCGCTGAATTCTCGTGGACAATGGAAGATCAGTCAACATCCTCTTCTTGGAAGCATTTGAGAACCTCAAGCTTCCCCGAGATAAGCTGAAGTTGGCCAGGTACACCCTGCATAGGTTTTCGGGCGTCCCAGTACAAATTGAAGGGATTGTGACATTGGATGTAACGGCCGGCACAACGCCCATCACACGGATCGAATCAATGGATTTTATGGTGGTCAATATCAAGGCAGTATACAATGTCATCCTCTGTCGACCCGGCCTCTGCTCGTTCCAGGCAGTTCCCTCGGCCTACCACTTGAAGCTGAAATTCCCAACTGACCTCGGGGTCGGCGTTGTTAGAGGAAATCAGGAGTCTTTACGATCGTGCTACATGACCGCGGTAGGAGGAGGGGTGTTCCCCTTCGACGCAATCGAGCTTCCACCTAAAAGAAGTCGGCCTGAGTCGGAACCTGCGGACGAGTTGGGGGAGGTCTCATTCGAGGCGGAAGACAAATCTAAATGGTTCCATGTGAGCCGCACCCTTTCCCCCGACCTGAAGCCATGTCTAATTCATTGTGTCCGCCGCAATATTGACCTCTTCGCTTGGACGCCGTCCGACATGCCCGGGATTTCCGAAGATCTAATCATGCACAGGCTGAGCGTCACCTCGGGCTCTAAGCCGATCGAGCAGAAATGCCGCAAGTTCGCCTCGGAGAGGCAACAGGCAGTGAAAGTGGAGGTAGACAAACTGCTGTCCGCCCGGTCCATTCAAGAGGTCAGCTATCCCAAGTGACTGGCTAACGTCGTAATAGTGAAGAAGGCCAATGGGAACTGGAGGATCTGCATAGACTTTACAGATCTCAACAGAGCGTGCCCCAAAGATCCTTTCCCCCTCCTGAGCATCGACGCTCTGATCGATGCAACGTCGAGTCACGAGCTCCTGACCTTCATGGATGCCTTTTCAGGCTATAATCAGATCCGAATGTTCCCTCCGGACATCACCAAAACGTCCTTCGTTACCGACCAGGGTCTCTACTGTTACCGGGTCATGCCCTTCGGGCTCAAGAATGCCGGGGCCACCAACCAAAGACTTGTCAAACAAGTTTTTAAAGATCAGATCGGTCGTAACATGGAAGTATATGTCGACGACATGCTCGTCAAGAGCCGTCGGGGACAGGATCATGTCGCCGACCTCGAGGAAGCTTTTCGCGTCCTTCGGTCCCACAACATGAGGCTCAATCCTGCTAAGTGTGCCTTTGGCGTCTCCTCGGGGAAATTTCTTAGGTTCGTCGTTAGCCAGCACGGTATAGAGGCCAATCCCGAGAAGATCCAGGCCATAATCAACATGGCCCCTCCTAGAAACGTTAAGAAGGTTCAGCGGCTTACGGAAGACTGGCGGCCATCGGCCGCTTCCTCTCCAAGTTCGAAGAGAAGTCCATCCCCTTCTTCAAGGCCCTGCGGGGGAAAAGTCTTCGGATAGGGCGACCCCCAACAACAGGCCTTCGACCAGTTGAAGTCCTACCTCGCCAACCCCCTACTTCTGAACAAACCCGAACCAGGCGAACCCCTCCTGCTATATCTCTCCGCCTCGGAAAATGCACTCAGTGTTGTGCTCGTTCGAGAAGAAGACAGTGTTCAGAAGCATCTCTACTATGTGAGCAAAGTCTTGCTCTCGGCCGAGACAAGATACGCAAAAATGGAAAAGGTGGCATACGCACTGGTAATGGTCGCGCGAAAACTCCGTCCTCACTTCCAGGCCCACTCTATTCAGGTCCTCACGGACCAGTCTCTGAAGGCCATCCTCCACAAGCCCGAAAGTTCCGGCCGCTTAGTCAAGTGGTCGATCGAACTAAACCAGTACGACATCAGCTACCAGCCCAGGACAGCCATTAAGGGGCAGGCCCTCACAGAGTGCACTATCTCCGAGCCATCCGACACACATGAGGCAGATCCGATCTGGGAAGTTTATGTCGATAGCTCGTCTTGCGAGGTGGAAAGCGGTGCGGGCGTCATCCTCAAAGGCACTGACAACTTCATCCTCCAGTATTCTCTTTGCCTGAACTTTCCAACCTCTAACAACGAGGCAGAATATGAGGCTATAATCGCAGGGCTCACCCTTGCGCATAAGGTAAGGGTCAGACAACTCAGGGTCTTTAGTGACTCCCAACTCGTGGTCAACTAGATCACCGGGGAGTACGAGGCTCGTGACGCTCGGATGGTCCGGTACTTGGCGATAGTCCAGCAGCTCTTAACATCCTTCGATTTCTCCTTGGTGGAAAGGATCCCCATGGAGCAAAACGCCCTGGCTGATTCCTTGTAAAAGCTTGCCTCTTCATCCTTCGAGGGCCTCGACCACACCGTCCTGATCGAAGTCCTCCTGAAGCCCAGCATCGACCTCCCTGAAGCCCTCTGCCTCACCACCGAACCCCCACTAGAGGACTGGACGACTCCTATCAGTAAGTTCCCAGCGGAGGGCGAGCTTGGTCAAAATCGGGCCGAGGCAAGAAGGATCAGGGTCCGTTCAGAAAGGTTCTTTAGTCAAATGGCCAAGCCGAAAATGCGAACTGCCAAATCCTTGACGGCCTTAAGAAGCGATTGGACTATTCTACAACGGCTAGAAAGGCGGATCCTACACTAGATGTGTGTCCCGTACTCAGCGAGGACGCTGATTTCTAAAGGTGGGGTGTATGTAATACCCTAAATCTTGAGCGAACAGTCGACTGGTGGTTTGAGCAGTCGACTGGTCTGCGCGGGATTTGAGAATTTGAGAAGGATTTGAGAAATATAGTCCCACATGGAAAGTATACAAAAAATAATTTGAGTATAAATATAATTGCCTATGATCAAGAGTCACCAATTCGGTTAACCATCTTTTGAGAGGCAGCCTGTGGTGGGCAGTTGTACTACATAGTATCTAATTTGTCTTCTAAAAATATTAAAATCATCTGAGTATTAGGGCGGGGCGCTACAGTTGTGAATTATTCTCGTTGGAGAATAGTGAGATAAATTATGGAATGTAAATATTCATTCTTGATCGAATAACTAGTGATGTGGTTTTTATGTGAAAATAATATTTCATGAGTTACATAATGAATAGTTGAATTTAATGTATCATTATGGACTATTGAATGATTTGAAAATCATGATTGGGAAATAGAAATATCGTGAGTATGATAACTCAACATATGAACTTATGAGCTGGAACGCTCAATTTTAGAAATGTGAATTGGAATTGAAACAAAGAGTAGCTGTTGCCGCTAAATTTGGTGTGGGGGCAAACAGATGAATTTGTGGATTTTTAGGGAAACTGAATAGTAAACCTGTATACCTGTTCCGTCGGGCTTCGATCGTCGATCCCGCCGTAGACCTGCAAAAAAGTGCGAGACACCGGGGTTGTTCCCGGCGACGCACCCTCCGACGCTCAAGTCAGTAATCTAGGAAGACTATGAATGAGCGCAAAAACTGGTGAAAGATTGATTACCTCTTAATGGAGATGGAAGGGGGGTATTTATAGGCGTCTCAGGGAACAGTTTAGGAATGTAATCCCCGTGATCTGATATGGAATATTCTTCTTGTAAACAGATTAGGAATGTAATCTGATAAGGTATATTCCCCGTAATCAGATAAGGAATTTAATCCCCAAATCCCAGTGAAAAGATAGATGTACATCAGGGCCGTTGATCAAGATTAGTCAGGGACCCTGATTTTATCTTGTTGGATTGGGTGTGCAGCGGTTTAAGACCTGCACCCTCTTGTTGGTGGATCCATTCGTGGGTTCTTGGGTCCTTGGGGAGAATATCCAATACCCATTTTGGACCCTCTTGTAGGCGAAATTATCGTTTTACCCCTGGGTCCCAAGATTCGTACCCGATTTGGACGGTTCCGATTAACCCCCATTTTTAGCCATATCACGAGCCCCCCACTCCTAAAGGCTTAATTTGATCGGCCTTTGAGGAGTAGTTTAACTGTTTTAATGGCTAGCGGAGTTGTATCGGGATTCAAATGGAGGGTTTTGAATCTTGAAGGGGTAGTGAGGTATTTTCCAAGTGGGTTGAGCTCCGAGTTGCTCATGAGCTCTGACGGTCATGTGGTGTTCTTGCAGGGATATCCCCTTTACCTTCGCGAAGCGTCAATTCGTCGTTCGGGGATCTTATACATTTGTATCACGCTTTAGACTCCCCCTAGGGCTCGCTGGCTAGGGGGCAGAGGTCCATATGCGGTTCGGCAAGTTTTTCCGAAGAGGAAAGCGAGTTCGGCGTAGCTGCGAGCACTAGGAGGGAGTCTGGCAATCTGCCGAACTTGGTTTTTCCTTGTAACAAGGTCGGTGTCACGAACGCTCGGCAGTGGGTGCCGAACTTGATTTTTTCCCCGTAACAAGGTCGGTGTCACGAACGCTCGGCAGTGGGTGCCGAACTTGATTTTTTTTTTCCCCGTAACAAGGTCGGTGTCACGAACGCTCGGCAGTGGGTGCCGAACTTGATTTTTCCTCGTAACAAGGTCGGTGTCATGAACGCTCGGCAGTGGGTGCCGAACTTGATTTTTTACCCCGTAACAAGGTCGGTGTCACGAACGCTCGGCAGTGGGTACCGAACTTGATTTTTACCCCGTAACAAGGTCGGTGTCACGAACGCTCGGCAGTGGGTGCCGAACTTGATTTTTTACCCCGTAACAAGGTCGGTGTCACGAACGCTCGGCAGTGGGTGCCGAACTTGATTTTTTGCCCCGTAACAAGGTCGGTGTCACGAACGCTCGGCAGTGGGTGCCGAACTTGATTTTTACCCCGTAACAAGGTCGGTGTCACGAACGCTCGGCAGTGGGTGCCGAACTTGATTTTTTACCCCGTAATAAGGTCGGTGTCACGAACGCTCGGCAGTGGGTGCCGAGCTTGATTTTTTACCCCGTAACAAGGTCGGTGTCACGAACGCTCGGCAGTGAGTGCCGAACTTGATTTTTTACCCCGTAACAAGGTCGGTGTCACGAACGCTCAGCAGTGGGTGCCGAACTTGATTTTTTACCCCGTAACAAGGTCGGTGTCACGAACGCTCGGCAGTGGGTGCCGAACTTGATTTTTTTTTTCCCCGTAACAAGG
Organism: Hemerocallis citrina; assembly: GCA_017893485.1. Lineage (NCBI taxonomy): Eukaryota > Viridiplantae > Streptophyta > Magnoliopsida > Asparagales > Asphodelaceae > Hemerocallis > Hemerocallis citrina. The sequence goes on from JACEHZ010000357.1 coordinate 42,538, forward strand.
TCGGTGTCACGAACGCTCGGCAGTGGGTGCCGAACTTGATTTTTCCTCGTAACAAGGTCGGTGTCACGAACGCTCGGCAGTGGGTGCCGAACTTGATTTTTTACCCCGTAACAAGGTCGGTGTCACGAACGCTCGGCAGTGGGTACCGAACTTGATTTTTACCCCGTAACAAGGTCGGTGTCACGAACGCTCGGCAGTGGGTGCCGAACTTGATTTTTATCCCGTAACAAGGTCGGTGTCACGAACGCTCGGCAGTGGGTGCCGAACTTGATTTTTTACCTCGTAACAAGGTCGGTGTCACGAACGCTCGGCAGTGGGTGCCGAACTTGATTTTTTACCCCGTAACAAGGTCGGTGTCACGAACGCTCGGCAGTGGGTGCCGAACTTGATTTTTTACCCCGTAACAAGGTCGGTGTCACGAACGCTCGGTAGTGGGTGCCGAACTTGATTTTTACCCCGTAACAAGGTTGGTGTCACGAACGCTCGGCAGTGGGTGCCGAACTTGATTTTTTACCCCGTAACAAGGTCGGTGTCACGAACGCTCGGCAGTGGGTGCCGAACTTAATTTTTTACCCCGTAACAAGGTCGGTGTCACGAACGCTCGGCAGTGAGTGCCGAACTTGATTTTTTACCCCGTAACAAGGTCGGTGTCACGAACGCTCGGCAGTGGGTGTCGAACTTGATTTTTACCCCGTAAGAAGGTCGGTGTCACGAACGCTCGGCAGTGGGTGCCGAACTTGATTTTTACCCCGTAACAAGGTCGGTGTCACGAACGCTCGGCAGTGGGTGCCGAACTTGATTTTTACCCCGTAACAAGGTCGGTGTCACGAACGCTCGGCAGTGGGTGCCGAGCTTGATTTTTACCCCGTAACAAGGTCGGTGTCTCGAACGCTCGGCAGTGGGTGCCGAGCTTCCAAACTTGTCGTTTTTAGGAGTTTGTTTCTTCTGTGCGCCATCTAAACTTCTGACAGCTTCTGACAACTCTGACAGATGGGACGTTTATTAATTGCAGTGGCCTTTGGGCTTCTGTCTGATGGGGCGCGCATTAAATTCGACTCATGATTTGGCGCGGTTAGCAAGGCGACGATTGGGGTCGCTCCGTCGTTTCGTTTGAATGGGCCGGTCATACGAGCTCATTAACCTCATTTGGAGCTCCTCTCTCTATAAATCCTCACCCCCTCTCTCATTTCTCATTTCTCCTCTCTTTTGCTCAGACGGTTTCTTGTGCTCAGGCGAATTTTTCCGGTGTCGGCGTTTGGTTCAGGCGAAGTTTTCCGGCGGCTATCTCTCTTAAGGTAATTTATCATCAATTATGTCTGTAGCTTCTGTCTCCGACGAAGTCTCTTGGTCCGAGCCCTCCCTTGAAGACGTCGAGGACTCGACTTCGACCCCGACCAAAGGCAAGGTGTTCGGCAAGGATTCGATCGTTGTGGATCCGAAGAGGATGGGGGAGTTCGGACAACTGCCAGGTCCGTTGACGGGGCTCCACAGAGTCAGGCAGCTCCCGGAGGATCAGGCCGAGCGAATTGTCCATGGGAGGGGGAGGTCCTTCGAGGAGAATGCCGCGAGGGAGACGACGGAGGCGGACGATGCGGCGTCGATCCTGTGCGAGGAGGATCTGGCAGTGATCCGGGATTGTTTTTTCATCCCGGAGGAGTACGAAATTATGCTTCCGGGCCCTGGAGTTAGAGCCAACTCGCCGCTGCCAGTAACGATGTGTTGCTGGCCGGTCGATGCCTTTATCGCCGGTGCTCGGCTACCTCTCCACGCGTTCGCCGTTACCGTGGTGAGTTGGTTCGGGGTTAGCCCCATCCAACTCATGCCGAACGCGTGGCGAGTGATAAACGGTTTCGTTCTCCACTGCCAGGCCGCATGGATCGAGCCGCAGCTGAACGTGCTTCGGACGCTATACCGGCTCCACCAAGGGAATAAGTCGGAGTACCGGTATTACTTGACTCCGAGGCACGGCGGCAGGCTTGTCATATGCCCCGACTCCATTAAGAACTGGCGAGAGAAGTGGTTCGTCGTGCGGAGTCGGGAGGCCTGGCCGATCCCCTCCGACTGGGTAGAAGGGGTGCCGAAGAGGGCGAAGGCGATGTCGAAGCTCTCAGTAGAAGAAGAAGAGGCGGTCCGGATCCTCCTTGACCGGTCGAAGTATGATTGGAGGGAGCTGACGGAGGACGTCCTCTACAAGGGAGGGCTCTGCCGCGTAGATCCCAGTACGCGGCTCTCGTCAAGTTCTTTTTTTTTTCCGTACTCACTGCCTTGTTGTTTTTTATGTGCTAATCACCTTTTTGCTTTTGATGCAGAAACCATGGACTACGACGCAGTCTTGGCGCTCAGGGCAGGGCTTGCGAGCAAGGCGTCGAAGAAGCGCAAGAGGGTAGTGTCCAAGCTGCCCCCGACCTCGAAGGCTCTGAGGATCGCGGCCCCTGTCGAGGAGGTGGAGGTCCTTGACAGTCCGGTCGTCACCGTGGCGGGGACTTCGGCTCCCGCACCTGTGGGGGAGTTCCCCATTGCCGCCGCCCTCGCCACGCCGACACCTCCGCTGACCGTGGCAGGCAAGGAGCTCCTGACGGAGGAGCACAAGCGGATTCATATTCCGGACTGGCAAGTCCGGAGGCATGATGGGTTCCTCGGGAACTCGCTGACGAGCATGCAGGCCGTCAAGCATCTCGCCACCCCGAAGGACCGAGCCGCCATGGAGGCGGGGAGAGAGGGCGACGACGTGATCGAGATCGCTCGTTCGGCGGTATCGGTAAGCTTCTCTTCGTTTGTTATACTTCTTGAATCACAAAAATTTTTTCTAACTCTTTTAGTTCTTCTTTGCTGCAGATCATCGTCCACTTCGGCCACCTCACCGAGAGTCTGACAGCTCTGGAGAAGGAGCTGAAGCAGGAGTCCGACCAAGCTCGGAACGAAAAAGCTCGGATGTCGAACGAGCTCGACAAGCTCCGTGTCGAGCATGAGGGCAGGTCGGCGAGGGTCCATCACCTCGAGGCCGAGGTGGCGAGGTTGGAGGGCGAGCTCCTTCGCCAGAAGGAGGGGTCGGCCAAGCAGTTGGTCGAGGCCGAGGCGGCAAAGGCGGCGGCTGTGAAGGCGGCGGAGGATGCGACCCTGGAGAAGGCGCAGGGGTTCCTCGCCCAGAACATGGCGAAGGCCTTCGCCGCAGCCCTCGAGCGGGTGTCGAAGGAGTACCCCGACGTGGACGTCTCAGGGTGGAGGCTGTTCCCCGGCCACGTCGAGGGTTTCGACCCTGAATCCGAGGGGGAGGAGGATGAAGGGGACGATGTAGCTGATGCCGGGGACGGGGTTATTGGCGAGGTCCCTGGTGCTGCAGTCACTCTGCTGTCGGTCGCGTCTCCATCGGCGATGTCAACCCCCACCCCACCTCGTCGCTCAGGGAAAGAGGTCGAGCCTTGACTCCGCTCCTCGCTCTTTTTTTTTTCTTTTGTTGTTTTGTTTTTCCTTATGTTTCTTTTCACTCATTGTAACGCCTAATAGCGGACTGGCCACCGCTCCTTTTTGAGATGAATGAAAAGAAAATTTTTGCAAGTGTTGTTGTTCGGATCTTTGCCTTTCGTCCCCCTTTTTCGCCGAACATTCTCTTATGGCCTCGAGAGTTTCTTGTTTCTTTTCTGATTTTTCTTGTTTCACTTCTGGCCAAGTGTGGCGCTCCGGCAATGTTCTATCTTTTTGCTGATTACTTCGATCTCTTTGCAGCTGATGGTGATCGCCCAAGACGTCGAGCCTTCGCGCTCGGATGAGGAAACTCGAGCCGAGGTCGGCCTAGGGGCGACGAGGCTGTATCTGGCGAAGTGCCGAGAGAGACTCTACGAGGTCGAGCTCGGGTTGCGCCGAGCTGAAAGCGAGAGGACCCATCTCCAGCTTGTCCTCGGCCGGCGAGATATCGAGATTCGCCATTTGGAAAGCAGGATCGCCGAGCTTATCCCCGAAGGTGAATATTCGCCAACTGATTTCAGTAATGAGATTCGGGTTCAGTGCATCCGTCATAACTTGTCCAAAATAACAACGGAGAGAGATGACTTGCTTTCCGAGATACAGCATCTGCAGTCCGTAGAGGCGAAGCTTCGGAGTGAGGGCGAGGGGCTGACGGCCGAAGTGGCCAAGTTGACGACCGAATGGGTACAGTTGACTGCCGAAGTCGAAGCGCTCAAGAGAGCGACGGTGGATAAAAGCATCGAGGTTACCCACCTTCGTCGCCTCATCGCCAGCCGATCAGGAGTTCCGGACTCCGCGATACCCCCTCGTTTCGAAGTCGATGTCAAAGACGACTCGTTGTGGGATCGGATCTCGGAGTTGGAGGCAGAAGTGGCCCGTCTTAAGCCGCATTCAGGACCGATCAACGTTCGAAGCACGTTGTGCACTCGTGCTGAGAGTGAGCGAAGCATTACCTTCTATGAGATGGCGACCCGTCAGCGGATCGACCAACCTAGTCCAGGGGACGCGCAGAGCTCGGTGGCAATTTCGTCGAGCGGTGCGTCCGTCGGAGTAGCTACTAGAAGTGGTACCGAGGATACGTCTCAATTCGCCGGCTTGGGGTCGCGCTCCGGAGACAAGCATCGTCACTCTCGAGTGTCTTTGAAGCGGAACGCTCTGGCTCCAAAAAAGCGCTGAAGTCGTCGACTCCGTGAGTTTTTTTGTATTTTTTGTTTTTTGCTAAGTGTAATAAGTCGGCATTGTAACTTTTTCTTTGACGAGTTGTAATCCTGCTGTGTTTGTCTTTGTACTGCATCTGTTTCATCAATAAAAGTGTTGTTGCCGAACTTGAGTGTTTTTACTTTCGCGACTGTTGTCTGCTGCGCCGAGGCTTATAAAGTCGGCCGCGTACTTGTCCGTCGATCGGCGAGGGAATGTTCGGCCAGTGGTGCCGAGCCTTGTCTCTACTGCCCAATCATGCCATCCTGTGAGGCAAGTTCGGCGGCTGCCTCTAAAAATGCGTCAAAGCGCAAGTGCCGGGCCTCGGATCGTTGCTAGAGTAGTTTGGTAGCTATGACCGCGACCCTGAATGGCGAACTACTCCTGGATCGCTGAGAAGCGGTCTTGCGAAGTAGATTCGAACCAAGTGTGGGACTTCGAACCACTCAACGGCTGTGGGAGTAGTTTCGAATGGCGAGCTACTTCTAGTTCGCTTAGGAGCGAACTTGCGAAGTAGAATCGAGCCAAGTGTTGGGCTTCGGAACCATTGTTAGATTAGTTTAGGGTTGTGGGAGCATTTCCGAATGGCGAACTACCCCTGGCTCGCTTAGGAGCGAGCTTGCGAAGTAGAGTCGAACCAAGTGTTGGACTCCGAACCATTCAACGGCTGTGGAAGCAATTCCGAATGGCGAGCTACTCCTAGCTCGCTTAGGAGCGAACTTGTGAAGTAGAATCGAGCCAAGTGTTTGACTCCGGAACCATTGTTAGATTAGTTTAGGGTTGTGGGAGCATTTCCGAATGGCGAACTACCCCTAGCTCGCTTAGGAGCGAGCTTGCGAAGTAGAGTCGAACCAAGTGTTGGACTCCGAACCATTCAACGGCTGTGGGAGCAGTTCCGAATGGCGAGCTACTTCTAGTTCGCTTAGGAGCGAACTTGCGAAGTAGAATCGAGCCAAGTGTTGGACTCCGGAACCATTGTTAGATTAGTTTAAGGGTTGTGGGAGCATTTTCGAATGGCGAACTACCCCTAGCTCGCTTAGGAACGAGCTTGCAAAGTAGAGTCGAACCAAGTGTTGGACTCCGAACCATTCAACGGCTGTGGGAGCAGTTCCGAATGGCAAGCTACTTCTAGTTCGCTTAGGAGCGAACTTGTGAAGTAGAATCGAGCCAAGTGTTGGACTCCGGAACCATTGTTAGATTAGTTTAGGGTTGTGGGAGCATTTCCGAATGGCGAACTACCCCTAGCTCGCTTAGGAGCGAACTTGCGAAGTAGAGTCGAACCAAGTGTTGGACTCCGACCACTCAACGGCAGTGGGAACAGTTCCGAATGGCGAGCTACTTCTAGTTCGCTTAGGAGCAAACTTGCGAAGTTGAATCGAGCCAAGTGTTGGACTCCGGAACCATCGTTAGATTAAAGAGTTAAAAGCAGAGAGATGTAATAGCAGTGAGAATATGAAAAAACTTTATTTATTAATATCTAATGATCGGCTGCTTCTAAAGTTGCTAGCCGTTATTGCAATGAAAAAATAAAAGAAAAAATCACTACTAGTAAAAGGAAGGGAACGGTTCGACATCTCGAGTTACTTAGAGAGGCGTAGTTGCTTTCTCTTGGTATTTCAAAAGATGGTCGGCATTCCAAGTCCTGGGAATTTCTCTGCCTTCGAGATCTTCTAGCTTGTATGCACCGGGGCGGATCACTCTTGAGATCTTGTACGGTCCCTCCCAATTCGGGGCCAGTTTGCTTTTCTGTCCGGGGAACGAGATGGCCAATTTTCGGAGGACTAGGTCCCCTTCTTTGAGGTCGGTTGGGCGGACCCTTTTGTTGTATGCTAGCTCGATTCTTCTTCGGTAGCTTTGTTGCCGTATAGCAGCTCTTTCTCGGATTTCGTCTATCAAGTCTAGGCTTGCTCTGAGCTCTCTGGCATTCTACTCTTCTTCAAAAGCTATCAAACGAGGAGAGGGTATTCCAACTTCTAAGGGAATGAGGGCCTTGGACCCATAGGTGAGATTAAACGGACTCTCACCTGTTGGGGTCCGCTTCGTGGTACGGTAATTCCAGAGCACGTTGGGCAGCTGGTCGACCCACAAGCCCTTGGAGCACTTGTCTAGTCTTTTCTTGATGCCTGAGAGGATCTGTCGGTTGGCATTTTCGGTCTGGCCATTTGACTGGGGATGTGAGACGGAGGAGAAGCAGTGTTATATGGCGAGGTCTTCACATAAGGCTCGGAAGGCCGCCCCAGTGAACTGCGTTCCATTATCTGTAACTATGACCCGGGGAACGCCGAATCGGCAGATCACATTTTTCCAGAAGAATTGGACGACCCTATGCTCGGTGATTGTAGCCAGGGGCTCGGCCTCTATCCATTTCGAGAAATAGTCGATTGCCACGACTAGGAACTTTAACTGTTCGGGAGCTGGCGGAAATGGCCCTAGTAAATCCATCCCCCACATTGCAAAGGGGATCGGACTTGATAGGGAGATGAGTGGTGCTTGCGGAAGGCGTCGGATGTCGGAGTACTTCTGGCAGGAGCTGCATTGCCGAACGTGTCGTTCGGCGTCCCGTAGGAGAGTGGGCCAGTAATACCCGTAGTTCAACACTTTGCGTGCTAGGGCTCTGGAGCCGGAGTGGGCTCCGCCGATGCCCTTATGAAGTTCTTGCAGGGCGTAGTCGGCTTGCCGGGGGGAGAGGCACCTCAAGTAAGGTCGTCCGTCTATCTGGGTGAAGGAGCGTTTATATAGGATGCCTCCGATTAATGTATAACGCTCGGCTCGAGTTCTGACTCTTCTTGCTTCCTTTGGATCCTCTGGGAGAAACCCGTCCCTCAAGAATTCGACAAGGGGTTTCATCCAGTTGTCTTCGAGGAGGACGGGCAATGTTTCAACGGAGTCAGGTGCTTCGTCCTCTATGCTCGGCTTCAGGAGGACTTCTATCAATACGGTCTGCTCAAGACCTTGAAGGGAAGAGGAGGACCGATGCCTGCTGCTTCATCTGGTAGAAAAGGCTAGTTTGGATAGGGCGTCGGCCTGAGAGTTTTCTTCTCGGGGGATCCTTCGGATGATGGCTTCTTCAAACAGCGCCATGCTCTTGACTTTGGCCAAGTATTTAATCATCCTATCATCGCGGGCTTCATACTCGCCAAGGACCTGATTGACGACCAATTGGGAGTCGCTAAAGATCTGTAGTCGTTGTGCCCCAGCATTTCGGGCCATTCCAAGACCGGCTATTAGCGCCTCGTATTCGGCTTCGTTGTTCGAGGCCTTGAAGTTTATACGGAGGGAGTATTGGAGGATGAAGCGTCTGGGCCTGCCAGAATGACTCCTGCCCCGCTTCCCTCGTTGCAGGAGGATCCGTTAACATAAACCGACCAAACCGGCGGTCCCTTTACTGTTTGGCAGGGCTCGGGGATTGTACTCTCAACTATGAATTCGGCCAGCGCCTGAGCCTTGATCGCGGTCCGAGGCTGATAAGATATGTCATGTTGGCTCAGCTCGATCGACCATTTCATAAGGCGACCGGAAGTCTCGGGTTTGTGAAGAACCTGTTTTAGCGGCTGGTCGGTAAGAACGACCACCGAATGTGACTGGAAGTACGGGCGAAGCTTTCTCGCGGTCATTATCAGGGCATAGGCCATTTCCTCGATCTTCGGGTACCGGAGTTCGGCGTCCCGAAGCACCTTGCTGACGTAGTAGATGGGCTTCTGAGCCCTTTCTTCTTCTCTGACTAATACCGCACTAAGCGTCTGTTCGGAAGCTGCCAGGTAAAGGTAAAGCGGTTCGCCAGGTACTGGTTTGCTGAGAAGAGGTGGATTGACGAGGTAAGCTTTAAGCTGGTCGAAGGAGTCTTGTTGCTGCTGTCCCCACTCGAATCCTTTAGCCCCCCTGAGGGCTTTGAAGAACGGGAGGCACTTCTCCCCGGACTTAGACAGAAAACGCCCTATGGCGGCTAGGCGACCAGTCAACCTCTGAACTTCTTTGACATTTCTAGGAGAGTCCATGTCCAATATGGCCTTGATCTTCTCCGGATTTGCTTCAATTCCTCGTTGGCTAACCATGAAGCCGAGGAACTTCCCTGATGAGATGCCGAACGCACACTTGTTCGGGTTGAGTCTCATATTGTGTTTTCTTAAAACATCAAATGCTTCTTGGAGGTCGGTCACATGATCAACACCTCGGATGCTTTTCACAAGCATGTCATCGACGTACACTTCCATATTTCGGCCGATCTGGGCCTGGAAAACCTTGTTGACAAGGCGTTGGTATGTCGCCCCTGCATTCTTTAGGCCGAATGGCATGACCCTGTAGCAATAAAGGCCTTGGTCGGTCACAAAAGATGTCTTCGGGATATCCGGGGGAAACATTCTTATCTGATTGTAACTCGAGAAAGCATCCATGAAGCTGAGGAGCTCATGTCCCGAGGTTGTGTCAATCAGAGTGTCAATACTCGGCAGAGGGAAGGGATCTTTGGGGCAGGCCTTGTTGAGGTCGGTGAAATCAATGCAAATTCTCCAAGTCCCGTTGGACTTCTTCACCATTACTACGTTTGACAACCACTCAGGGTAGTTTACCTCCTGTATGAATCGGGCCTTCAGCAGCTTGTCTACCTCTTCTTTTATAGCGAGCTGACGCTCGGGGGCGAATTTGCGCCTCTTCTGCTGAACCGGTTTGGACCCCAGATCAACGCTCAGGCGGTGGACTAAGAGTTCTTCGGAGATACCGGACATATCTGCTGCAGACCATGCGAAGAGGTCTTGATTGGTTCGGATGCATTTCACAATATCTGAGTATAGGGCGGACGGGAGGGTCTTGCTAACAAAGAACTTGCGGGTCGGCTCTTGTTCAGAGAAGAGCACCTCCTCCAGTTCATCCACCGGCTCAGAGGTCGGTCTTGCAGTATCTTGAGGAATTTCCAGAGTCTCTAAGGAGAGGACGGGTCCAAGAGTTGAGGTCATGTAGCACTTTCTAGCCGTCTCTTGATTGCCCCTTACTTCCCCGACCCCGGACCGAGTGGGAAACTTCATCTTAAGATGGTATGCTGAGGGGACAGCTTCCAGAGCTGCGAGGCCAGGCCGACCCAAAATGACGTTGTAGGCGGTGGGAACATCCACCACCATGAAGTCCATTGGCTCTGTTCGGGTGGTAGGAGTTTGACCGGCAGTTACATCGAGGGTGATCACCCCTTCAATAGTTACTGGAACCCCCGTGAACCCATGGAGAGTGTAGCCGGCGGGCTTGAGTCTGTCTCTGGAGAGCTTTAGGCCTTTAAAAGCGGAGAGGAAGAGGATGTTGACGGAGCTTCCGTTGTCTACTAAGATCCTCTCCACTTTGAAATTTGCCATGTGGAGGCTAATGACGAGTGCGTCACAATGTGGGGTACGAACTCCTTCAAGATCTTCGTCGGAGAACGTGACTGGCACTCCGAGGCCTTTGGGAGGAGGGGTGGTTCGGACCGAGTTGACTTCTCTTATAAAGGCTTTCCGAGAGGAGTTCGAGGATCCCCCCATTGGGCCCCCGTGAATGAGGTGGAGGACTTGCTCTTCCTCGAAGTCTGGCGTCTCATCTCTTTCCGGACGCTTGTTAGCCCCCCGAGGCGGGGGAGGAAGTTCGGCTCGGTCCTTTCTTACGAACCTAGTCAGCTGCCCTCTCTGGATAAGGGCCTTGATCTCGTTCTTCAGGGCACGACAATCGCTGGTGTCATGCCCATGGTCCCGGTGATAACGGCACCATTTCTCTTTATCTCTTCTTTTGGCGGGGGTGTTCATCCTTGGAGCAGGGGGGATGATACCCTCCTTCTCGACCTCCATCAAAATGGTTGAGACGTCAGTGGTGAGGGGAGTGAACTTTTCGAACCTGGGGGGAGTTCGGTGCTGGCCGGCATTGTCCTTTTGGAGCTTCCTGGCTCCTTCCTCCTCTATTCCCTTTCTCTTAAACCCGGAGGAAGACCCCTCCCAGTTTGGTCGCTGCTCGGCCTCTTCGGCCCGGATATACTTTTCACTGCAAAGGAGGAGGTCGAAAAAGTTCTGTGGAGGCTTCTTGGCGAGGGAGGAGCGGAGGTTGGAATTGAGGACATTAGATTGAAATGCCGCCGTAGCGACCGACTGGTCGAGGGATGCTATAGACCTGGCTTCAGCTGTGAACCTCTTCACATAGTCTCTCAGTTTCTCCCCCTTCTTTTGGTGGAGGTGCAATAGGGAGATGCTGGTTTTCTCGGCTCTGCGGCTGCTTACGAAATGTGTGAAGAAGAGGGTTTCGAACTGCTCGAAGGAGAATATTGAGGAGGGGGCAAGGCGAGAATACCACTCTCGAGCTGGTCCCTTGAGAGTCGCGGGGAAGGTTTTGCAGAGGAGGGCATCGGAGGCTTGATGGAGGAGCATCAAAGTCTTAAAGCTCTCGATGTGATCAACTGGGTCGGTTTCCCCGGTGTAAGTCTCAAATTGGGGAGGTTTGAAACCGAACGGCATAGGCGCATCCACTATGGTTCGGGAGAAAGGGGGTCGGCTAGGACGTAGGGTCCTCCCCCTAAGCTCCTCTTCTCGGTCTATCTGGCCCAGGCGCCTCTCTACTTCATGAAGACGACGGTACATGGTGTCGTCCCTCCGACGGTAATCGGCCGAGCCACGAGACTCGTCTTCGTATGAGGGAGAGCGAGGGCTACGGCGATGGTAACTTCGGGAGCGACGAGGACTTGGGGTGCGCTGGGAGTTGGTAGGAGCAGGACGAGGAGATGGGGAACGTCGGCGGGGGCTTCGGACTGGAGCAGGAGACGGGACCTTCGGCTCATTAGGATTTTGACGGAGGTTGAGAGCCTGCAGGACGGTCGCTTGGAACTGCTGGAACTCGGCACGGGTGATTGGTGCCTCATTGCTCCGGGGCTTTTGCCGACCTGCAGGAGAGTGCCTTCTTCGGTAATGATCGAGGGACTCTTTCCTCCCCCTGCGGACGGGGGACCTGTGGTACCGCTCGCCCGAATGGTGTTGGCAGGAGGCTCCCTCTCTGGCCCGCTTTTCTTCAAAATGGCGGCGGAGGTCATCATCTTTCTGGCGATTAGGGGCGGTATTGTGGCGACCAGAGGCTCGGGGGTGATGGGAGGCCATAGAGTCCGTGGAGGCATTGCGGATGGAGACATGCTTTTGCTGAAGGGGTTGTTTCTGAGGGTTAGGACCATTTGGATCAGGAGGGGGAAGGTTCTGTTGGAGCGGGTCTTCCGCGGTAGGGGGAAGTTGCCCTTGTTGCTGAGCGGGATTAGGGAGGACTTCTTGCTGCTGATCAGGGTTGGGTCCTCGGTTGGAACACCTTGACCTGACTTTGCGAGGCGGCATGGCTGGAGAAGACCTATTCACCGGGAAGAGGAGAGGTCTCTATTCGTTAGTTTCCCACAGACGGCACCAATCTGTTGCCGCTAAATTTGGTGTGGGGGCAAACAGATGAATTTGTGGATTCTTAGGGAAACTGAATAGTAAACCTGTATACCTGTTCCGTCGGGCTTCGATCGTCGATCCCGCCGTAGACCTGCAAAAAAGTGCGAGACACCGGGGTTGTTCCCGGCGACGCACCCTCCGACGCTCAAGTCAGTAATCTAGGAAGACTATGAATGAGCGCAAAAACTGGTGAAAGATTGATTACCTCTTAATGGAGATGGAAGGGGGGTATTTATAGGCGTCTCAGGGAACAGTTTAGGAATGTAATCCCCGTGATCTGATATGGAATATTCTCCTTGTAAACAGATTAGGAATGTAATCTGATAAGGTATATTCCCCGTAATCAGATAAGGAATTTAATCCCCAAATTCCAGTGAAAAGATAGATGTACATCAGGGCCGTTGATCAAGATTAGTCAGGGACCCTGATTTTATCTTGTTGGATTGGGTGTGCAGCGGTTTAAGACCCGCACCCTCTTGTTGGTGGATCCATTCGTGGGTTATTGGGTCCTTGGGGAGAAGATCCAATACCCATTTTGGACCCTCTTGTAGGCAAAATTACCGTTTTACCCCTGAGTCCCAAGATTCGTACCCGATTTGGACAGTTCCGATTAACCCCCATTTTTAGCCATATCAGTAGCTAAGTCTCCCCCGGCATTTTGGAAATAAATGAAATGAAAATTTAAAGGAAAGACCAAGGTTGGTCATGTTTGAATAAACGAATAAGTCCGGTTTAGTGGAGAGGCTAACTCTAGAGCTTTGATTTTTGTTCATGATTCTAATAACATTAAGGATTAGTACATAGTGAAGACGTGATGAAAGTAAGAGAAAAACATTGAGTATGAGGGCCATTGGATAGCGACGAGAGCTTATCCCAGGATGTCCCATGATGAGTCTGGGCGAGGATACTGCTTCAGAGTACCGTCCCAGTGGCGACGCTCGTGGGATGTTTGAAGACTACGGATGGTGTCATGTCTATGGTAGGAGCTGAATTACCACAGGATGTCTGCATGATGAGTCATGTCAGCGATGGGATTCCTTCCAGGGTGCCTAGACATGAGTTCGTAGGTCTGAAAACATCTAGGATACTTACCGTAGTTACAGTAGTAGATTTAGTCATGACGAGGGATTGAACCCTACAAAGTTGAAGAACGATTAAGGGCTTGCCCTCGGACCTATGTAGTATGGGATGCATAGAATCCGAACAAGTGCGCATTAGTGTCATGTAATATAAATAACTGCATTAAGGACTAAGTGCACAATCACAACACGACATCAATAGGGTAGTCCCTTTAGTTTGATATGTGACAAGTCTGTGTTTGCTAAATATGGAAAATAAGTTATACTATTTCCAGTATAGAGAGAATGGCCGTGTATAATGATCGTCGGTTGAATAAACTGACGTACCCACAGTCTTATATGCAGGTAAATGGCTTGATACAGATTAAAGAGGAACAGCTGCTTAAAGATTACTCCATGTTGTTGTATATTTGTTTTCGTTGTTATAAAATTTTACTTCCGCTGTGCAATGTAAAGTGTATTATTGATGTAAACTCTGATGTAAAGTGAAAAGTTTAAATTTCCTTGTAAAATTGTACTAAAGGAAGCGGCAAGATCCCGTAGAACATCTCGAATTCAGTGTATTTGGGATTCGGGGCGTTAAAGAGTGGTATCAGAGCCACGCTTCTACGCTTTCCACACTTGTACAAATTTATAAGGAACGACACCCTAGAAGTGGACATTAGAGTGTGTGTTTGAGTCTAGAGATTTAAATGTAAGTGACTTACATTTGTGTTGCTCTATGACTTATGCTTCTTCCTCTCTATTTCTAAGATGGTTGATCACTTCGACCCTGCTGGAGACGACGACTGGCATATCATTGAGGAAGAGTACCATCCTGGACAGACAGATTCCGAGGACGAGTACTACCCAGGGCAAGCAAATTCTGACGGAGAAGAATGGCCTGAATCCCGAGAGATTACCCCACCTCCGGATTCATCTGATGACTCTTCTTCTGACGAAGAAGAAGAACCAGTTCCAAATAGTGACTTCTCTTCAGAGGCAGGTAGAAACACTGCGAGAGAGAGTCGGATTATTGGAGGCTCAGCTGGCAAAGCGCAAGGACGACTTTTCAGTTCTCAGTCATCGTATATGGGAACTCGAGAAGAGGAGGAATTTGACCGATGTGCTGAAGGATGAAGTTGATGAACTACAGGGAGAACTTCGAGAAGCGAAGAGGAACCGTAGGAGTTAGACCGTTGTAGCTTCTACTATTTTCATTCTGATGTCAAGAAATATTTTCAATTCGAATGTATGAAATTTGGAATTCAATGAAATGCAAGTTGATTTAAAACTCATGTCGTATACTTCGAATTTGATGGACCTTTTGCATCAGAATATGGAATGAAAGCTGTTGTGTTGTTCGATACTGGATCCTCTCTTACTTTTGTGTCTCCTAAATTTGCTAAAGTGTTGGGAGTTAAACCGAAGATTTTTCCAGGTAAGATCTTAGCAGTAGCTACTCCATCAGGGGAAACTTTAACCACTGATCGGTATTATGCTGATTGTGAGATCGTGATTGGAGATCGAATCTTTGGGATTGATCTGATCGAGCTGACTATCTTGGGAGTCGATGTTATCATTGGCATTGATTGGATGTCGGTGTACAGTGCAAGCATCGAGTGCAAGACCAAGACGGTAATAGTGAAGGCTCCAGGTGGACCTGAAGTCACTTTCCAAGGGAAGCAGAAGTGTTCTAAGCTGGTGGCAACTATCCGCAAGGAAGAGACTCCTGTGGAAGTGCAAGGGATTCCTGTGGTTCGGGACTATCCAACTGTGTTCTTGGATGATTTTCCTGGGTTACCCCCGCATCGTGATGTAGAGTTCAGCATCACTGTTCAACCGGGAAGTGCACCCATTTCTAAGGCACCGTATAGGATGGCTCCAGTGGAACAGGATGAGGTGAAACGGCAGATTGAGGAACTGTTGGAGAAAGGCTTTATTCAACCTAGTGCGTCACCTTGGGGAGCACCAGTGCTTTTGGTAAAGAAGAAGGATGGATCGATGAGAATGTGTATCGATTACCGGGAGCTGAATAAGGTCACTGTTCAGAATAAGTATCATATTCCTCGAATTGATGATTTGTTCGATCGTCTACAAGGAGCAGTTGTTTTCTCCAAAATAGATCTTCGATCAGGATATCACCAGGTTCGAGTGAATGTTGAAGATGTGCACAAAACTGCATTTAGAACTCGACATGGGCATTACGAATTCTTAGTTATGCCATTTGGAGTGACGAATGCACCCGCAATCTTCATGGATTTAATGAACAGAGTTCTGAGGCCGTTCATTGATTCTTTCGTCGTGATGTTTATCGACGATATTCTCGTGTACTTCAAGTCAGAGGAGGAGCACACCGAGCATCTGGCAGCAGTTTTGAAGAAGCTGGACGAACAGAAGTTGTATGCCAAGTTATCCAAGTGTGATTTCTGGAAATCTGAAGTGGCATTCCTAGGTCACATCCTTTCTAAGGAGGGAGTGGCAACTGACCCTCAGAAGATAGAGGCAGTGAGAGATTGGGCAAGGCCTACTACAATAAAGGAAGTCAGAAGTTTTCTTGGAATGACTGGATACTACAGGAGATTCATTCAAGGTTATGCTCAGATAGCCGTGCCGCTTACTGGACTGACCAAGAAGAATGTGAACTTCAAGTGAACTGAGCAATGTGAGGCGAGCTTTCAGGAGTTGAAAGAGAAACTGACTACTGCACCTATTTTGGCTTTGCCTAGAGCAGGTGTGGAGTACGACGTTTATAGCGATGCTTCACATCGTGGGCTTGGTTGTGTCTTAATGCAAGAAGGAAGAGTAATCGCTTATGGGTCTAGGCAGCTACGACCGCATGAGAAGAATTACCCGACTCATGATCTGGAGTTGGCTGCGATTATCTTTGCCCTGAAGCAATGGAGGCACTGCGTGTACGGTGAGAAATTGAACATGTACACAGACCACAAGAGTTTGAAGTACATATATCAGCAGAGGGATCTGAATATGAGGCAGCGGAGATGGTTGGAAGTGCTCGAGGACATGCGACCTGAGATCAAGTATCATCCTGGGAAAGCTAATGTTGTTGCTGATGTACTTAGTCGCAAGAGCAGTTTAGCCAGTTTGATTACAACTCAGAAGCATCTGATTGAGGAATTGGATCGAGCAGGTATTGAAGTTGTCTTGCAAGGATTGGGAGCATCTTTGGCTCAGTTGAGGCTTCAGCCTACTCTGAATGCAAGGATCATTGCAAGTCAGGAGGTTGATGCTGATATTTTGGAGATGAAGGAGCAGGTTGGTGCTGGCAGGTTGCCCAGATTTCAAATCAGGGATGAAGTGTTGTGGTTCGGAGATAGGCTGTGTTCCAAATCAGGCGGACCTGAAAGAGAGTATTCTTCAGGAGGCGCATGCTACTCTTTTGTCAGTACATCCTGGGAGTACTAAGATGTACAAAGACATCAAACAACATTTCTGGTGGTCAGGTTTGAAGCGGGATGTGGCTGAATTTGTGGCGAAGTGTGAGGTTTGTCAGCAGGTCAAAGCCGAAAATCAGAGACCCTGAGGTCTATTACAGCCGTTACCTATTCCAGAATGGAAGTGGGATAACATCAGTATGGATTTCATCACGGGATTGCCTAAGAGTTCTAAAGGCAATGATGCAATTTGGGTTATAGTCGATCGACTGACCAAGTCCGCTCACTTTTTGGCGATGAAACTCACTGCTTCGATGGACAAGTTGGCTGAGTTGTATGTTGGTAAGATTTTCTGGCTTCATGGTGTTCCGTCAACTATTGTGTCTGATCGAGATGCGCGGTTTACTTCGCATTTCTGGAGGAGTCTTCAGACAGCTTTGGGTACCAAGACAGATTTCAGCACTGCTTTTCATCCGCAAACCGATGGGCAGACCGAGGGAGTCAACCGTATTCTTGAGGATATGCTTCGGTGTTGTATACTAGATTTTGGAGGCAGTTGGGAAAGGCATTTACCTTTGGTAGAGTTTGCCTACAACAACAGTTTTCAGGCTAGCATCGGGATGGCGCCGTACGAAGCTCTGTATGGCAGGAAGTGCAGGACTCCTGTTTGTTGGTTTGAAGTTGGGGAGCGTCAGTTGTTTGGTCCAGAGCTTGTGCAGCAAACCTCTGAGAAGATTGTTCTGATCAGGAAAAGGTTGGTAGAAGCTCAGAGCACGCAGAAAAGCTATGCAGCCAACCGGAGAAGGGACCTTGAGTTTGAGGTTGGTGACTTCGTCTTTCTGAAAGTATCACCCAGTAAAGGTGTGGTTCGATTTGGCAAAGGCGGGAAATTAGCCCCGAAGTTTATAGGCCCGTACAAGATATTGAAAAGGATCGGGAAAACTGCTTACCGGCTTGAATTACCGGAAGAGTTATCTCAGGTGCACAATGTCTTTCATGTGTCTATGCTGAGAGGTTATATTCCAGACCCGAGTCATCATTTGCCTGAAGTGCCGGAAGGTTTGCAGATGGATCTAAATTACATCGAGTCTCCTGTCGAGATTGTTGATCGTCGAGAGAAAGTCTTCAGGAATAAGACGATACCGATGGTCAAGGTAGTCTGGAGAAACCACTTGGTTGAAGAAGCTACTTGGGAGTCTGAGGAGAGGATGTTGAAGGACTATCCTGAGCTTTTTGCTTGATGTGTATCTTTGTATCTTTTTGTTCTTGTTGTAAGTGTTGTAATTTTTTTTTTTTTTCACTCTTGACTGTAGTTCCGGGGACGGAACTATTCTAAGGAGGGAGTGTTGTAATGCCCTGATTTTTCATTTAATGAAAAAGTATATTTATTTGCACGTAGTGTGCACGTGCAATATTTTTGATAAATATTTTCATCAAGATGAGTAAAGATATTTTAATATGTGCTTTTAATTAATTTATACAAAAGCCTTCTTTTAAATGGATGAAAAGCCCTTTCTTTTAAAAAGCCCAAAATGTAATTCATTTTAAAAATAATTATTTTGGCCCATAAACTAAATCCCATGAGTCAATTTATTTTAAAATGCAACTTGTAATGTAGAATACAAACTAGAGTTTATTTTTATATAAAATAAAATGTACAATTTTTGGGCCTAGTTGCATGCACGTGCACTGCACGTACACGTGCAATATGCACTTTTTCCAAGCATGGCCGGTTGCTTCTTGGAGGGAAACTCAAATTTTGGATGGGGATCATGGTGTGGTGGTTACTCATCATGGGTAGTTTGTGTAACTCCTCCTTAAATCTCCACCCTTTGTTCTTAACTCCTACTCTAATCTTAGCCATCCATTCCATCAAGATTTTAGTATAAATACCCCCTCCCGTGGCCAGTTATTTTTGTGCCTATTACTTTCTACAAACCTATAGTCTAAATTGCATTATATAGTAGTATTTTTGTGAGTTAAAAAGATTGAGTGGTGTGGGAGTTGGGCTTGCAACAAGAAGAAGGAGAGGCCGGCTATTCAAATGAGGGAGCTCTCGGTTTGGTGTGCTCGGGTTGGAGGCTTGTGCGCGCGTGTACAAGGAGGAGAAGCATTTCGTTGCAAGGATATTCGTCTAGGAGATCACTAGTGTACTTTCTTCAATAAGGTGGGTAAATTTTCCCTATTTCTAAATAAGAATGCATGCTAGATTCAATTGGGAAAATGATGCATGAAAATGATTATAAGGATGCACAATTAATTGGAAAAAATGAACTATAATTGATCGAATTGTTGACATGCAAATTGTGTGTGATTCTACTATTAGAACTTAAGTTGGGTGCAATATAAGTATGGATATGAATTGTGGAAATGAACTTTCGTTAGTAGCATGGAAATTATGCACAAAGATTAGTAGTTGATAATGTCGCATTATGTGCTAGTTAGGAATTTGGTTATGTTGTTGTAACGATTAAATTAAGATGCAGTCATTATATTTATGAGATGAATAATGGCGGAAAATTAGTGTAGAGATTTGTGGAATTATAATGTCGAAAAAGAATGCAATAGTGATAGTATATCAAATTAATAAAATTGTATGGTAGAAAGATGTTAATTATTGAAAGTATGTTTAATTGTTTAAGAAAAAAATGATTTTCATATACTGGAGTATAATTCATGATGTAAATGAGTAATCTGGGATTTTTACAGTCTATTAGTAAGAGCAAGTTGAAGTAAAAAATTTGATGAACATCGATATATTTCAATAACAGAGAGAGTTGTTTTAAATAAATTTTGAGTTGTACCTATGACAACCCGAGCTTATAGCTCGAGTGGTCGGGATGCCTTTGGTTGCTACAGTGTCGTGCGGCTTCTCATGGGTTGCTGGTTCGAATACTGCTGGCACCAAATTTTTGTATTTTTTGAAAAAAAAAAAATATTGTTACAGCCGAGAGCTCTTATGGCTCTCAGCCTTCTTCATGTCGTCTGGCGCAAGCGGCCTAGTGGCCTGTGCCTTCGGCTGTGTTCTCTGTGGTGCTGGGTTCGAATCTTTGGTTCGGCAGTTTGGGGGAAAAAATAATTTTTTGAATGTTTTGGTGATCAAAAAAATGTGGAAAAAATATATTTATTTTCTTAAAAATATGGGGAGTTTATGAAAAATAAATTGAGGATTATTTGCATGAAGTGGACTATGTTTTAGAACTATGAGTCCTACACTTGTATTTGTATAAAGTTGGGTTATACAAAGGGTTTAAAATGGAATATTGGAAAAGAAATACGAATAGAAATGAATTATGAGAAGTGTTGTGAACTATTCTCGTTGGAGAATAGTGAGATAAATTATGGAATGTAAATATTCATTCTTGATCGAATAACTAGTGATGTGGTTTTTATGTGAAAATAATATTTCATGAGTTACATGATGAATAGTTGAATTTAATGTATCATTATGGACTAGTGAATGATTTGAAAATCATGATTGGGAAATAGAAATATCGTGAGTATGATAACTCAACATATGAACTTATGAGCTAGAACGCTCAATTTTAGAAATGTGAATTGAAATTGAAAAAAAGAGTAGCTAAGTCTCCCCCGGCATTTTGGAAATAAATGAAATGAAAATTTAAAGGAAAGGCCAAGGTTGGTCATGTTTGAATAAACGAATAAGTCTGGTTTAGTAGAGAGGCTATCTCTAGAGCTTTGATTTTTGTTCATTATTCTAATAACATTAAGGATTAGTACATAGTGAAGACGTGATGAAAGTAAGAGAAAAACATTGAGTATGGGGGCCATTGGATAGCGGCGAGAGCGTATCCCATGATGTCCCATGATGAGTCTGGGCGAGGATACTGCTCCAGAGTACTATCCCGGTGGCGATGCTCGTGGGATGTTTGAAGACTACGGATGGTGTCATGTCTATGGTAGAAGCTAAATTACCACAGGATGTCTGCATGATGAGTCATGTCAGCGATAAGATTCCCTCCAGGGCGCCTAGACATGAGTTCGTAGGTCTGAAAACATCCAGGATACTTACCGTAGTTACAGTAGTAGATTTAGTCATGACGAGAGATTGAACCCTACAAAGTTGAAGAACGATTAAGGGCTTGCCCTAGGACCTATGTAGTATGGGATGCATAGAATCCGAACAAGTGCACATTAGTGTCATGTAATATAAATAACTGCATTAAGGACTAAGTGCACAATCACAACACGACATCAATAGGGTAGTCCCTTTAGTTTGATATGTGACAAGTCTGTGTTTGCTAAATATGGAAAATAAGTTATACTATTTCCGGCATAGAGAGGATGGCCGTGTATAATGATCGTCGGTTGAATAAACTGACGTACCCACAGTCTTATATGCAGGTAAATGGCTTGATACAGATTAGAGAGGAACAAATGCTTAAAGATTACTCCATGTTGTTGTATATTTGTTTTCGTTGTTGTAAAATTTTACTTCCGCTATGCAATGTAAAGTGTAATATTGATGTAAACTCTGATGTAAAGTGAAAAGTTTAAATTTCCTTGTAAAATTGTACTAAAGGAAGCGGAAAGATCCTGTAGAACATCTCGAATTCAGTGTATTTGGGATTCAGGGCGTTACACACCCAAGGGGATATGGGTCAACGAGTTATTGAGTGTACTCTGGGCGCACCAAACGGTGAAGAGATTCCCCACGGGCGAGTCACCGTTCACCCTAACCTACGGCACAGAGGCGGGTATGATCGGCCTCCCTACGCCCAGGATCATTGCCTTCAACGAGGAGAATAACTCAACGGACCTCAGAGCCAACTTGGATCTAATCGACGAGGTCCGGAAAAAATCCGCTGTCCGATGAAGCATATACTGGAAATGCATAGAGAGATTTTACAACAAGAAGGTATGCCCCACCAACATCAAGCTGGGCGACCTCGTGCTCAGGAAATTGTCGGTATTCGATCCTGGACAAAAAAGAAAGCTGGCCCCCAACTGGGAGGGGCCATATAAGGTCTCCAAAGTGGTACTTCCTGACATGTACCGACTTACAGACCTAGAAGGCAGAATAGTGAAGAGGCCGTGGAATGCGGAGCACCACATCAAGTTCCTCGAAAGGGAGGACTAGTCCTTATGTAACCGAACTCTTGTAATCGGCACTACGTGCCACCCCTTTTTGTTTGGAAAAGAGTAAAGTAAATAACCTTATTTCTTTTCCGTTTTCATTTCAAATTCTCTATATAAACCCACACACTTTTCACAAACGGATCGACTCTCTGTACCACCCTTCAAGCCTCGAAACTTCATGCCGATCTCGAGCACATGGGTAGCTTTCTCAAGCTAAGGCACCTGAGCTCAACGCTCTGTGCCGACCCTCAAGCCTCAACACCCCGTGGGGATCTCGAGCACAAGAGTAGCTTTCTCAAGATAAGGCACCTGAGCTCGACGCTCTGTGTCGACCATCAAGCCTCGACACCTCACGGTGATCATGAGCAAAAGGGTAGCTTTCTCAAGCTAAGGCACCTGACCTCAACGCTCTGTGCCGACCCTCAAGCCTCGACACCTCACGATGATCTTGAGCATAAGGGTAGCTTTCTCAAGCTAAGGCACTTGAGCTCGATGCTTTGTGCCGACCCTTAAGCCTCGAAACCCCAA
Source organism: Hemerocallis citrina (assembly GCA_017893485.1). NCBI lineage: Eukaryota > Viridiplantae > Streptophyta > Magnoliopsida > Asparagales > Asphodelaceae > Hemerocallis > Hemerocallis citrina. The sequence goes on from JACEHZ010000357.1 coordinate 64,693, forward strand.
GTGATACCAAAATAAAAAAAATGAATGAATAAAATCGAAAGTTGTTTTTATTGAGAAACACATCGGGAGGCCACGGTACAATTAAGTTATTACAAACGACTATCACCTCGGCTAAAAATCTCCTCAGAGCCCCTCTGGGCTAACACGGGCTAACTCAAACCCCACCGAGCGACTTGGATCCACGACTTGGCCGTCAGAATACATAGGAGCAAGGTAGACACGCCGGCCACAGAGCTTTGAGCATCGCCCAGCCTCACATATTCCAACTGCCGAATCGGAGACGGCTCGCGGCCCGAGGGGTGCCCACCCCCTGAAGAAACCGACAACCCCAACATCATCTTGTAACGTTGAATCTCGGTCTCTTTCTCCACAATAACCTCACGAAGGAGCGACTCCGAAGTAGGCCTTTGAACCGAGATAATTGACAAGGAAAACCCAAGGCCAACGCCCCCCTTCGCGGTCGACTATCGCCTTCTTCAATTGAGCGGCCTCCACACTCATCTCCTTCGACTTGTTTCAGAAGTAGTGGAAAGCTGCATCATGATCACGAGCTTCCTTCCAATATCGATCAAGGCTGGACTCTAATACCTTGATCTTGCTCTGAAGCCATGTCACCTCTGATCGTCGAGGATTCGACTCAAGGAGGGAGGCCGACATCTGACAGAATTGAAACAAAAAATCATTCCGAGGCCAATGGTTCCTAACTTCTAATCTAAAAATGATACAAGTCAGAAGGGTCGGACAGGCAAAGAAGATCATCCCAAAATCAAAGCAAAAGTCAAGGTCAAAACACTTAGTCAAACAAAAATTCCTTGTTATAAATTAGAAGACTTTACAAAATATTGCGGTGGTCAGTCCACCTTCGGCAAATACAATTCCAAAAAAAAAGTAAAAGGAAAAGAAAAAACAACTACTGCTTATTGCCAACCTCTCCTTCGGCATCGGCAGCGACGACAGGGTTGACAATTGGCTCGGCTCGGCTCCGACAGCTCCACCCCTAGTCTCCCCTTCAACTTGAGCATCGCCCCCAAGGGTCCTCGATGGCTCATTGGTCTCCATATCATAATCGAAGCCCGCCAGGTCAAAGGTCGGATAGAAGTGTTTGACGTGGCCCAGTGCCCGATCGTACACCTCGTTCTGGGCCTCGATGACCATGTCTTGGGCTTTCAAGGTGAGCATCCCTCTTTCCGCCTTAAACTCCTTCTTCAGTGCGGCCTCCTTCCGCAGCCCCTCGTCCGCCATCGAGGCAAGTCGGCCTTCAGGGCCTGCTCTCGCTTCTGGGAAGCGTCCAAAGCAAGTTTGAGGTCCATCATCTCGCGCTTGAAGCGGTTGGCCTGGTTTCTCTCGTACTTCAACTCCTGGTCGTGGAGCCCCATCACCTGAGCGCTGGATAGACAAGCATGCAGCCGAGGTAAAACAATTAGCAAGCGGTGTGGAAAGAGATACATGGAAACAGAAATACATGGCCTCGAAACTTATCTGCACGCTCGCCTGAGCCCACCTCATGTAAGCTGACTCGAAGGTGTCGGCACTCATAGGGTTAGCATTCGGGTCGAATGGACCGGTCCGGGCCGGACCCGCCCGGGTTCGATGTTGACTTGGGCGGGTTCGGGCCGGGTTGGTTGCTTAACCGGGCCAGGCCGGGCCGGGTCGAAAAGTAGAAATGGCGACCCGCCCAACCCGTGAACCCTTTCGGGTCCAACCCGGGACGGTTCGGGTCGGGTCGCGGGCTGGCCCGTTTATATAGGTTTTTTTTTAAAAAAAACCTTAAAAAAAAGATTGTAAGAGTGAAATTGCCCAAAAAATTTGAATTATTATTCATATGATTTCAAGTTATACAAGTTTCACAATTCCTAATAAGAAATAAATAATTCACAAATTTGTTTAATAAACATATTTCTTATATACAATTTCAATTTACTTCAATATTTATAATTTGAAATAACAAGCAAAGATCTAATACAATTTTTTTATCTATTTACAATTGTCTTCAAGTTGGTGGCCTTCAATTTGTTGTTGTTGACTTGTTGTTGTTCAATCGTTGGTATTGAATTCTTCATTTTGGTTGCTATTGAGCCTATTGTTGTTGTTGTTGTTGTTCTTCCGGCGAGTTGCTCCCACTTGTGGACGTAGATAATATTTTTCCTTGTGTCCTATCTTCAGCCTTCAGCCAGTCTTCTGTGCAAATGAGCATCTCTAACAAGTTGGGCTTCAAGCGATTCCTGTAATCAGTTAGAACTCTGCCACTTGAAGAAAATGCACTTTTAGAAGCAACTGTAGAGACAGGAGGAGTTAGTAAATCTTTAGCCATATATTTAAGAATACTATAAGTGTGTTCATGGTCTTTCCACCATTGTAAAATATCTAGTGAAGAAGAAGAAGACTCGGGATCTTGTTTGTTATACCAATTTAATTCATTTGCTTGATTAGTCCTAGGTTTTTTGGATTGAATTTGTGCAAGTAAATTAAATGTTCTATCATCAAATTTACTCATACTCTTACCTTTGGAACTACCAGAAGAAGAACTAACTACAGAAGTTGTACTACTAAAAGCAAAAGCTCTATCATAATAATCATACAAGTTATTTAATGTAGATTCAAATTTAACTAAAAAAGAAGTGCAATCAATATCTATTTCTATTTCTACATTTTCCCCAAGTAATGCAAAAAATATTTCAATCAAACTCTTCGTACCTTCTAATTTGATACGAAGATCCATAACGGTAGCAACACAAATCAACATAGGAGGAGGATAAAAATACTTCAAAAAATTTTTGTATGCAGGTTTTACAGTATCACCAACATAAGCATCATTTAACATTTCGTTAAATGTTTGCATCATAGTAACTATTGAAATAAAAATGCTACTAGAAGTAGATTCATATGATTTTGAAAATTTTAAAGTTGCGGCTTTAAAAGGTTCTAAAAATTTTAACAAAGATTCGTCATAAAACCAAACGGTGGGAGTCACTTCAAAATTTGGCATATTTTTTGCAATACAAAAATTATTTACAACTGCTTTAGATTTAGTAACAACATGTAGTAAATTAAAAGTAGAGTTCCATCGGTGTTTAACATCCTTTGGAAATCTTCTAAAAGGTACATTTGAAATCCTACACTAATTTTTCCATTCTTGAAATACGCTTGGACTTAATGCAATAAAATGTACACAATTTTAAATTTTAAGTATATATGGATCGGCTATTTTTAATGCATCTTGAACACATAAATTTAAAATATGACATGCACATCTAATATGAAAAATATTGTCAGATGGAGGGTTTGATGCGGATTTTAAAGTAGTAATTGCTGCATTGTTGTTAGATGCATTATCAAAACTAATACACATAATTTTATCGCGAATATGAAAAATATCACAAATTTCTAAAATACGATTTGCTATTTCAGCACCACTATGGGGATAGGGCAACGCGGCAAGTGATATGATTCTTTTTTAAAGAATCCAATCATTGTCGATCCAATAACAGGTTATTCCCATCATTGGAATATTGTTGACATCCGTCCAACAATCCGAAGTTAAACTAACTCTAAAAGTTAAACTCCATAAAATTGCAATCAAAGTGTTCTTCATTTCATTGTACACTTTAAAACAATCCGATTTGCAAGTATTTTTTGGAATTCTTCTAAAATGAGGGTTTAGGTCGTTTGATTAAAATTTTCCAAGTCCCTACTCTCAGGATAGGAAAATGGTAACTCTTCCTTTATTACTAATCAGGCCATTTTCCGACGAACAAGATTGGGATCATAAGGGTGGCTATCTACTAGACCGGTCCTAAGGTTAATTTTTTGTTGGCCAGGTAGGTCAACAAGAAGGTCTTTATGGTTATATTGGATGTGTCTACTAATTGTACCGGTGCCATCACCCCTCTTGAATTTGGATACCTTAGAACATGTTTTACAAACTTTCAAACCTATACTCGGATTTTCTTTGTCCGGGATAAAATCGTAAAATTTATGCCAATCACTACTTTTCCATCTACTTTTCCTACCACTACGGGGTTGTGTTGTTTCGGTTGGTTGTTGTTGTTGTTCTTCTTCTTCTTCTAATTGTATGTCTCCTACAACCTCATCGTGTGTACCCCATTGTTGGGTAGGAGGATCATGGTACTCTTCGGCGGGCTCACTAATTGGGACAATTGGTGGCCTACAGGAAGTGCCGATGGAATCTTGCCCACTTTGACTACGACCGCTACCGTGTTATCTAGACATAATGTAGTAATGTATGTAAAAAAAAACTACATAATGTTGGAGCAATGAGTTATAAAAAAAACTAGAAAACAAGAGGGTTGAGATAGAGAAGATCAAAAAACCAACAAAAATTATAACTACAACAAAAATTAAATAAGAAGAGAGGTATGAAATTTTGATACCGTTCACCGTGGATACGCGTATATAAAAAAATCCGTGAAAATAAGAATAAAAGTAGAAGTAGAAGTAGAAATAAGCGATTCCGGAATTGAAGTGTTGAGGAGAGCTTGAAGGAGATTTGAAGACTTGATCACTTGGAGTTGGACGAGAGTTGAAGAGTTTAAGACGTTGTTGAATTTTGATTTCGATACGATCGGAATTTGATCGTGTATATGCCTTCAAGAATTGCTTGTTCAATACTTCAATTGTTCACAAATTGCTTAGAAATAAGTTATAATAGTAGAGAGAGTAAGAGAGATTTTTTTGAATTTTTTGATGGGGTTTTGGGGGGGTATTTATAGGGTTAAAATAACAACAAAACACAAAAAAAAACCAAAAAACCCAAAAAAACGGCCATTAGAGCCATTGATGGGCTCTGGACAACAGTGTCGTTGGGCACAGATTTTTGTGACCCGTTCGACCCGGGACACCCGTTCGGGTCAAACAGTTCGCAACTCGCGGATCGACCCGCGGGTTGGCAGGCGGGTTGGGGTCTTTAATCGGGTCCGCGGGCCGGGTTGGGCGGGTTGGATCCGCTATTTCGGTGACCCGGGTCGACCCGTTACTGTTCACGGGTTCGACCCGAACGCGAATTGCCTTTTCGCGGGCTGGGTTATACGGGCGGGTCGCAGGCGGGTCGGCGGTTGACCCGGCCCACTTTCCATCCCTAGGCACTCATGCTTTGCCGATCACGAGGCGTGGCCATCTTGTCCACAAACTCAACGGCGATGGGACCTTCTGTCAGGGTATCCCCCTTTCGGATGGCCCAGTCAGGGGCCCAAGGCTGAATCCCCTCTTCCCTGACCATGGTCTGGGCATCAGCACGGGGAGAGGGGATACCCCCTGCATGACCTCCGTCACCTTCAAGGCGCTGGAGCTCGGAACGACCGAAGTCTCTCGTGTCTGGCTGGACTGCACCCTCTTAGCCCTAGGCTCCAGGTGACCCTCGGGAGTTGCTTTGGAAGAGGACCCCGCCTGCTTTCCCTTCGCAGTCTGCTCCGCCTTTTGCCTCTTTAGGGTGAGCCTCCTCTTCTTGATCGATTCGGGGTCCATCTTTGCACGAAAGTCCATTAAAAAGTGATGAGCACAAAAGAAAATTACAAAAAGAAAAACAAATGAAAGACATACGAGATGGGGTGGGGCTCAGTCCGACGGCGGCCATGTGACTCTCTGTCACCTTCGGCCAACTTATGTTGTTACTCTTGCGGAGACGCTCTACAAAGGCCCACTCCTCAGCCAAAAGTCGAGGTCCATCTCTGCACGAAAATCCATTAAAAAGTGATGAGCACAAAAGGAAATTACAAAAAGAAAAACAAACGAAAGACATACGAGATGGGGTGGGGCTCAGTCCGACGGCGGCCATGTGACTCTCTGTCACCTTCGGCAAACTTATGTTGTTACTCTTGCGGAGACGCTCTACAAAGGCCCACTCAGCCAAAGTTCACCCTTTTTGGTGCCCTTGAAGTTAGGCTTATAGAAGTTCCACCTTATCAGAATTTCCCATGGCTCCTCGCTCCTGACGACGAAGTACTTCTTTTTCCATTCCTTTATCGAGTCAGTTGGGCCATGCACGACCTTGCCCCCACTCCGAGGCGATACGTAATAGATTCCCTCAAATTTTCCTGACGAGCTAATGCACAACATGGCTCAGAAGATGTTTAGCCTCATCGGTATCCTCCTCTCCTCGTACAACAAGACGAAGCTCACCATCTGCTTCCATGAGTTCGGACCATACTGCATCGGACATAACGAGGCCCAATTCAGTACTTCATGGATGAAGGGGTGGATGGGCAGCCTCAGTCCGAGGAGAATGCGTCCACGGGGAAGATGCAGTACCAGGGTGCTAGAGGGTCAGTAGGCCTAAGACCGATGTTGGAGGCCATCAACTCGAACTCCCTCCCAATGAAGTAGCTCGCGCGAATCACCGATAGGTCCTCCTCTTTCAAAATAGTGGGGGTACCGTCCATCTTGATCTTCACACAGCTCGGCGAGGAGGGCTGTACCTCGTAACGGACCAAGTCCCCAACGTCGTCCGGGTACTTCCTGATCAATAACGACTGATGTAGGAAGGGGACCTCCAGCTTTCGGGGAGCAATCGTCTTGTCGGGACTACTGGGCATGGACCACTTCATCTTCTTCCGAATCTTGGGAGCCTTCTCAGGCGACGGAGTGGCAAGCGTGTAACGCCCCGCACTCAACTCGTACACACAAAATTAACTAAATTCTAGCCACGCCCACCACAGGCTGCCTCAAAAGGGTGGTTAACCGTTGGGTACCCTTAATCCTTGGCTAATCCTATATATCTCTCATTCCTTTCCTTAAGCCCCATAGATAATCTCATAGGCCCATCACTTCATCAATTCCCATAGGATCTTCTATAGTCCACACTAATTAATACCAACTCATCTCTTTTCTTTCCTTCTTCCCTTCCACGTCACCATCCTTCCACTCTTTTTCTTTTTTCTTTTCTTTTTCTATTATTCTATATATACTACATATATATACACTTCTACAAATACGGGGTCTCACAAAGCGGCTCGAGGACGGAGGCCTTAGAGGAGGAGTCCATCCCCTCGGCCTATTCACCCTCAACTCTGGCACCTTTGGCGGTACGCACCCCCTCGATCGGTCCCCTCTTGACATTGGCTACTTCGGCAGATTGCACTCGTCCTCATCATCGACGTCCTCGACAGGATGCTCCACCTCATCCGAGTCGCTGCTTTCCACCACAAACGGCTTGCGAGTAAGAAGCGGTTGCACAACATACACGTTCTCGTCCCTTTCCCAAGAAGAGGAATCCGACAGACCCTTGCGAGTACCACTGCCGGGGGTAGAGGCTAAAGAGCCGGATTGAGCCCTAGACATATTAAAAGTACTAACCTGATTGAAATCTCACGAAAGATCGCCGGAAAACTCGTCGACGGTGACGGAAAACTTCTAGAGAGAGAAGCTCTGGGATCTAGAGAGAGGGAGCGAAAATGAGAAATGAGAAAGGGGGTGTGGGATACGTATATATAGGAAACTTGCGACTCCTCGATTCTCGCAATTAAAAATGGTTCCTATAATGCCTCCTCAATTCTCGCGAAAAATGGTTCCTATAAAAGCTCCTAGAATTCCCGCCATAATGGTTCCTTCTAAGCCTCAACGCTCGGCGGAGATCTCGAGCACAGGGGTAGATTTCTCAAAGCTAAGTCACTTGAGCTTGACGCTCTGTGCCGACCCCCTAAGTCTCGACACTCAGAGGTGATCTCAAGCACAGGGGTAGCTTTCTCAAAGCTAAGTCGCTTGAGCTCGACGCTCTGGGCCGACCCCCTAAGCCTCGACGCTCGGAGGTGATCTCGAACACATGGGTAGCTTTCTCAAAGCTAAGTCGCTTGAGTTCGACGCTCTGTGCCGACCCCCTAAGCCTCGACGCTCAGAGGTGATCTCGAGCACAGGGGTAGCTTTCTCAAAGCTAAGTCGACACTTTGTGCCGACCCCCTAAGCCTCGATACTCAGAGGTGATCTCGAGCACAAGGGTAGCTTTCTCAAAGCTAAGTCGCTTGAGCTCGACGCTCTGTGCCGACCACATAAGCCTCGACGCTCGGAGGTGATCTCGAGCACAAGGGTAGCTTTCTCAAAGCTAAGTCTCTTGAGCTCGATGCTCTGTGTCGACCCCCTAAGCCTCGACGCTCGGAGGTGATCTCGAGCACAGGGGTAGCTTTCTCAAAGCTAAGTCGCTTGGACTTGATGCTCCGTGCCGACCCCATATACCTCAACGCTCGACGTTGATTTCGAGCACATGAGTAGCTTTCTCAAAGCAAAGTCGTTTGAGCTCGATGCTCTGTACCGACCCCCTAAGCCTCGACTCTCGGAGGTGATTTCGAGCACACGGGTAGCTTTCACAAAGCTAAGTCGCTTGAGCTCGACGCTCCGTGCCGACCCCTTAAGCCTTGATGCTCGACGTTGATTTCGAGCATAGGGATAGCTTCCTCAAAACTAAGTCGCTTGAGCTCGATGCTCCGACCCGATCCCCTAAGCCTCGACGCTCGATAGTGATTTCGAGCACAGGGGTAGTTTTCTCAAAGCCAAAGTCACCAGGGCTCGACGCTCCGAACCGACCCCCTAAGCCTCGACCCTCGACTGTGATTTTGAGCAACAGGGTGGCTTCCTCAAACTAAAGTCGCCTAGGGCTCAACGACCTGAACCAATCTGGACGATCTCCCCCAACCTCGACACTCCGAGCCGACCCCTTGCCTTGATGCCTGGGGGAATTACTAGGGCTTGGTCGACAACACTCGGCAGAAGCACCTCGTGCTCGACTGCCAGGACTCGGCTCGGCTCGGTGCCGAACTCAAAAAGACCCCCCCAAAAAACTCTCTTTGCCACTATTGCCGCTGAATCTGGTGTGGGGGCAAACAGATAGTATTTGTGGATTCTTGGAAAACTTTGAATAGCAAACCTGTTACCTGTTCTGCCGGAGTTTGACCGTTGACTCCTGCCGTTCATCTGCAAAAAGTGTGAGACACCGGGGTTGATCCCGGCGATGCACCCTCTGACGCTCAAGTCAGTAACCAGAAGTGATTATGAAAGAGCGTAAATTGGCAAAAGATTGATTACCTCTTAATGGAGATGGATGGGGGTATTTATAGGCGTCGTTGGGGGTCAGATTAGGAATGTAATCCTTGTGGTTAGATAAGGAATGTAATCCCTAATCCCCAGTGAAAGAATAGATATGAATCTAGGCCGTTGATTAGGATTAATCAGAAACCCTAATTCTATCCTGCTGGACTGGGTTTGCTGTAGGTTGAAACCCGCACCTAGTTGAGGTGGATCCGTTCACGGGTTAATGGATCTTTGAGGAGGAGAACCAGTACCCGCTTCAGACCCATTGGTAGGTGAAATTACCATTTTACCCCCAAGCTTTAAGATTCATTCCTGATTTGGACGGTTCCGATTTAACCCCATTTTTAGCCATATCACGAGCCCCCCACTCCCGAAGACTGAGCTTGATCAGCCTTTGTGAAGTAGTTTTACTGTTTTAATGGCTGGCGGAGTTGTATCGGAGTCCAAATGAATGGTTTCGAATCTTCGCAGGAGGTAGTATGGTGATTTTCTAAGTTAGTTGCATTTTCTGAGTTGTTCTTGAACTCTTCTGGACATTCAGTGATTTTTATTTATTTTTTCGGAATATTTACTTAATTTTGCGAAGTGTCGATTCGTCGTTCGGGTGTCTTAATAAATGGTCCTAGACGATAATTATTCACTCGGGGGCTCAAAAATATTTCCCCGACTTTATAATTATTTTCTAGGATTTTTAATTAATTTTCCTGAATTTTTAATCATTTTTTTGCAATTTTTAAATAAATAAAACGATTTTAATAAATAAAATACCAAATTATGGCGTGGTGCGATCTGGACCGTTCATCCTGAGCGAGCGCGAATTTCTAAAATATTGGATGGGCCGACTCGCTCGGCATTAATTTCCTTGCTTTTGTGGGTTGGATGGGCACTTGCTCGGAATCCGAGCGAAGTGGCTCGATTTTTCCCTCGCGCAAGTGGCTCTGGTCGCTAGTCGCTCGGCTTGGAATTCCGAGCGACGTGGAGCGATCTGAGCCGTTGGATCCTGGCACGAATCTTGAGGCAGGCACGGTTCCCAAGAAAACACTATCTTGTCGTTTAGTGGATGTGGCGCAATCTGGGCCGTCCATCATCTCAGGCATGAATTTCGCAATGATCCAACGGTCGGAGATGCTCGGCAGCGTTTTTCTTCACTTTCGAGGGTCGGATTGGCACTTGCTCGAAATCCAAGCGAAATGGCTCGGTTTTTCCCTCGCGCAAGTGGCTCGGATCGCTAGTCACTCGGTTCGGAATTCCGAGCGACGTGGACCGATCTGGACCGTTGGATTGCGGCGCGAATCTCGAGGCAGACACGGTTCCCAAGAAAACACTATCTTGTTGTTTAGTGGACGTGGCGTGATCTGATCCGTCTGATCGAAATCTTACGCAAATCTTGAGGGAAAAGTCGTTTTTCTCCATTTCGTAGCTCGGATTGGCACTTGCTCGGAATCCGAGCGAAATGGCTCGGATCGCCTGTCGCTCGGGTGTTGGATCCAAGGGACGTGGGGCGATCTTGGCCGTTGGATGATGGCACAGATCTCAATGCTGGCTCAGTCCCCAAGAAAACACTATCTTGTCGTTTAGTGGACGTGGCATGATCTAAGCCGTCTGATCGAAATCTTTCGCGAATCTTGAGGGAAAAGTCGTTTTTCTCCATTTCGTAGCTCGGATTGGCACTTGCTCGGAATCCGAGCAAAATGGCTCGGTTTTTCCCTCGTGCGAATGGCTCGGATTGCTAGTCGCTCGGTTCGGAATTCCGAGCGATGTGGAGCGATCTGGACCGTTGGATTGCGGCGTGAATCTCGAGGCAGACACGGTTCCCAAGAAAATACTATCTTGTCGTTTAGTGGACGTGACATGATCTGGGCCATCTGATCGAGATCTTACGCGAATTTTGAGAGGAAAGTTATTTTTCTCCATTTCGTAGCTCGGATTGGCACTTGCTCGGAATCCGAGCTATCCTCACTGTTGTGGAAGTCGGAGCTCTTGTAGCTCGGGTTCTGTGTCCGAGGCGCCGAGCAATTTTACTTGGATCGAAACGTCGTTTCCTTTCCCAACCGTTGTGGCTCTTTGTTACTTAGCCATTTGGGCTTTTGTAATGCTTCAATTGAGGCCCAAGAGTTGCGCCCTTACGTTACAAAGCCCAATTGGCATCATTTTTACTATAAGTTTTCACCCCCTCAACACTTTACCTCATTTCTCACTTTCAATTTCTCACTCTTGGTTTTTACTCTTCAGCGAAGTTTTTATCTCTTGAGCGGCGCTGCTAGCTGTCGCGGCGAGGTATCTTAAACTCCGGCGAACTTTCTTCTGCTGTATTAGTCATTTCAAGGTCAGTCCCTCTCTTCATCTTTAAAATGGTTAAGTTTTCATCCACGGATGAGACCCCCTCCTCGGACCTAGGTGTCAGCCGAGCAGTTAGGCCGAGCAAGGATAAAGGGAAGGAGGTCGTGGAGCCGACCGAAGAGACTATGGTCAGGGCAAGTACGGATGGGGAGGTTGCCGAACCTCTTCAGGAGGTAGTGGTCCGAGCCAGCAAGGGGAAGGGGGTGGAAACGATCATTGAGCACCCGAAGACTGCAGGGGAGCTGGGTCAGCAGCCGAGCATTCTGTCGAGCATTGGCAGTGTGCGGAGCTACTCCGGAGAACTGTTGGAGAAGGTGATGCAGGGCACTGCCAAGTCGATCGAGGAGAACGAGCCGAGGGAAACATCCGAGGTTGATCAGATCTCTTCGATCCTGACCGAGGCGGATTTGCATCGGATCCGGAGCGGGTTCCGAATCCCCACAGAGTACGGGCTTCTTCTCTCCGGCCCTGGCTTCCGAGCGTGCACCTCGTCCTCGGCCGATATATGTGTTTTTCCCGCCGACTCGCTGAATGCCGGACTTCGGCTGCCGTTGCACCCTTTCGTGGTCGAGGTGCTGCAGTGGTACGGCTTGTGTTCGGCTCAGCTAATGCCGAACACCTGGCGACACATCATGGCGTTCGTTCTTCAATGCCAGGAGGTCGGCGCTCAGCCCAACATGTTCATCCTTCAGAGTCTATACCGCCTGTGCCAACCAAGCAAAAATGAGCAGAGGTACTACCTTTCGCCGAGGAAGGGTGTGAAACTGATCGAGAACCCGGACTCGATCAAGCATTGGAAGGAGAAGTACTTCCTCGTCCGAGCTCCCGAGCCATGGGTGATCCCGACGGTATGGTCGAGGGACGGTCTTCCGAAGCGGGCGAAGAAAGAGCCCGTGCTCAGCAACGAGGAGGCAGAAGTCGTGGAAAAGTTGCTCGGGCTTTCGACCCTCAGTTGGAAAGATATCACCGAGGAGGCATTATTCCGAGGGGGTCTCAGTCCGATCGACCCTAGTATGCCTCTTCTTTTCTTGTTTTGTCTTTGAAGTTTTGGAAAAATTTTCTAACTTTTTTCACTCGGTTTGTGCAGAATCTCCCGGCATGGATTACAAAGGACTAATGGCTAAGGCCCAAGCGGCCAAGGAGCAGGAGGTGAGGAAGAGGAAGAGGACCGTGTCCGGACCTCAAGGCGGCCGAGCGCCCAAGATCCCCTCGGTCTCCCCGACCCCCGAGCGACAGGTTGTTGAGGCTCCTTTGGTCGAGCTCGATCAAAGTCTTGTCGTGCCGACCGCCCCACCTGCCTCGGATGCACCGACCCCAACGGCGCGAACAGATGTTCCAGGATCTTCCGGCGGAGCGTTCAACATTAGTGCAGCAATGCCTCTCGATGTCCCGCCATTCACAGCCGAGGCGGAGAAGATTCTGACCGAGGAGCACAAGCGCATCTTCGTCCCCGACTGGCGGGTCATGAAGGTCGACGGGTTCTTAGGGGACGGTAACATTCGCATGTAGGCGGTGAAGCATCTGCCGACCCCTAAAGACCGAGCGGTGCTTAAGGCAGGTGAAGTTGGGGACGCCGCGATGCAGATCGCTCGTAACACCATGTCGGTAAGTAGTCGAGTACTTTCTTCAAAAAATTTCTAAGTTTTTGCGCTCATGCTTGACTGTTTCTTGTATTGCTTGTAGACCCTTTACCACTTCAACTATCTGCTCGAGGAGTTCACGAGCAAGGAAAAAGAGATGACCGTTCTGAACGATCGGGAAAGGTCGGAGCGGTCCAAGGCGGTGAAGCAGTTGGAGGCCGAACAGTTGCATTCTACTTCGCTCGAGGCCGAGGTCACCGATTTAAAGGCTCAGCTCGCCGAGGCGCTGAGGAGCTCTGCCGCCGAGGCTTCCAAGGTCAAGACCCTTGAAAAGGATAGGGCTCGGCTCGAAGGAGAGCTGACTCAGGCTCAGAAGGCGACGGAGGAGGCCCTGACCGAGCAAGCGGTGAAGGTGGCGGCCGCAGAGAAGGCTGTTCAGGATGAGGCCGAAGCCCACATGCTGACGAACATGGAGGAAGCGTACGGCCGAGCGCTTAAGCACATCGTCGCTCGGAACCCCGGATTCGACGTCTCGTCCTACTACTTCTACGACCCCGTAGAGGTTGAGGAAGAGCTACCCTTGGCCGAGTTCGCTCTGAGGCCGGAGGACGAAGTCTTCGAAGGCGAGGGTGGTGTCGAGGGTGCAATCGTAGCTATGCCGAGCGACGATGAGGTCGACCCTTGACTTTGTCGCGTCTTCTCATTCTCTTGTTTTTTTTCTTTTGTAATGCCTAACTGCGGACTGGCAACCGCTTTTTGTAGCTCTTGAATTTTTAATGAAATGATTTCTTTTTGGCTGAACATTACAAAATTTCGCAAAGTTATTCAACTCTTTTTGCTCGGATTGTGTCTTTGAGTATTGAGGACTTCTTTTGATATTCCTCAACTTTCCAGGTCGAGTTGTGCCCGATCACTGTGGTCTCCCATCTTTGTACTGAGCTGGAGAAAACGAAGGGGGCTCTTTTTCGCTGGCGTGATAAAGCGTTTTACGACTTCTTGGAATTGGAGGATATCAAAGCAACTGCAAGAGGGTATTTTGGCGAGTTGAGAGAATTGCGGAAGCAACCTCGACAAACTCGTCTCGAAGGCGAGAACGAGTTGCTCCGTAAGGATCTCTTTGATGTCGACCAAAAGAATAGTGAACTACTGACGGAGGTTCGTCATCTAGAGGTAACGGTGAAAGAGCATTCGGCGGAGGAAGAGGAGTTAGCTTCGAAGGTGGGGAAGTTGATGTCCGAGCGCGATGAGTTGTTGGAAAGAATTGACAAACTGAGGAGGATCACAATCGACAGAGGTATCGAAGTGACTCATCTCCGTCGTATTGTAGCCGATAGCACTAACGTCGCAGGCTCGTCCAAACTTCCCCGTTTCAAAGCATCGGCGGAAGACGATATTCTGAGAGATAGGATCGTCGAGCTAGAGGAGGAGATCGCAATGCTGAAACCTCAGCCCGTAAGAGCCAATGTTCGCAGTACGTCGTGTACTCACGAAGAGAGCAAAAGAGGTATCTCGTTCTACGAACTTGCGACTCGTTCGCCTGCCGTTAGGCGGAGCCCTGCTGACGCTCAGAGTGGTGTAGCTGTTTTGTCTAGTGGCGCCTCGGTTGGGGCCACAGCTAGAATTAGCGGCGAAGGGGGTTCACGCTTCGCTGGTTTAGAGTCGAGCTCAGAGGTAAGGCGACGCCGTCCTCGTGTGTCTCTGAACTGAAGCATTCCCCTACCAAAGAAGCGTTAAATAAGTTGTATTATGCTCTTCAAGTTATTGTAAAAATTTGTTGTAGTGTCAGCCTTGTCCGGGCTCTTAATAAAAAAATTTGTTTTGCTTCTGTGGTTCAAATGTTGCGTTGGCTGGTATTAGTTTAAGAATAACTCTTCCAACTTTTGACAACTACTTAAAATCAGAAGCAAAACTCCTTTCTTATGGGCGACCCACTTCTGGCTTGCTTAATAGAGCTTCAGAAGGGGAATGAACCAACTGTTGGACTCCGAACTCGTCGCTAGAGTTTGTTCAACGGTTGTGGGAGCACTTACGAATGGCAAACCACTCCTTGCTTGCTTAAGAGCGAGCTTGCGGAGCAGAATCAAACCAAGTGTTAGACTCCGAACTCGTCGTTAGAGTTTGTTCAACGGTTGTGGGAGCAATTCCGAATGGCGAACCACTCCTAGCTTGCTTAAGAGCGAGCTTGCAGAGCAGAATCGAACCAAGTGTTGGACTCCGAACTCGTCGTTAGAGTTTGTTCAATGGTTGTGGCGAACCACTCCTAGCTTGCTTAAGAGCGAGCTTGCGGAGCAGAATCGAACCAAGTGTTGGACTCCGAACTCGTCGTTAGAGTTTGTTCAACGATTGTGGGAGCAATTCCGAATGGCAAACCACTTTTAGCTTGCTTAAGAGCGAGATTGCGGAGCAGAATCGAACCAAGTGTTGGACTCTGAACTCGTCGTTAGAGTTTGTTCAACGGTTGTGGGAGCAATTCCAAATGGCGAACCACTCCTAGCTTGCTTAAGAGCGAGCTTACGGAGAGGAGTCGAGCCAAGTGTTGGACTCTGAACTCGTCGTTAGGGTGAAGAGTAAAAGCAGAGAAATACAAGTAATTTTACAAGTAAAATGTGAAAAAACTTTCTTTATTAATAACTAATAGTTGGCTGCTTATAAAGTTGCGAGCCGTTATTACAAGAGAGAAATAAAGGAAGAATCACAAGTAAAAGGAGAGAAATGGTTCGACGTCCCAGAATACTTAGAGAGGCGTTAATGCTCTCTACTGGTATTTCAAAAGATGGTCGGCATTCCAAGTCCTGGGGATCTCTCTGCCTTCGAGGTCTTCCAGTCTGTATGTCCCGGGCCGAACTACTTTGGCGATCTTGTAGGGTCCCTCCCAATTTGGAGCTAGTTTACTCTTCTGACCAGGAAAAGAGATAGCTAACTTTCTGAGGACCAAGTCCCCTTCTTTGAGGTTGGTAGGACGGACTCTCTTATTGTATGCCAACTCGATCCTTCTCCGGTAGCTTTGTTGACGAATGGCAGCTCTTTCACGGATCTCATCAATCAAGTCTAGATTTACTCGGAGCTCTCTGGCATTTTGTTCTTCTTCATAAGCCATTAGACGAGGAGAGGGTATTCCGACTTCTAGTGGGATCATAGCTTCGGACCCATAGGTGAGATTGAATGGGGACTCTCCTGAGGGGATCCGTTTTGTGGTGCGGTAGTTCCACAGCACGTTAGGGAGCTGATCGGCCCATAAGCCTTTAGAGCATTTATCCAACATCTTCTTAATACCGGAGAGGATCTGTCGGTTAGCATTCTCCACTTGGCCATTCGACTGTGGATGGGAGATGGAGGAGAAACGTTGTTGGATGGCGAGGTCTCCACATAGAGCTCGGAAGGCAGCCCCGGTAAACTGGGTTCCGTTGTCTGTTATGAGGACCCGAGGGACACCGAATCGGCAGATTACGTTCTTCCAGAAGAACTAAAGTACTTTGTTCTCAGTGATTGTGACCAAGGGCTCGGCCTCTATCCACTTCGAGAAGTAGTCGATTGCCACGACTAAGAATTTGAACTGGCCGGGAGCTGGTGGGAATGGCCCTAGTAAATCCATCCCCCACATTGCGAAAGGGATTGGACTTGATAGGGAAGTGAGTGGAGCTTGTAGGAGGCGACGGATGTTGGAGTACTTCTGACAAGAGCTGCATTGCCGAACGTGCAGTTCGGCGTCTTGTAGGAGAGTGGGCCAGAAATATCCATAATTCAACACTTTGCGGGCTAGGGATCTGGACCCGGAATGTGCCCCGCCGATGCCTTCGTGAAGTTCTTGCAGGGCATAGTCGGCTTGTTCTGGGAAGAGGCATCTCAAATAAGGCCTGTCGTCTACTTGTGTGAAGGAGCGCTTGTATAGGATGCCCTCGATAAGTGTGTATCGCTCTGCTCGGGTTCTCACTCGGCGAGCTTCCTTAGGATCTTCGGGGAGAAGCCCATCCCTCAGGAACTCAACGAGGGGTCATCCAATTATCTTGAAGCAGGACAGGTAGACACTCCATAGAATCGGAAGTTTCGTCTTCTATACTTGGCTTCAGGAGTACCTCAATCAGGACGGTCTGCTCGAGACCTTGGAGGGAGGAGGAGGCTAGCTTGGAGAGGGCATCGGCCTGGGAATTCTATTCTCGGGGGATTCGCTGGATGGGGGCTTCTTCAAATAGGGCCATGAGATTCCTAACCTTGGCTAGGTACTTAACCATTCGGTCTTCTCGTGCCTCATACTCGCCCAGGACCTGATTTACGACCAGCTAAGAGTCGCTAAAGATACGGAGGCACTGCGCCTCTGCATTGCGAGCCATTCTGAGGCCGGCTATGAGTGCTTCATATTCTGCTTCATTGTTCCAGGCCTTGAAGTTGATACGGAGGGAGTATTGGAGGATGAAATCATCTGGGCCGGCCAGAATGACCCCGGCTCCACTTCCCTCGTTACAAGAGGACCCATCCACATAAACTGACCAGACAGGTGGTCCCTTCATTGCTTGGCTGAACTCGGGGATGGTACTTTCAACTATGAATTCTGCTAAGGCCTGAGCCTTGATCGCGGTCCGAGGTTGATATGTTATATCATGCTGGCTCAGCTCGATAGACCACTTCATAAGGCGACCAGAGGTCTCTGGCTTGTGGAGAACTTGCTTCAGTGGCTGGTCGGTAAGAATGACCACCGAATGGGACTAGAAATATGGGCGAAGCTTTCTTGCGGCTATGACTAGGGCGTATACCAACTTCTCTATCTTTGGGTAGCGGAGCTCGGCATCCCGAAGTACCTTGCTCACGTAATAGATGGACTTTTGGGTCTTATCTTCTTCCCTCACGAGAATGGCACTGAGGGTCTGCTCGGAGGCTGCTAGGTAGAGGTAGAGGGCTTCACCAGGAATTGGTTTACTGAAGAGAGGAGGATTAACTAGGTAAGCCTTGAGCTGGTCGAATGAATCTTGTTGCTGTTGACCCCACTCGAAGCCTTTAGCCCCCCTGAGAGCCTTGAAGAAGGGAAGGCACTTCTCCCTTGACTTGGAAAGGAAACGCCCTATGGCTGCCAGGAGATCCATTAGCTTTTGAACCTCTTTGACATTCTTCGGGGGAGCCATGTCTAATATGGCCTTGATCTTCTCGGGGTTGGCCTCGATTCCTCTATGGCTGACCATGAAGCCTAGGAATTTCCCCGATGAGACTCCGAACGCACATTTGTTCGGATTGAGCCTCATATCATGCTTTCTGAGTACATCGAATGCCTCCTGCAGATCGACCACATGATCGGCCCCGTGGATGCTCTTCACAAGCATATCGTCAACATATACCTCCATATTTCGGCCGATTTGTGCTTGAAAAACCTTGTTGACGAGGCGTTGATAGGTGGCACCTGCATTCTTCAAACCGAAAGGCATTACCTTGTAGCAGTAGAGGCCCTGATCGGTTACAAAGGAGGTCTTCGGGATATCCGGGGGAAACATACGAATCTAATTGTAGCCTGAGAAGGCGTCCATGAAGCTGAGGAGTTCATGGCCCAAAGTGGCGTCAATCAAAGTATCGATACTTGGAAGAGGGAAGGGGTCTTTGGGGCATGCCTTGTTGAGATCGGTAAAATCGATACAAATCCTCCAGGTCCCATTGGACTTCTTCACCATTACTACATTCGAGAGCCATTCGGGATAGTTTACCTCCTGTATGAACCGAGCCCTCAAGAGCTTGTCCACCTCCTCTTTTATAGCTAGCTGGTGCTCGGGGGCGAACTTGTGCCTCTTCTGTTGGACCGGTTTGGACCCCGGAGCAACGCTGAGGTGGTGGACTAAGAGTTCTTCGGAAATTTCGGGCATGTCTGCCGCTGACCATGCAAAGAGGTCGTGGTTCCTTCGGATGCACTGGACTATGTCGGAGCATAGGGCAGATGGGAGGGTCTTGCTAACAAAGAATTTTCGGCTTGGATCCTGCTCAGAGAAGAGCATTTCCTCCAACTCATCCACCGGCTCGGACTTCGGTCGGACAGCATCTTGGGGGATTTCAAGAGTTTCGAGGGAGAGGACTGGCCCCAGGGTAGAGGTCATGTAGCATTTGCAGGCCGTTTCCTTATTGCCTTTTACTTCCCCTACTCCTGCTCGGGTGGGGAATTTCATCTTGAGGTGATAGGCAGAAGGGACGGCTTTAAGAGCTGCTAAGCCGGGGCAACCCAAAATGACATTGTAAGCTGTAGGGACATCCACGACCATAAAGTCCATCAACTCCGTTCGGGTAGTAGGAGTTTTTCCAGCGGTTACGTCGAGGATGATAACCCCTTCAATAGTCACTGGCACTCCCGTGAACCCATGGAGTGTGTAGGCGGCGGGCTTAAGTCTGTCCCGGGATAGTTTGAGGCCTTTGAAAGCGGCGAGGAAGAGGATGTTAACGGAGATGCCATTCTCCACTAGGATCCTTTCCACTTTAAAGTTCGCCATATGGAGGTTGATGACGAGTGCGTCACAATGGGGCATTCGGACACCCTCAAGGTCTTCATCTGAGAATGTGACGGGCACTCCGAGGCCTTTAGGAGGAGGTGTGGCGCGGACCGAATTAACTTCCCTAATAAACACCTTTCGAGAGGAGTTGGAGGAGCCCCCCATTGGGTCTCCATGAATGAGGTGCAGGACACGCTCCTCTTCGAATTCGGATGTTTCATCGCGTTAAGGACGCTTGTTAGCCCCCCGAGGTGGTGGAGGAGGATCGGTTCGGTCCTTTCTAACGAACCTGTTTAGCTGACCCCTCTGGATGAGGGCTTCTATCCCGTTCTTCAAAGCCCGAAAATCATTGGTATCGTGGCCGTGGTCCCGGTGATAGCGGCACCACTTCTCTTTATCCCTATTCTTGCCAGGGGTGTTCATTTTCGGTGCAGGAGGTATCACCCCCTCATTCTCAACTTCCATAAGGAGATGTTGGCGTTAAGGGGAGTAAAATTTTCAAATCTGGGAGGAGGTCGGCGCTGGCCGCCATTATCATTCTGGAGCTTCTTGGCCCCTTCCTCTTCTGTTCCCTTTCTCTTAGACCCGGAGGAAGACCCCTCCAAGTTAGGGCGGTGCTCAGCTTCTTCGGCCCGAATATACTTTTCTCTCCGAAGGAGGAGGTCAGAGAAGTTCTATGGGGGCTTCTTGGCGAGGGCGGAGTGAAGGCTGGAGTTAAGGACATTAGATTGAAATGCTGCTGCAGCGACCGACTGGTCGAGGGATGCTATGGACCTGGCTTCCGCTGTGAACCTTTTCACATAATCTCTCAGTTTCTCACTCTTCTTCTGGTTGAGGTAAAGTAGCGAAATGCTGGTCTTCTCAGTTCTGCGGCTACTCACGAAGTGGGTGACGAAGAGGGTCTCAAATTGCTCGAAGGAGAATATTGAGGATGGGGCAAGGCGAGAGTACCATTCTCGAGCCGGGCCCTTGAGGGTTGCGAGGAATGTCTTGCATAGCAGAGCATCGGATGCTTGATGGATGAGCATGAGGGTCTTGAAGCTTTCGATGTGATCAACGGGGTCAGTCTCCCCGGAATAAGTCTCGAATTGAGGAGGTTTAAAGCCAATTGGTACGGGCGCCTCCATTATGGTTCGGGAAAAGGGAGGTCGACTAGGGCGAAGGGTCCTTCCTCTAAGCTCTTCTTCTCGGTCTAACTGACCCAAGCGCCTCTCCATTTCGTGGAGACGGCGGTAGACAGCGTCATCCCTTCGACGGTAATCAACCGAGCCTCTAGAATCGTCTTCGTACGAGGGAGAGCGGGGGCTACGACGACGGTAGCTCCTGGAGCGGCGAGGAATAGGAATGTGTCGGGGGTTGCTAGGAGCTGGGGGAGGAGTTAGGGACCGTCGGCGAGGACTTCGGACCAGAGGAGGAGTGGGAATCCTTGGAGTATTGGTGTTGTTGGGACGGAGATTGAGAGCTTGTAGGATGGTTTCCTGGAACTGCTGGAACTCGGCACGGGTGATGGGTGCCTCATCGTTCCTTGGATGTTGCCGACCGGCAGGGGAATGGGGTCTTCTCCTGTGATGCTCGGGGGATCTCTCCGACCCCTTCGGGTAGGGGACCTTCTGTAGTCTCGGCGGTAAGGAGATCGCTCATCCGGACGTTGTTGGCGGGAGGCTCCTTCTCGGGCCCGCTTTTCATCCAGACAACGGCGAAGATCCTCATCCTTCTGCCGATTGAGGATGGTATTGCGAAGGTCGGAAGCTCGGGGATTATGGGAGGCCATAGAATCCAAAGAGGCATTGTGGATTGAGACGTGGTCCTGATGGAGAGGTTAATTCTGCAGGTTGGGGCGCGAGACCCCTGCTCCGACATTTTGAGGAGCGGGGGGACCCTTAGGAGGTTGTTGATTCTGAGGAAGAGGCTGGTCTTGTTGAAGTGGGTCCTCGGCTTGAGGTGGAAGTTGCCCCTGCTGTTGAGCGGGCTGGATGGGGACTTCCTGTTGCTGATCGGGGTTGGGTCCACGGTTGGACCCTCTACATCTTACTTTCCTAGGAGGCATGGCTGGCGGAGATCTGACCAACGGGAAGAGGGGAGGCTTCTATTCGTTTGATTCTCACAGACGGCGCCAATTTGTTGCCGCTGAATCTGGTGTAGGGGCAAACAGATAGTATTTGTGGATTCTTGGAAAACTTTGAATAGCAAACCTGTTACCTGTTCCGCCGGAGTTTGACCGTTGACTCCCGTTGTAACGCCCCGAATTCCAAATTACTGAATTCGAGATGTTCTTCAGGATCTTTTCACTTTTCTCGAGTACAATTTTACAAGGAAATTTCAAACTTTTCTTTTTACATCAGAGTTACACATCTTACATTTAAATTTACACAGCGGAAGCAAAATATACAACATTTACATAAATGAATAAAAACATAATGAGATCTTTATGCATCCATTCCTCTTTACAGGTAATTTATCCTGCATACAAAACTGTGGGTACGTCAGTTTATTCAACCGACGATAATTATACATGGCCATCCTCTCTATGCCAGAAACAGTATAATGAATCTCATTTCTTAACAAATCGCAATCTTGTTCATAATAAGCATGTAAAATCAAAAGGGAACTTTTAGAGATGTCGTGTCGTGATTGTGCACTTAATCCTTAATGCAATTATTTAATTTTCACATGACACTAATGCACACTTGGTCGAATTCTATGCATCCCATACTACATAGGTTCGAGGGCAAGCCTCTTAATCGTTCTTCATTTTTGTAGGGTTCAATCCCCCGCCATGACTTACTCTACTTCTGTAAATTCAATGAGTATCTTAGATGATTCTATGAGTACAAGCATGTATCCTGGCCCCTGGAGTAGAATTTCGCGCCATGTCTTGACTCGTCAAGCATGCATTCTGCAACAATTCAGCCTCCTCCCTGAACACAATCCTCTTGCAGTCACCAAAGCATCCCATGAGCGTGACTAAAGTGCGATCATTACTGAGTTGTGCCCGCGCCATGTCTTGACTCATCAAGCATGCATTCTGCGGCTCACACACCCGCACCGTACCCTAGCTCTCATACTCATGTTTTTCTCTCACCTTCATCACCTCCACACTATGTATTAATGTTACATTAGAATCATGAATAAAATCAAGCTCTAGAGTTAGCCTCTCCATCAAACCGGACTTATCATTTCATTTCACTTGACCAACCTGGTCTACTTCTCAACATCATTTCAATTCACTGCTGGGGAGACTTAGCTACTCCTTCGTTCAATTTCAATTTCACAATATCCAATTGAGCATCATCAGCTCATCATTCATTTTAGAGTCTCACGGACTTTCTCATCATGATTTAGCCTTTCATAATTATTCATTTAATTCTCAATTCTCATCTATGATTCATTTCACATAATTCATACAGCCATAAACAGAGTCCATCGACTTAAAACATAAGGTTCACAATTACCAACAGCAATATAACATGAATTCAAATATATCAAAGTCCACTCTGTACAGTCGACTTGGAAGAACACCAGTCGACTTATACAGTCACATACAGGTTCCTCAAAAATGCTCGGGATAGTCGATTGTTGTACTCAACCAGTCGCCTGTCCCGCAACTTTCCATGTTCACAATATTGTTCTCATGACAGTCGACTGTTCATAGATCAGTCGTCTGTTCTGGAGATTTCAAAACAGCACAATTCTAAGTCCAGATCAGTCGACTTGCTACACGCATTCGGTCGACTGGACAGATCCATTTTCCATTAAAGAGATTATTTACAGTTCTTACATGTACTTGCATCATGATGTCAATTCACAGTATACGTAAATTCATGTTTCATAAACAGGGTCTCTTATTGTCCAGTAGCATTACAACATGAATGTTCAGTTACTAATATGCTCTTTCTTTAGAGAAGAATACTCTAAACATGCATTCACATAGATCATACTTTCTTACGACAATGAAGATATAAATCTCAAGTCATCATACTGGGTCTACATAAATAAAATATCTTTATTCATGGAACTTTCAAACAGTCATATTCAGATTGAAGCACCAGTCGACTTAACACAACATCAGTCGACTGCTCCGACAATTTAAGTTATTAATCACCATTAGTTCTTTTCATTCATTTACCTTCCCTCCATCATATGTGTCACAGGGAAAAATATACATATAATAATCACACCATCATGTCTAATTGCACACATTTTTATCAGCACATTATGAAAAGTAGTGTCTCGTACCAGTCGGCTGTCTCACATGGCAGTCGACTGTACCGACAGTCTCGCTCTCAATACTAATAGCATGTTCAAGCAATTTCAACTACATTCAATTCACTTTTGTAACATGGTATCAATCATAGTAATTATAGTATCATTCCTACATTAGAAGTCCTGAGAAACACCCACCTTATACGAAGAAATAAACGTAATCCCGCAAAACTCCTCAAAGTAGAGAACGCCTTCTTGCTCCTTTGCTCCACACCGAGCTCCTCAGCAATGCTGCTTGCCTCCACAGAAAAGCTCCCACACAAACTCACAAAATACTCTCTTGCAATAATAATCTTAGAAGATTTTAGTGTAAAAGAGATAGGAAAATAGGAGGGGTATTTATACTAGGAGATAAATAGAATGGAGGGTTAAGATACATTGGGGAGTTGGAGAATCAAGGGCTGAGATCAAATCGGGAGTTGAGAAACTACCCACACCTCAAGAGTAACTACCCATGACTCAAGTCCATCACTTCCACAATCCGGCCAAGCTTGTGTCTTGTGCACGTGTACATGGAGTGCACGTGTACACACAAACCCCACTCCATAAAAATGCACATCAATACCCGGAAAAAGAAGAAAAGGATGCTACACATACAAGTTGTAGGATTTTAAATAAATAAAAGGTTAAGTTTATGGGCTTAAGTTCATTTGGGCCAAAATAAATATTTTAAAAAAGAAAATAAACAAATTAACATTGGGCTTTAAGGAAAATACTTTATAGGAAACAATATACTTTATTCATCATGGAGAAAATAATAGTCACATGCTACACAAGCATACCATAAAAAGAGAAATAAATAATCTTTATGTATTAAGAAAAACCGGGGTATTACATCACTCCCTCCTTAGAATAGTTTCGTCCCCGGAACTACAGCCAAGAGCGAGAAACAGAAAACACCACAACAACAAGAGATACAAGGATACAAAGAATACAAAAATACAATCAAATAAAAAGCTCAGGATAGTCCTTCAACATCTTCTCCTCAGATTCCCAAGTAGCCTCTTCAACCAAGTGGTTTCTCCAGACTACCTTGACCATCGGTATCGTCTTATTCCTCAAGACTTTCTCCTACGGTCAACAATCTCAACAGGAGTCTCGATGTAATTCAGGTCTAACTGCAAACCTTCCGGCACTTCAGGCAAATGATGACTCAGGTCTGGAATATAACCTCTCAACATAGACACATGAAAGACATTGTGCACCTGAGACAACTCTTCCGGTAATTCAAGCCGGTAAGCAGTTTTCCCGATCCTTTTCAATATCTTATACGGGCCTATAAATCTCGGGGCTAACTTCCCGCCTTTGCCAAATCGAACCACACCTTTACTGGGTGATACCTTCAGAAAGACGAAGTCACCAACCTCAAACTCAAGGTCCCTTCTCCGGTTGTCTGCATAGCTTTTCTGCCTGCTCTGAGCTTCCGCCAACCTTTTTCTGATCAGACCAATCTTCTCAGAAGTCAGCTGTACAAGCTCAGGACCAAACAACTGACGCTCCCCAACTTCATACCAGCAAACAGGAGTCCTGCACTTCCTGCCATACAAAGCTTCATACGGCGCCATCCCAATGCTAGCATGAAAACTGTTGTTGTAGGCAAACTCTACCAAAGGTAAATGCCTTTCCCAACTGCCTCCGAAGTCTAGTATACAACACCGAAGCATATCCTCAAGAATACGGTTGACTCTCTCGGTCTGCCCATCGGTCTGCGGATGAAAAGCAGTGCTAAAATCTGTCTTGGTACCCAAGGCTGCCTGAAGACTCCTCCAGAAATGCGAAGTAAACCGCGCATCTCGATCAGACACAATAGTTGAGGGAACACCATGAAGTCGAACAATCTCACCAACATACAACTCAGCCAACTTGTCCATCGAAGCAGTGAGTTTCATTGCCAAAAAGTGAGCGGACTTGGTAAGTCGATCGACTATAACCCAAATAGCATCATTGCCTTTAGAACTCTTAGGCAATCCCGTAATGAAGTCCATACTGATGTTATCCCACTTCCATTCCGGAATAGATAACGGCTGTAATAGACCTCCGGGTCTCTGATTTTTGGCCTTGACTTGCTGACAAACCTCACACTTCGCGACAAATTCGGCCACATCCCGTTTCAAACCTGACCACCAGAAATGTTGTTTTATGTCCTTGTACATCTTAGTACTCCCAGGATGTACTGATAAAAGAGTAGCATGCGCCTCCTGAAGAATACTCTCTTTCAGGTCTGCTTGATCTGGAACACACAGCCTATCTCCGAACCACAGCACTCCATCCCTGGTTTGAAATCCGGGCAACCTGCCAGCACCAACCTGCTCTTTCATCTCCAAGATATCAGCATCAACTTCCTGACTTGCAATAATCCTTGCATTCAAAGTAGGCTGAAGCTTCAACTGAGATAAAGATGCCCCCAATCCTTGCAAGACAACCTCAATACCTGCTCGATCCAACTCCTCAATCAGATGCCTCTGAGTCGTAATCAAACTGGCCAAACTGCTCTTGCGACTATGTGCATCAGCAACAACATTAGCCTTTCCAGGATGATACTTGATCTCAGGTCGCATATCCTCGAGCACTTCCAACCATCTCCGCTGCCTCAGATTGAGATCCCTCTGCTGATATATGTACTTCAAGCTTTTGTGGTCCGTGTACATGTTCAACTTCTCACCGTACACGTAGTGCCTCCATTGCTTCAAAGAAAAGATAATCGCAGCCAGCTCTAGATCATGAGTCGGATAATTCTTCTCATGCGGTCGTAGTTGCCTAGACCCATAAGCGATTACTTTACCTTCTTGCATTAAGACACAACCAAGCCCCCGATGTGAAGCATCGCTATAAACATCGTACTCAACTCCTGCTCTAGGCAAAGCCAAAATAGGTGCAGTAGTCAGTCTATCTTTCAACTCCTGAAAACTCGCCTCACATTGCTCGGTCCACTTGAAGCTCACATTCTTCTTGGTCAACTCAGTAAGCGGCACAGCTATCTGAGCATAACCTTGAATGAATCTCCTGTAGTATCCAGTCATCCCAAGGAAACTTCTGACTTCCTTCACTGTAGTAGGCCTAGCCCAATCTCTCACTGCCTCTATCTTCTGAGGGTCAGTTGCCACTCCCTCCTTAGAAAGGATGTGACCTAGGAACGCCACTTCAGATTTCCAGAAATCACACTTGGATAGCTTGACATACAACTTCTGCTCTTCTAATTTCTGCAAAACTGCTGCCAGATGCTCGGTGTGCTCCTCCTCAGACTTGGAGTACACGAGAATATCGTCGATAAACACCACGACGAAAGAATCAATAAACGGCCTCAGAACTCTGTTCATTAAATCCATGAAGATTGCGGGTGCATTCGTCACTCCGAATGGCATAACTAAGAATTCGTAATGCCCATGCCGAGTTCTAAATGCAGTTTTGTGCACATCTTCAGCTTTCACTCGCACTTGGTGATATCGTGATCGAAGATCTATTTTGGAGAATACAGCTGCTCCTTGTAGACGATCGAACAAGTCATCAATTCGAGGAATCGGATACTTATTCTGAACAGTGACCTTATTCAGCTCTCGGTAATCGATACACATCCTCATCGATCCATCCTTCTTCTTTACCAAAAGCACTGGTGCTCCCCAAGGTGACGCACTAGGTTGAATAAAGCCTTTTTCCAATAGTTCCTCAATCTGCCGTTTTACCTCATCCTGTTCCACTGGAGCCATCCTATACGGTGCCTTAGAAATGGGTGCACTTCCCGGTTGAACAGTGATGCTGAACTCTACATCACGATGCGGAGGTAACCCAGGAAAATCTTCCAAGAACACTGTCGGATAGTCCCGAACCACAGGAATCCCTTGCAATTTCACAGGAGTCTCTTTCTTGCGGATAGTTGCCACCAACTTAGAACACTTCAACTTCCCTTGGAACGTGACTTCAGGTCCGCCTGGAGCCTTCACTGTTACTGTCTTGGTCTTACACTCGATGCTTGCACTGTACACCGACATCCAATCAATGCCAATGATAACATCGACCCCCAAGATAGTCAGCTCGATCAGATCAATGCCAAAGATTCGATCCCCAATCACCATCTCGCAATCTGCATAATACCGATCAGTGGTTAAAGTTTCCCCTGATGGAGTAGCTACTGCTAAGATCTTTCCTGGAAAAATCTTCGGTTCAGCTCCCAACACTTTAGCAAATTTAGGAGACACAAAAGTATGAGAGGATCCAGTATCGAACAATACAACAGCTTTCTTTCCATTAAGATAGAGTTCTCCTGTTACATAATACATACCATTACATAACAGTTTCACAATATGAACGGGAAGAAGGAATGACAAAACCACACTAAACATCAGCTCTCGTACCAGAGATGACCTGATCCGCCTCCTCAGCATCAGCTTCTGTCAAAGCAAATACTCGCCCTGACTGGTACGGCCTCTTTCCAGTCTGCTGTATTGGCACATTGTGATTGTCAGCCCGTGGTTTGAGACATCGAGATTGGTAATGTCCCACTTCACCACAGTTGAACCAAGTGACTGCAGAAGGTCTCCCCACATCGTTTCCCGGTCTTCCAGCTACACTGATAGCGTTCGCCCCTGTCGGTTTGAACCTCTGTGTAGACGGTTGCCCCTTGAAACTCTCCGATTGAGCAGGTCTCTTCCCGGACTGCCAGTTGCTCTTCTGGTGCTGAGCAACATGGGACTGCTCCATATCCGCCTCCGTCGCTGCTGCCCTCTTGACCAGCTTATCGAATCTCCTGATACCAAGAGGTATCATACGAGACCTCAAGCTCGGCCTCAGACCATGCTCGAACTTGCGAGCCTTCTTCGCCTCATCCATCACCAGTTCTGGAGCATACCTGGAGAGCTGAGTAAACTTGGTCTCATACTCCCTTACTGACATGCTGCCTTGCTGAAGTGACAGAAACTCCATGGCCTTCTTCTCCTGGACGTCGGAGGGGAAATAATGGCTGCAGAATTCTTCCAGAAATTCCTCCCAGCCAAGCAACAAACCGCCCATAGTCCTCTTCATCGACTGCCACCAAACAGCCGCATCCTTCTCCAACTGCAAAGTCGCCAACTTGACCTTGCTGCCCTCCGGTGTCTCCAACACCTCGAAGATTGTCTCCACTTGCCGAATCCAGTTGTCAGCCGCATCTGGGTCTGACTTTCCCTCGAACACTGGTGGTTTCATTCTCTTGAACGATTCCACTAGCTTAATTGCCTCGGGTACTGGATTCACCGGTTCCCTCCCTTGGTTCGCAGCCACTGCATTCAGCGTCTGGTAAACCCTTGCAAATTCGGCCTCCAGGTCCAAACCTTCACCATTCCTGGCTCCTCTTCTCGACATATTCTGATGCAAAAGATCCATTAAATTCGAAGTATAAGACAAGAAATTAAACCAACTTTCATTTCATTGAATTTCAAAGTTTATACATTCGAATTAAAACATTTCTTAACATCAGAATAGAAGAAAGTAGAAACTAAGACAATCTAATCTCTACGGGTCCTCTTCGCTGCTCGAAGTTCATCCCGCAGTTCATCAACCTCATCTTTCAGCACATCAGTCAGGTTCTTTTTCTTCTCAAGTTCCCAAATCCGATGGCTAAGAACAGAATAGTCGGCATTCTGCTTTTCCAGCTGAGCCTCCAAAACTCCAACTCTATACTTCAGGGTATCCATTTGCCTCTGAAGAGAAGCCACAGTGCCACTCAGAGCTGGTCCCTTTTCTTCATCGGAAGAAGAATCATC
This sequence comes from Hemerocallis citrina, assembly GCA_017893485.1. Lineage (NCBI taxonomy): Eukaryota > Viridiplantae > Streptophyta > Magnoliopsida > Asparagales > Asphodelaceae > Hemerocallis > Hemerocallis citrina. Next base: position 94,099 of record JACEHZ010000357.1, read on the forward strand.
AGATGAATCCGGCGGTGGGGTGATCTCTCGAGATTCAGGGTACTCCTCATCATCAGAATCTGCTTGCCCAGGGTGATACTCATCCTCAGAATCAGCCTGTCCAGGATGGTACTCTTCCTCAATGATATGCCAGTCGTCGCCTCCAGCAGGGTCGAAGTGATCAGCCATCTTAGAATAGAGAGGAAGAAACATAAATCATAGAACAACACAAATGTAAGTCACTTACATTTAAATCTCTAGACTCAAACACACACTCTAATGTCCACATCTAGGGTGTCGTTCCCTATAAATTTGTACAAGTGTGAAAGTGTAGAAAAGCCTGGCTCTGATACCACTCTGTAACGCCCCGAATTCCGAATTACTGAATTCGAGATGTTCTTCAGGATCTTTTCACTTTTCTCGAGTACAATTTTACAAGGAAATTCAAACTTTTCTTTTTACATCAGAGTTACAACATCTTACATTTAAATTTACACAGCGGAAGCAAAATATACAACATTTACATAAATGAACAACAACATAATGAGATCTTTATGCATCCATTCCTCTTTACATGTAATTCATCCTGCATACAAAACTGTGGGTACGTCAGTTTATTCAACCGACGATAATTATACATGGCCATCCTCTCTATGCCAGAAACAGTATAATGAATCTCATTTCTTAACAAATCGCAATCTTGTTCATAATAAGCATGTAAAATCAAAAGGGAACTTTTAGAGATGTCGTGTCGTGATTGTGCACTTAATCCTTAATGCAATTATTTAATTTTCACATGACACTAATGCACACTTGTTCGAATTCTATGCATCCCATACTACATAGGTTCGAGGGCAAGCCTCTTAATCGTTCTTCATTTTTGTAGGGTTCAATCCCCCGCCATGACTTACTCTACTTCTGTAAATTCAATGAGTATCTTAGATGATTCTATGAGTACAAGCATGTATCCTGGCCCCTGGAGTAGAATTTCGCGCCATGTCTTGACTCGTCAAGCATGCATTCTGCAACAATTCAGCCTCCTCCCTGAACACAATCCTCTTGCAGTCACCAAAGCATCCCATGAGCGTGACTAAAGTGCGATCATTACTGAGTTGTGCCCGAGCCATGTCTTGACTCATCAAGCATGCATTCTGCGGCTCACACACCCGCACCGTACCCTAGCTCTCATACTCATGTTTTTCTCTCACCTTCATCACCTCCACACTATGAATTAATGTTACATTAGAATCATGAATAAAATCAAGCTCTAGAGTTAGCCTCTCCATCAAACCGGACTTATCATTTCATTTCACTTGACCAACCTGGTCTACTTCTCAACATCATTTCAATTCACTGCCGGGGAGACTTAGCTACTCCTTCGTTCAATTTCAATTTCACAATATCCAATTGAGCATCATCAGCTCATCATTCATTTTAGAGTCTCACGGACTTTCTCATCATGATTTAGCCTTTCATAATTATTCATTTAATTCTCAATTCTCATCTATGATTCATTTCACATAATTCATACAGCCATAAACAGAGTCCATCGACTTAAAACATAAGGTTCACAATTACCAACAGCAATATAACATGAATTCAAATATATCAAAGTCCACTCTGTACAGTCGACTTGGAAGAACACCAGTCGACTTATACAGTCACATACAGGTTCCTCAAAAATGCTCGGGATAGTCGACTGTTGTACTCAACCAGTCGCCTGTCCCGCAACTTTCCATGTTCACAATATTGTTCTCATGACAGTCGATTGTTCATAGATCAGTCGTCTGTTCTGGAGATTTCAAAACAGCACAATTCTAAGTCCAGATCAGTCGACTTGCTACATGCATTCGGTCGACTGGACAGATCCATTTTCCATTAAAGAGATTATTTACAGTTCTTACATGTACTTGCATCATGATGTCAATTCACAGTATACGTAAATTCATGTTTCATAAACAGGGTCTCTTATTGTCCAGTAGCATTACAACATGAATGTTCAGTTACTAATATGCTCTTTCTTTAGAGAAGAATACTCTAAACATGCATTCACATAGATCATACTTTCTTACGACAATGAAGATATAAATCTCAAGTCATCATACTGGGTCTACATAAATAAAATATCTTTATTCATGGAACTTTCAAACAGTCATATTCAGATTGAAGCACCAGTCGACTTAACACAACATCAGTCGACTGCTCCGACAATTTAAGTTATTAATCACCATTAGTTCTTTTCATTCATTTACCTTCCCTCCATCATATGTGTCACAGGGAAAAATATACATATAATAATCACACCATCATGTCTAATTGCACACATTTTTATCAGCACATTATGAAAAGTAGTGTCTCGTACCAGTCGGCTGTCTCACATGGCAGTCGACTGTACTGACAGTCTCGCTCTCAATACTAATAGCATGTTCAAGCAATTTCAACTACATTCAATTCACTTTTGTAACATGGTATCAATCATAGTAATTATAGTATCATTCCTACATTAGAAGTCCTGAGAAACACCCACCTTATACGAAGAAATAAACGTAATCCCGCAAAACTCCTCAAAGTAGAGAACGCCTTCTTGCTCCTTTGCTCCATACCGAGCTCCTCAGCAAACCTGGTCTATTTCTCAACATCATTTCAATTCACTGCCGGGGAGACTTAGCTACTCCTTCGTTCAATTTCAATTTCACAATATCCAGTTGAGCATCATCAGCTCATCATTCATTTTAGAGTCTCACGGACTTTCTCATCATGATTTAGTCTTTCATAATTATTCATTTAATTCTCAATTCTCATCTATGATTCATTTCACATAATTCATACAGCCATAAACAGAGTCCATTGACTTAAAACATAAGGTTCACAATTACCAACAGCAAATAACCTGAATTCAAATATATCAAAGTCCACTCTGTACAGTCGACTTGGAAGAACACCAGTCGACTCATACAGTCACATACAGGATCATTCATAAATACTCGGGATAGTCGACTGTTGTACACAACCAGTCTCCTGTCCCGCACTTTTCATGTTCACAATATTGTTCTCGTGACAGTCGACTGTTCATCGATCAGTCGCCTGTTCTGGAGATTTCAAACAGCACAATTCTAAGTCCAGATCAGTCGACTTGCTACACGCATTCGGTCGACTGGACAGATCCATTTTCCATTAAAGAGATTATTTACAGTTCTTACATGTACTTGCATCATGATGTCAATTTAAAATATGCGTAAATTCATGTTTCATAAATAAAGTCTCTTATTGTCCAGTAGCATTACAACATGAATGTTCAGTTACTAATATGCTCTTTCTTTAGAGAAGAATACTCTAAACATGCATTCACATAGATCATACTTTCTTACGACAATGAAGATATAAATCTCAAGTCATCATACTGGGTCTACATAAATAAAATATCTTTATTCATGGAACTTTCAAACAGTCATATTCAGATTGAAGCACCAGTCGACTTAACACAACATCAGTCGACTGCTCCGACAATTTAAGTTATTAATCACCATTAGTTCTTTTCATTCATTTACCTTCCCTCCATCATATGTGTCACAGGGAAAAATATACATATAATAATCACACCATCATGTCTAATTGCACACATTTTTATCAGCACATTATGAAAAGTAGTGTCTCGTACCAGTCGGCTGTCTCACATGGCAGTCGACTGTACCGACAGTCTCGCTCTCAATACTAATAGCATGTTCAAGCAATTTCAACTACATTCAATTCACTTTTGTAACATGGTATCAATCATAGTAATTATAGTATCATTCCTACATTAGAAGTCCTGAGAAACACCCACCTTATACGAAGAAATAAACGTAATCCCGCAAAACTCCTCAAAGTAGAGAACGCCTTCTTGCTCCTTTGCTCCACACCGAGCTCCTCAGCAGTGCTGCTTGCCTCCACAGAAAAGCTCCCACACAGACTCACAAAATACTCTCTTGCAATAATAATCTTAGAAGATTTTAGTGTAAAAGAGATAGGGAAATAGGAGGGGTATTTATACTAGGAGATGAATAGAATGGAGGGTTAAGATACATTGGGGAGTTGGAGAATCAAGGGCTGAGATCAAATCGGGAGTTGAGAAACTACCCACACCTCAAGAGTAACTACCCATGACTCAAGTCCATCACTTCCACAATCCGGCCAAGCTTGTGTCTTGTGCACGTGTACATGGAGTGCACGTGTACACACAAACCCCACTCCATAAAAATGCACATCAATACCCGGAAAAGAAGAAAAGGATGCTACACATACAAGTTGTAGGATTTTAAATAAATAAAAGGTTAAGTTTATGGGCTTAAGTTCATTTGGGCCAAAATAAATATTTTAAAAAAGAAAATAAACAAATTAACATTGGGCTTTAAGGAAAATACTTTATAGGAAACAATATACTTTATTCATCATGGAGAAAATAATAGTCACATGCTACACAAGCATACCATAAAAAGAGAAATAAATAATCTTTATGTATTAAGAAAAACCGGGGTATTACACCCGTCGTTCACCTGTAAAAAGTGCGAGACACCGGGGTTGATCCCGGCGACACACCCTCCGATGCTCAAGTCAGTAACTAGAAGTGATTATGAAAGAGCGTAAATTGGCAAAAGATTGATTACCTCTTAATGGAGATGGTTGGGGGTATTTATAGGCGTCGTTGGGGGTCAGATTAGGAATGTAATCCCTGTGGTTAGATAAGGAATGTAATCCCTAATCCCCAGTGAAAGGATTGATATGAATCTAGGTCGTTGATTAGGATTAATCAGAAACCCTAATTCTATCCTGCTGGACTGGGTTTGCTGCGGGTTGAAACCCACAACCAGTTGAGGTAGATCCGTTCGCGGGTTAATGGATCTTTGAGGAGGAGAACCAGTACCCGCTTCAGACCCATTGGTAGGTGAAATTACCATTTTACCCACAGGCTTTAAGATTCGTTCTTGATTTGGGCGGTTCCGATTTAACCCCATTTTTAGCCATATCAGCCACTCTTCTCCGTAGATCCAGACTACTCCTCCACAACTATTTTTTTACACCGCCCTGTAGGAGTGAGGGGCTTGTGATATGGAATAGAGAGAGTGGCACAATTAGGGCCCTCAGATCTCCTCAAAACCCGCTTTCCTGCGATCATCAGGTCCAGCATCAGGTTGGGCTTCAACCAGTTCAGGCCCAGGGGTAAATGGGTTCAACCCGGTCCACTACGGTCTCAGACCCGTTTACCCCTGTCTATAAATACCAGCCCCCCTCCTCACTTTAAAAAAATAATAAACTTTTCTCCACCTGAATCCTATATACTGTTACTTTCTCAGTAACTGACTAGATCGTTGGAGGGCCTGTCGCCGGGACTTCTCCCGGTGTATCTAGGCAGTGTGCAGGTACACAAGGCCGAGCCGAGCTACTAGATCCGAGCGGAGCGTCCGGCCTCTACCTCTCTCCTGCTACTCCCGAGCCATCCTTTTTCCTAGGGTCGGATGGACGGCAATACCACAACTTTCCCTTCATAAATTACAAGAACTCACACCTACTGCTCCCACATCTCAAAAATAAACAGCATCAGTGACAAAGGTACTATTGTACAAAATTGATTTCGGAAAATTGCTTTTCTTCTAGTTCAAGGTTGAATGAGAACTTGATTCTTTTATTTGACTTTAGTCCATCATAGTTGGACCACAAGCAGCATATAAGCTTTGGTTTCCATCAAAAAAGAGAATTTATTGTCAAAAATATCAAAACAAAATTAGAGAAATATGTTTTTGGAAAAGATTTCGATATAAGGGTAGGGTGCTAATTTCCTCCCAACATCTCTAATAATAATCTCTAATATATCTAATCTCTAATATTGTAATGGAAGAAGGCCTTAGTGTCATTTGTAAATCTATCAACGCGTACATTGTATGTGCATAACTAATATGAAGGATGTTTCAGGTTTGAGTCCTCACTACGTCATATTTTTTTACTTTATTTTTTTTAAAAATATATTAAATATGCACCATGCGTGTAAATTATCTATCTATACTATAATATATAATAACTATTATAATGGAAGGGTTGGAGTTATAAATCTATCTACTTACGTGCAACTCTGATGTGTCTAATTTATATACAAATATTTGTACTCATTTACCAATTTAAATTGCTTGTTTTCGTTGATATTGTCTATAATTCATCTTATTTCTATAAGATTTTATTTTATTAATTATTTTTAAAGAAATAATATTTTTGATGCAAAAAGTAAAGATTTGTGAAAAAAAATCAACAAACAAAGTAAAACTATGGATTTATCAATTTTTATTGTTTTGTTGAGTTAAAAGTGCTTAATTAATTTTATTTTATTTAAAAATCCTAATTTCTGGTATTATTTTGTGTATGCAGCAGAACGTGGTTGGCAGAAAAGGAAGAAAAGAAAGAAAGAGAAGGAAATAAAATTCTGGATTAAAAAGGAAGGAAATAAATGAAGAGAAAGGACTTTTCTGCAAAAAGTACAAACCCTAATTCTCTCTTTCTGTTCACTATAAATACAAGCACAGGGAGAGAGAAGAACTCAGGAGGTGACGGCTAATCATAAACAAATAAAAATTAACAAAAAAAGTTAAGAGAGAGAACCATCTCTTTTCACTTTGGCGTGCGGCTTCAAGAGAAAAAAAAAAGGGAGAGAGAGAAGAAGAAGCACAGCACAGGTGGGCCCCTATTTTCATTCATTCCTGCGGCTCAGGTGGCGTGGAATCCGAAGCCAAGGAGAAGTGGCGATTTGACGCGACAGGCGTGACAGGCCTGGAGCTGACGTGGCGGCCCTCTGCATTGTTGACTTCAGCGCTGGGTTGGAGAAGACAGTGAACCTTGACGAGACAGTTGACGTGACAGTGCAGACGACAGCGACCGCTCGACACGACAGCACTTGTGACAGAGGTGTTGACTCGGTTGACTACAGCTGACGTGGCGGCTGACATCTTTTGGCTCTGGATTTTGAGACAGAAGAGGGGTTTGCATTATTTTTATTTCTTTTGTGTATCTCTTCTTCTCTATAATTTTAATGCAATCCCAAAGATTTTTATTAATTGCAAATTGAACATGAACTGAATTTATTGTTCTAGAGGCTAAAATATAGCCGAATTTTATAGAACACAAATTTTAATTCCTTATTATTACTCTATTTTTCCTAGTTGTGTTTTAATTTTTATTATTTATACGTACAACATGGTGGAAAGACATTTGTATAATTTTTCAAATCATAAAGAGACCGAACAGGTTATTTGTGATTAATAAAAATTAACACCATATATTGGAGGACGTGACCGTTAAGAAATCCAAATTTTCAATTAATAATTTGATGGATAGGCGAAGAATTAGTTGACAATACTTTTTAGACTACGTGGATAGAGTGGTTAATATCTTTAGGATTTTGGTCTACAATTTGGAAAGATAATATCTTTAATTCATAAGGAGTTATAATTTGTGTGTGTGATAAACGAGGTGAACCAAGAACCCTAGAACTAATTTTACCATTAACAACTTACAAGAGCTTCATTGTTTCATAGCCCTCTCCCTCTTCACCAATTTAGTTAATTTTAGTTAGATTAAGTTAATTTAGTTGTTTTATCATTTATAAAATTCGATCTTCCAAATAGTGATTAATCTAGTGATATCGGTACTCGATAAAATATCTAGTCCCTGTGGGTTCGACACTCTATTCACTTACTATATTACTTGTGCGATTTTGTACACTTGCAAAAATTCATATCAAGTTTTTGGCGCCGTTGCCGGGGACTAGTTATTCTTTTATTGATATTGAAAATTGCTAGATTATTGCTAGTTTGGATTTTTTTGTAATTATTTTTATTTTATTTTACATCTTTATTTTCTTTTGACTAACTTTTACTTTTATTTATTTATTATTTTTTTTTTTAGTTTTTCTATTTTTTTCTTTTTCAATACTTATATTTCAGAACATACACGTACATTATTATGGGGAACGATGAAAACAGGCCTTTAAGAGACTACGCTATGCCCTCAATTTACGAAGCAAGCATAAAGAAGCCGGTTATTGAAGCTAATGATTTTGAGATTGAACCGGAGATTATTCCAATGATTCATAAGAATGTTCAATTTTAGGGACTACCGCACGAGGATCCTTATGCTCACATTGAAAACTTTCTAGAAATTTGTGACACTTTCAAGCACAACGGAGTATCAGATGATGCAATCAGATTGAGACTTTTTCCTTTTTCACTACGAGATAAGGTGGTAGTATTACTACTTGGGAGGGACTTGCACAAAATTTTTTGGCTAAGTATTTCCCGCAGGCAAAGATAGCTAAGCTAAGAAATGATATTTGCACATTTACTCAATTTGAGACTGAGTCTTTGTATGATACATGGGAAAGGTACAAAGAGTTATTGAGAAAGTGTCCTAATCATGAACTACCGAAATGGCTGCAAATGCAAACATTCTATAATGGTTTGGGAGTTACACATAGATCTATAGTTGACGCAGCAGCTGGTGATGCACTTATGAGCAAAACTTACCAAGCAGCCTATGATATTTTAGAGGAAATGACATCAAATCATTACCAGTGGTCTTCAGAGAGAACAATGCCAAGAAACGTGGCTGGAGTTTTTGAACTTGATCATTTTTCTACTTTAAATATAAAAAATGATATTTTATCTAAACAAGTAGAAAATATAAATTTTAATGCTATTCATTCTAATATGATTTGTTATCTTTGTGCAGGAAATCATTCAAATTCAGATTGTCAAGTGGGGAACCCTTTTGCTCCATCAAATGTCGAACATGCAAATTTTGTGTCAAACTTTCAAATGCAAAACAATCATTATGCAAACACATACAATCAAGAATGGAGAAACACCCCCAATTATCCAATGAACTACAATCAAGGAGCAGTTATACAACCTCAAAATTTTTCACAGTAAGAAAAGAAGCCGACACTTGAAGACATGTTTATGCACTACATGCAAAGGGCAGAACAACACATACAAAAAAATGTTGCAAATTCAACTTCGGCTTCCATTCACAATCTTGAGGTACAAATTAGTCAAATTTCAAATATTCTTAATGACAAAACTACAGGAACATTACCAAGCAACACAGTTGTCAACCCCACGGAAGATTTCCAGGCAATAACACTAAGCAGCGGGAGGACAATTGAGCAACCACAAGAAGAAAATGGCGAATAGAATGTGGTTGAAAAGCGAAGTGAGAATGAACAAATTGTGGAGGAACAAATTCAGCATGAGCAAGTAACTTTTGAAGTTTTTAATTTCATAAATTTTCCTCCTGAAGAACAGTCATCTATTCAAGTAAGTGAAACTCATTTAATTGTGGGCGAGAAACATAAGGCTGAAAATGAAAAATCACCAATTGAAGTATGTCCAACAAATGCAGAAATTTTTGAAACTAAGAAAGAAAATATTTTTGAACATGTCATGTATTTGGATGCTGAACCTTCTATTTATTCATTTTTTCAGCATAAAGTCAAAGAGGTGGGGGAATCAAAGACATCATCATCACGAAGGAAACGCCTCAAATTGGAGCTTGAACCTGATCCACACCTGAAGAGAAAAATTAGAAAGGATGCTTTAATGTTGTTGGATCTTGGCGTTACATAATCATCTCACCCCATGTCTGGCTGAAGACTTAAAACTTAGCGCTTCTTGGGAGGCAACCCATGTTTTCTTTTATTGCATTTAGTTTTGATTTATCTTTTAGTTTATTTTATTTTAATTTTTGATTTTATTTTGTAGGATTGCATAAACTTTGAAAGTCGCCGGGCGGAGCTGTTTTGAACATCTTCATTGTTGCCGCTGAATCTGGTGTGGGGGCAAATAGATAGTATTTGTGGATTCTTGGGAAACTTTGAATAACAAACCTGTTACCTGTTCCGCCGGAGTTTGACCGTTGCTCCCGCCGTTCACCTGCAAAAAGTGCGAGACACCGGGGTTGTTCCCGGCGACGCACCCTCCGACGCTCAAGTCAGTAATCAGAAGTGATTATGAAAGAGCGTAAAACTGGTAAAAGATTGATTATCTCTTAATGGAGATGGATGGGGGGTATTTATAGGCGCCACTGGGATCAGATTAGGAATGTAATCCCTATGGTTAGATAAGGAATGTAATCCCTAATCCCCAGTGAAAGGATAGATATGAATCAGGGCCGTTGATTATGATTAATCAGAAACCCTAATTCAATCCTTTCTGGACCGGGTTTGCTGCGGGTTGAAACCCGCACCCAGTTGAGATAGATCCGTTCGCCGGTTAGTGGGTCTTTGATGAGGAGAACCAGTACCCGCTTCAGACCCATTGGTAGGTAAAATTACCATTTTACCCCTGGGCTTCAAGATTGCTTCAAGATTCATGCCCGATTTGGATGGTTCCGATTTAACCCTATTTTTAGCCATATCACGAGCCCCCCACTCCCGAAGACTGAGTTTGATCAGCCTTGGAGGAGTAGTTTTACTGTTTTAATGGCTATTGGAATTGTATCGGAGTCCAAAATGGAAGGTTTTGAATCTTTGAAGGAGGTAGTGCGGTGATTTTTCAAGTTGATTGCACTCTGAGTTGCTCCTGAGCTCTTCTGGTCATGTGGTGTTTTCGCAGGAATATTCGTTTAACTTTGCGAAGTGTCGATTCGTCGTTCGGGGGTCTTAACAGATTGTCCTTGGCAATAACTACTTGCTTGGGGATTAAAAAATGTTTCCCCAACTTTATAATTATTTTCTAGGAGTTTTCCTTAACTTTCCCGAATTTTTAATTGTTTTTTTGCAATTTTTTGGCGAATGGCTCGGTTGTTTCCTTCGTTGTGCGGCCTACGTGCTTTTAACTCACCGCCGACCCCTTCGAGCGCTTGCTGCCAAGGAGGCCAAAGCTCATGGGTGGTTCGGTGCCATTTGCCGAAGAGCAGAGGCACCTCGGCCAGGTTGTAGGCGCGGAGAGGGAGTTCGGTGAGGTCCGGGGTAGTTCTTTTCATGTAACATGGTCGGTGTCAAGGACGCTCGGCAGCGTGTGCCGAGGTCCAAATTTTTCATGTAACATGGTCGGTGTCAAGAACGCTCGGCAGCATGTGCTGAGGTCCAAATTTTCCATGTAACATGGTCGGTGTCAAGAACGCTTGGCAGCATGTGCCGAGTTCCAAATTTTCCATGTAGCATAGTCGGTGTCAAGAACGCTCGGCAGCATGTGCCGAGGTCCAAATTTTCCATGTAACATGGTCGCTGTCAAGAATGCTCGGCAGCATGTGCCGAGGTCCAACTTTCCATGTAACTTGGTCGGTGGCAAGAACGCTCAGCAGCTTGTGCCGAGGTCCAACTTTCCGTGTAACATGGTCGGTGGCAAGAATGCTCGGCAGCATGTGCCGAGGTCCAACTTTCCATGTAACATGGTCGGTGGCAAGAACGCTCGGCAGCTTGTGCCGAAGTTCAACTTTCCATGTAACATGGTCGGTGGCAAGAACGCTCGGCAGCTTGTGCCGAGGTCCTGACTTGTCGTTTTTGGTGGAGAACGCCCAACAGAGTTGGCGGCTTCTGCGCTTCTGACAGATGTGGCAGCCATTAAATGTGATGGCTTCTGAACTTCTGACAGCTCTGACGGATGTGACGCTAATTTAATGCGATGACCTCTGAGCTCCAATCAGATGGGACAGTAATTAATGCAATGTGCGGCTTGGCGTGGTAAACGAGGCGACGTCTCAGATTGCATTTGTCGCTTTGTTTAAATGGGCTGGTAGTCTGGGCCCATTAACATCGTTTTGCGCACCTCGTTCTATAAAACCTTACCCCCCCCCCTCTCATTTTTCACTTCTCCATTTTTTTACTCAGACGGTGATTTGTGCTTAGCGAGAGCTCCAGGTGATCGTCGTCCGTTTTCCGGTGAAGTTTCCGACTGCAGATCTCTTTAAGGTAATTTATACTTAGTTCCTTTCCAAGTATAAATATGTCTCTTTCCTCTGTCTCCGAGTCGTCTTCTTCTTGGTCCGAGCCCTCCCCTTAAGTTGCCGAAGCTCGCACTCCGAGTCACCCAGATAAGGATAAGAAGGTGTTTGGTCGAGATACGATCGTGGAGGATCCAAAGCGCATGGGGCCGTTTGGCAGATTGCCGGGACCGCTGACTGGGCTTCACAGAGTTCGAGAACTTCCGGAGGAACATGCCGAGCGTATTGTTCACGGGAGGAGGAGGACTTTTGATGAGAATGAGGCGAGGGAGACGACTGAGGCTGATGAGACGGTGTCTATCCTCAGCGAAGAAGACTTGGCAGTGATCCGACATTGTTTCCACATTCCGGAGGAGTACAAACTTATGCTGCCGGGTCCCGAGGTTAGGGCCAACTCGCCGCTGCCAGTGACTATGTGTTGCTGGCCGGTTGATGCCTTTATCGCCGGGGCTCGGCTACCTCTCCATCCGTTCGCGACCCTTGTTCTTAGGTGGTTTGGGGTCAGCCCCATCCAACTTATGCCGAACGCGTGGAGAGTCATCAATGGTTTCGTGCTTTACTGCCAAGCTGCTGGGATCGAGCCGGAGCTGAGTGTACTTCGGACAATCTACCGACTTCATCAAACGAATCGGTCAGAGTTCCAGTATTACTTGGCCCCGAGACATGGTGGTAGGCTCGTTATATGCCCCGACTCCATAAAGCAATGGCGTGATAAATTTTTGATAGTGCGGAGTGCGGAGGCCTGGCCTATTCCCTCTAGTTGGGTGGAGGAGGTGCCGAAGAGGTTGAAGGCATTGCCAAAGCTTCGCCCCGAAGATGAAGAGGTAGTTCGGACACTTCTTGAACAGCCGAAGTACGATTGGCGGGAGCTGACCGAAGGTGTTCTATTCAGGGGAGGGCTCTGCCGTGTAGATCCCAGTACGCGGCTTCTTCTATGTTTCCGTCATTTCTTTTTCATACTTTTTACGACTTGTATTCCGCTAACAAACTTCGTGTTTAATGCAGAGGCGATGGACTACGAGGCTGTGCTGGCATTGAGGGCTGGTCTTGCTAGCAAGGCGACAAAGAAGCGCAAGAGGGTGGCCTCCAAGTTGCCGACCGTAAAGGCTCCGAGGGTCACGGAGGTGGTCAAGGAGGTGGAGACCGTGGCGAGCCCGACCGTGGCCACAGGAGTTGCCTCGGCGTCAACCGAGGTCGGTGACTTTCCGATCGCCGCAGCCCTTAAGATGGCGACGCCCCCCTCACAGTGGCGGCCGAGGAGCTCCTGACCGAGGAGCACAAGAAGATCCATGTTCCAGACTAGAAGGTTCGGAAACATGACGGGTTCCTGGGCGACTCCTTGGCGAGCATGCAGGTGATCAAGCACCTGGCGACACCGAAGGATCGGGCTGCCATGGAGGCCGGGCTGGCAGGCGACGATGTCATCGAGATTGCTCGTTCGGCGGTCTCGGTAAGTGTAGAATTTTTGGCGTCATTGGTTTTTCTTATGTCTAATTTCTCTAACTCTTTGAACACCTCGTTTTCTGTCGCAGATCATCATCCACTTTGGTCACCTCTCGGAGAGGTTGATGGCTCTGGAGAAGGAGCTGAAGCAGGAGGCCGACCGAACTCGAACGGATAAAACTCGCATGGGGAACGAGCTCGACAAGCTTAGGGTCGAGTTCGAGGGGAGGACGACGAGGGTCGAGTACCTTGAGGGTCTAGTCGCAAAGCTGGAGGGCGACCTTCTTCGCCAGAAGGAGGAGGCGGCAAAACAATTGGCCGAAGCGACGGAGGCCAAGGCTGCCGCTGTGAATGAGGCCGAGGCGGCCACTATGGTGAAGGCGCAAGGCTTTCTCGCCCAGAACATGGCCAAAGCCTATGCTGACGCCCTCGCCCGGGTGTCAAAGGCATACCCCGGGGTGGACTGCTCGGGATGGAGGTTGTTTCCGGGCCACGTCGAAGGCTTTGACCCCGAGTCGGAGGGAGAAGAATAAGAAGAAGGGGACGACAAAGTCGAGCCTGAGGTTGAGGTCATCGGCGAGGTCCAGGGGTCTGTGGTCACCCCACTGGCAATGGTGACCCCTTCAGGGACGTCGGCCCCCACCCAATCTTGCCGCCCCGGGAAAGAGGTCGCGCTCTGACTTCGCTTGCTTTTCTTTTTTCTTCTGCCTTTTTGAGTTTTTAAGTGTAATGCCTAATCGCGGACTGGCCACCGCTTCATTTTTTGTAATGAATGAAAACATCCTTTTGGGCTCGACTCCGCGTCTCTCTGTCATAATTTTCCCCAAAAAATTCTTGAAATTTGGCTAAGTGTAGGGATTTGGCTAAGTGTTGAAAATTTGCTGTTTGCCTCGCTTTCTTTTCAGCTTGCGGAGGTGACTTAAACTGTCGAGCCTACTCGCTCGGGGGAAAGCGCTCGTCCCGAGGTCGGCTTAGGGGCGACGAGACTGTGCTTGACGAGGTGCTGAGAGCGGCTCTATGAAGTCGAGCTGGGGTTGCGCAGAGCCGTAAGCGAGCGGAACCACCTGCAACTCATCCTGGGTCGGCGAGACATTGAAATTCGGCGACTGGGGAGCAGGCTCACCGAGATGGCCCCCTTAGGAGAAGATGATGGTTCGTCGACTGCCTTTAGTTACGGCCTGCGGCTCAAGTGCATCTGCCATACTTTATCGAAAATAACAGCAGAGAGGGATGATCTGCTCTCTGAGATTCGTCACTTGCAAACGGTAGATATGGACTTTCGGATGGAGGGAGAGGGGTTGACGGTAGAGGTGGCCAAACTGACGGCCAAACGTGACGAGCTGACGGCCGAGGTCAACGCGCTGAAAAGAGCCATGGTGGACAAGAGCATCGAAGTTACTCACCTCCGCCGTCTTATCGCCAGCTGCTCTGGCGTCCCGAGCTCCGCAATACCTCCTTGCTTCGAGGTCGATGTAAAAGATGACTCTCTGAGGGAGCGGATCTCAGAGCTGGAGGCGGAGGTGGCTCGCCTCAGACCGCGTTCGGGGCCGATCAATGTTAGGAGCACTTCGTGTACTCGTGCAGAGAGCGAGCAGAGCATTACGTTTTATGAGCTCGCGACCCGTTCGCCCATCGGCCAACCTAGTCCGGGGGATGCACAAAGCGGGTTTGCCATTTCATCGAGCGGAGCATCCGTCGGGGCGACTGTTAGGAGTAGCGCCGAGGACACGTCTCAGTTCGTCGGTTTGGGGTCGAGTTCCGAAGGCAAACATCGCCGCCCTCGAGTGTCCTTGAAGCGGAACATCCCTGCGCCAAGGAGGCATTGAAGATCTTGTTTTTGAGGCCTTTGTATTTAGTCTAAGCGTAACAAGCCAGCATTGTAATCTTTGCTTTTAATGCCTTGTAATCTGGTTGTAAGGAAGAGTCGTCTTGTATTGTTTCCCCACTCTTAATGATGTTCCTTTCTTAGACTTACGCATTTTTAGTGGCCCTGTGTGGTTATTTTGTTTGTGACTGTCCTCATCGTGCCGAGGTCCCCGAGCTGGTCTTCCGCTCGTTTGGGGGTCAGCGTTATGAGCATTCGGCAAAGGGTGCCGAGCTCTGCTTCGGTCATTTAATCTCGCGAATTTGTAAGATGAGTGAGCCTTATGCAGCAGAGGGGTAGCCTCCACTTCTGCCTGTCGCTCCCGAAGGCCTTTCTTCTTGCTTGCTGAAGAGAGAGTTTGCGAAGCAAGGCCGAGCCAAGTATTGGACCGGGAACTATCGTTGGAGTTGTTCAACGGTTGTGGGAGCAATTCCGAATGGCGAACTACTTCTAGCTCGCTTAAGAGCGAGCTTGCGAAGTAGAATCGAACCAAGTTTTGGACTCCGAAACCATCGTTAGAGTTGTTCAAAGGTTATGGGAGAAATTCCGAATGGCGAACTACTCCTAGCTCGCTTAAGAGCGAGCTTGCGAAGTAGAATCGAGCCAAGTGTTGGACTCCGAACCATCGTTAGAGTTATTCAATGGTTGTGGGAGCAATTCCGAATGGTGACCCACTCCTAGCTCGCTTAAGAGCGAGCTTGCGGAGTAAACTCGAACCAAGTGTTAGACTCTAAAGCCATCGTTAGAGTTGTTCAATGGTTGTGGGAGCAATTCCGAATGGCGAACTACTTATAACTCGCTTAGGAGCGAGCTTGCAAAGTAGAATCGAACCAAGTGTTGGACTCCGAACTATCGTTAGAGTTATTCAACGGTTGTGGGAGCAATTCCGAATGGCGAACTACTTCTAGCTCGCTTAAGAGCGAGCTTGCGAAGTAGAATCAAGCCAAGTGTTGGACTCCGAACCATCGTTAGAGTTATTCAACGGTTAAGGGAGCAATTCCGAATGGCGAACTACTTCTAGCTCGCTTAAGAGCGAGCTTGTGAAGTAGAATCGAGCCAAGTGTTGGACTCCGAACCATCGTTAGAGTTATTCAACGGTTGTGGGAGCAATTCCGAATGGCGGCCCACTCCTAGCCCGCTTAAGAGCGAGCTTGTAGAGTGCAATCGAACCAAGTGTTGGACTCCAAAACCATCGTTAGAGTGAAGAGTAAAGGCAGAGAGATGCAAGCAATTTTACAAGAAATAATAAAAAAACTTTCTTTATTGATGACTAATTGTCGGCTGCTTCTAAAGTTGCGAGCCGTCATTACAAGAGAGAAATAAAGGAAAAAATATAAGTAAAAGGAGAAAAACGGTTCGACATCCCAGAATACTTAGAGAGGCGTTAGTGCTCTCTCTTGGTATTTCAAGAGATGGTCGGCATTCCATGTCCTGGGGATCTCCCTGCCTTCGAGGTCTTCTAATCTATATGTTCCGGGGTGAACTACTTTGGCGATCTTATAGGGTCCCTCCCAATTTGGAGCAAGTTTGCTCTTCTGACCAGGAAAAGAGATGGCTAACTTTCTGAGGACCAAGTCCCCTTCTTTGAGATTGGTAGGACGGACTCTCTTATTATATGCCAACTCGATCCTTCTCCGGTAGCTTTGTTGACGAATGGCAGCTCTTTCACGGATCTCGTCAATTAAGTCTAGATTTGCTCGGAGCTCTCTGGCATTTTGTTCTTCTTCATAAGCCGTTAGATGATGAGAGGGTATACCAACTTCTAGGGGATCATAGCTTCGGACCTGTAGGTGAGATTGAATGGGGACTCTCCTGTGGGGGTCCGTTTTGTGGTGCGGTAGTTCCACAACACGTTGGGGAGCTGATCGACCCATAAGCCTTTGGAACATTTATCCAACCTCTTCTTAATGCCGGAGAGGATTTGTCGGTTAGTATTCTCCACTTGGCCATTCGACTGTGGATGGGAAATGGAGGAGAATCGGTGTTAGATGGCGAGGTCTTCACATAGAGCTCGGAAGGCAGACCCAGTAAACTGGGTTCCGTTGTCTGTTATGAGGACCCAAGGGACATCGAATTGGCAGATTACGTTCTTCCAGAAGAACTGAAGAACCTTGTTCTCGGTGATCGTGGCCAAGGGCTCGGTCTCTATCCACTTTGAGAAGTAGTCGATTGCCACGACTAAGAATTTGAACTGGCCAGGAGCTGGTGGGAATGACCCTAGTAGATCCATCCCCCACATTGCGAAAGGGATTGGACTTGATAGGGAAGTGTGTAACGCCCCGCCCCAATACTCAGACAATTTTAATATTTTTAGAAATACAAATTAAATACTATGTAGTACAACTGCCCACCACAGGCTGCCTCTCAAAAGGTGGTTAACCGAATTGGTGACTCTTGATCATAGGCAATAGTATTTATACTCAAATTATCTTTGTATATTCCCGATATGGGACTATATTTCTGGGGTATTACAAAGTGAGTGGAGCTTGTGGGAGGCGACGGATGTTGGAGTACTTCTGACACGAGCTGCATTGCCGAACGTGCCGTTCGGCGTCCTTGTAATATCCCGGACGGATATTACATTATATAAATTATTATTTTATTATTATCTTATTATTATTTTGTTTTAATTCCAAAATCGAATTATTTTGGTGATTTTCACCCGGTTTGTTCATAGACATTATCTGTACCCATATACCGGTCAGTATACATCCGTATTGTATCAAATTGATACCGTGATCTTCCGAACTAATAATAGAATTTGTTTTATTATTATTTCTGAGATTGAATTATTTTTATACGGATTATGCGAAGATTTTCGGTATACATACATATATGCGTACATACGTGTAGTATGTCGATTAGTACATTATACAAAGTATGTGGTATGTATTTTATGGATAAAATTGTTCTCCTTGTCATGACAATCCTAATTAGATAGTTAAGATTGTAGGAGAATTAAACATAGGATTAAGATAAAAGAATTAGGAGGTATTCTTCTAGAAACCTACACCTCCACCACATCACACCTCCACCACACCATACCTCCACCACACCAAGCCTCCCTAGGCAAAACCGGCCCCTCTTTTGTGGGGGGGGGGGGGAGGGGTTGTGCAAATTTGTGCATGCACATTTGCACTCTCCACCCTTTTTTCCACCTATAAATACCCCCTCCCTCCACCTTGGTCTCATTTTTTAGCAAGACAAAAAGAAGGAAAGGAAAAGAAAGAGAGAACCATTCTAACTTGAGAGTTTTCTTTGTAGGTTTAGAAGTTTCCTAGGAGCTAAGGGGAAGGAGAAGTGTAGCAAGCTAGTTCTTCCATCAAGAAGATTAAGGTGGGGGTTCTCCACCTTCTTTTGTTTGTTTGAATTGTTGTTTTGGTTTCTTCTTCTTCTCACCTTCCTTGTTTTGTTTTCCTTTGTTCTTTTGGGGTGTTTATTTGTGATAGTGTTGTTGTATGTTGTGGATGGTTAAAAGTAATAACCACATGAAAAAAAAATGTGATAAGTAGTAGTAATAAACATAAAGATGGGATCCTTGTAGTAGTAGTGGTTGTTTTTGTGTTTATTAATTGTACTAAAATGACATATGCATATGGACTTTGTACATACAACCATTTGGGATTGTAGGACGTGAATGTGGACTCATACATAAGCATATGGACTTGTGTACAACCATTTTTGGTTGTAGAACATACACTTGAACTTTGGACTAAAGAACATGCATATATTTAGTGGAACCAAAATGGAGGACTCCTTACTTATTTTATTGTTGTTATTTTCTTTTATAAATCTTAAGTAAAAGAGAACCCACTTCTAGATGCTAATTCTAGTATGAAAAAGATCTAAGTTGTTAGTTGTAGAATGATTAAAAAGATTTTTTTATGTTCACTAGTAATAATGAGAAATAGATGCTAATAAAGATTTTAGTAAATGTTTTAGTAGTAGATGTTTCATGTTTAAATAAAGATTTTAGTAGATGCTCATGGTAGTAGTAGTAGATGTGTATGTTTCAAATAAAATAGTAGTAGTAGATGTTAAAATGAAGTAGTTGTAGATGTTTATGTTATGTAAAATTTTAGTAGATGCTTATGGTTAAAATAAAGTAGTAGTAGATGGTTGTAGGTAAGTTAGTAAGTATCATGCTCATGCTAAAGTAGTAAATGACCATGCTTAACTATTGTTCATGCTAAGTTAGTAAATGACCATGCTTAAATATTGTTCATGCTAAGTTAGTAGATGACCATGCTTAATTATTATTCATGCTAAGTTAGTAGGTATTCATGCTTAATTGTAGCAATTACATGTTATGTTCAATCCATGTTTAGATTGTTGTAGGATTATTGTTTAATTACCTACTATGCTTAGAATGTTGTAGGAAAGTATAATCCATGCTTAGATTGTTGTAGGATTATTATTTAATTACCTACCATGCTTAGATTGTTGTAGGAAAGTATAATCCATGCTTAGGTTGTTGTAGGATTATTGTTTAATTACCTACCATGCTTAGAATGTTGTAGGAAAGTATAATCCATGTTTAGATTATTGTAGGATTATTGTTTAATTACCTACCATGTTTAGATTGTTGTAGGAAAGTATAATCCATGTTTAGATTGTTGTAGGATTATTGTTTAAATACCTACCATACTTAGATTATTGTAGGAAAGTATAATCCATGCTTAGATTGTTGTAGGATTATTATTTAATTACCTACCATGCTTAGATTGTTGTAGGAAAGTATAATCCATGCTTAGGTTGTTGTAGGATTATTGTTTAATTACCTACCATGCTTAAATTGTTGTAGGAAAGTATAATCCATGTTTAGATTGTTGTAGGATTATTGTTTAATTACCTACCATACTTAGATTGTTGTAGGAAAGTATAATCCATGCTTAGATTGTTGTAGGATTATTATTTAATTACCTACCATGCTTAGATTGTTGTAGGAAAGTATAATCCATGCTTAGGTTGTTGTAGGACTATTGTTTAATTACCTACCATGCTTAGATTGTTGTAGGAAAGTATAACCCATGCTTAGGAATGTGTAGGATTGATGTTGAATTACCTACCATGCCTAGGACCGTTGTAGGAATTGTTAAGGTTGCATACCATGCTAAATTATTAGTACTCATGCTAAGTTGTAGCAATTAACCATGCTTAAAGTAGTAAGAGATATCCATGCTTAAATCTAGTAGCTATTCATGCTTCAACTTATAGTGGATTCCTACGTAGGTTGTATCCATGCTTGTAGTTAAAGTGTATAGCAAAGAGATTAATCGTGTTGTAGTTATTGTAATAACTATCACATTGTGGTTGTAATATTAACTATCGCGTTGTAGTCATAGCATTAGTAAGGAACTATTATGTTATCGTAAATCGTGCTAGTAGAGAACTAGCATGATGTAGATTGTAACGTTAGTGGAGAACAAATCATGTTGTAGTTGCAATATTAAGTTGCGAGGTCGTTCTAGCTAATCCCCTAGAAGGAACTCATGTTGAGATTGCTTAGTCGTTCTAGATTCAAGAGCCATGCATGCTTGAATGGTATATTGTAGCTTCATATATAAAAGTTGTTAGGTCGTTTTGGGCTTCGCATTGGTAGAATGCCTGTTTTAGGCTGTTAGTAGATTCTTCTGTTGCTTCTAATAATAGAAGATTAAGGTTGCTAGTAAGCACGTTTGGTTTCTTCTAGGTTTGATTACCTGTATGGTTGTTTTGTATGTAGTCATCTCATACGTGGCTCACCTAGGCCGTATGTAACGGTTGGTCTCATACGTAGCTTAATTGGCTCGTATGTAGGTATTGTAGGCTGTGAGTAGATCCGATGAGATCTTGAGAAGTCTAGGTTAAGACAGGTTAATTGTGGCACTCTTTAGAAGAGGGACGCGTATGGTGCTTTTCATGCCGAGTTGGAAGCACAGTGCCGTGTCTCGCTTGTTTGGTTAGAAGAGAAACACGTACAGTGCTTATGCCGAGTTGGAAGCACAGCGCCGTGTCTCACTTGTTTGGTTAGAAGAGGGACACATACGGTGCTTTTCATGTCGAGTTGAAAGCACAGTGGTATGTTCCGCTTGTTGGTTAAGGGTTAGTGACATCGTTAGGGTAGTAACAGTTATGTAATACCCAAATTTTTCTTAATACTTAAAGATTATTTATTTATTTTTATATGGTGTGCTTGTATAGCTTGTTATCTATTATTTTCTCCATGATGAATAAAGTATATTGTTTCCTATAAAGTATTTTCCTTAAAGCCCAATGCTAATTTGTTTATTTTCTCTTTTAAAATATTTATTTTGGCCAAAATGAACTTAAGCCCGTAAACTTACCCTTTTATTTATTTAATTCCTACAACTTGTATGTGTAGCATCTTTTCTTTTATATTATTCTGGGTATTGATGTACTATTTATTGTAGTGGAGTTTGTGTGTACACGTGCACTCCACGTACACGTGCACAAGGCACAAGCTTGGCCGGTTTGTGGAGTAATGGACTAGGGTCATGGGTGGTTACTTTTGGGGTGTGGGTAGTTTCTCAAACTCCCGATTGCATCCTATCCCTTGATCTGCAACTCCCCTATTAATCTTAGCCATCTATTCTATCAATTTCCTAGTATAAATACCCCTCCTATTTCCCTATCTCTTTTACACTAAAATTTTCTAAGATTACTATTACAAGAGAGTATTTGTGAGTTTGTGTGGGAGCTTTTCTGTGGAGACAAGCAGCATTGCTGAGGAGCTCGGTGTGGAGCAAAGGAGCAAGAAGGCGTTCTCTACTTTGAGGAGTTTTTGCGGGATTTCGTTATTTCTTCATATAAGGTGGGTGTTTCTCAGGACTTCTAATGTAGGAATGATACTATAATTGTTATGATTGATACCATGTTACAAAAAGTGAATTGAATGCAGTAGAAATTGCTTGAACATGCTATTAATAATGAGAACGAGACTGTCGGTACAGTCGACTGCCATGTGAGCCAGCCGACTGGTACGAGACACTATTTCTTATAATGTGCTGATAAACATGTGTGTGAATAGACATGATGGTGTGATTATTAAATGTATATTTTCCCTATGACACACATGATGGAGGGAAGGTAAATGAATGAAAGGAACTAATGGTGATTAATAACTTAGAATTGTCGGGGCAGTCGACCGATGTCGTGTTAAGTCGACTGGTGCTCCAATCTGATTATGACTGTTTGGAAATTCCATGAATTAAGATATTCTATTTATGTAGACCTAGTATGATGACTTGGGATTCATATCTTCATGATCGTAAGAAAGTGTGAGCAATGTGAATGCATGTTTTAAAGTATTTTTCTCTAAAGAAAAGAGCATGTTCGTAACTTGAAAATTCATGTTGAATGTTACCAAACGATAAGAGACTCTGTCTAGGAAACATGAATTTATGTATACTGTTAATTGACATCATGATGCGAGTGCATGTAAGAACTGTAGATGATCTCCTTAAATTGAAAATTGATCAGTCCAGTCGACCGAATGCGTGTAGCAAGTCGACTGATCTGGACATAGAATTGTGCTGTTGAAATCTCCAGAACAGACGACTGATCGATGAACAGTTGACTGTCACGAGAACAATATTGTGGACATGAAAAGTGCGGGACAGGCGACTGGTTGGGTACAACAGTCGACTATCCCGAGTATTTATGAATGATCCTGTATGTGACTGTATGAGTCGACTGGTGTTCTTCCAAGTCGACTGTACAGAGTGGACTTTGATATTTGAATTCATGTTATTTACTGTTGGTAATTGTGAACTGTATGACAATAATCGATGGACTCTGTTTATGGCTGTATGAATTATATAAATGAATCGTAGATGAGAATTGAGAATTAAATGAACATATGAGATGTGAAATCATGACAAGAAAGTCTGTGAGACTGTAAAATGAATTATGAGCTGATGATGCTCAATTGGATATTGTGAATTTGAAATTGAACGAAAGAGTAGCTAAGTCTCCCCGGCAGTGAAATGAAATGATATTGAGAAATAGACCAAGGTTGGTCATGTGAAATGAAATGATAAGTCCGGTTGATGGAGAGGCTAACTCTAGAGCTTGATTTTTATTCATGATTCTAATCAAATTAATACATAGTGTGGAGGTGATGAAGGTGAGAGAAAAACATGAGTATGAGAGCTAGGGTACGGTGCGGGTGTGTGAGCCGCAGAATGCATGCTTGATGAGTCAAGACATGGCGCGGGCACAACTCAGTAATGATCGGACTCTAGTCACGCTTATGGGATGCTTTGGTGACTGCAAGAGGATTGTGTTCAGGGAGGAGGCTGAATTGTCGCAGAATGCATGCTTGACGAGTCAAGACATGGCGCGAAATTCTACTCCAGGGGCCAGGATACATGCTTGTACTCATAGAATCATCTAGGATACTCATTGAATTTACAGAAGTAGAGTAAGTCATGGCGGGGGATTGAACCCTACAAAAATGAAGAACGAATAAGAGGCTTGCCCTCGAACCTATGTAGAATGGGATGCATAGAATTTGAACAAGTGTGCATTAGTGTCATGTGAAAATGAAATAATTGCATTAAGGATTAAGTGCACAATCACGACACGACATCATTAAAAGTTTCCTTTTTATTTTACATGCTTATTATGAACAAGATTGTGATGATTGTTAAGAAATGAGATTTATTATACTGTTTCTGGCATAGAGAGGATGGCCATGTATAATTATCGTCGGTTGAATAAGCTGACGTACCCACAGTTTTGTATGCATGATGAATTACATGTAAAGAGGAATGGATGCATAAAGATCTCATTATGTTGTTGTTCATTTATGTAAATGTTGTATATTTTGCTTCCGCTGTGTAAATTTAAATGTAAGATGTTGTAACTCTGATGTAAAAAGAAAAGTTTGAATTTCCTTGTAAAATTGTACTCGAGAAATGTGAAAAGATCCTGAAGAACATCTCGAATTCAGTAATTCGGAATTCGGGGCGTTACAGAGTGGTATCAGAGCCAGGCTTTTCTACACATTCACACTTGTACAAATTTATAGGGAACGACACCCTAGATGTGGACATTAGAGTGTGTGTTTGAGTCTAGAGATTTAAATGTAAGTGACTTACATTTGTGTTGCTCTATGATTTATGTTTCATCCTCTCTATTCTAAGATGGCTGATCACTTCGACCCTGCTGGAGGCGACGACTGGCATATCATTGAGGAAGAGTACCATCCTGGACAGGCTGATTCTGAGGACGAGTATCACCCTGAGCAAGCAGATTCTGATGATGAGGAGTACCCTGAATCTCGAGAGATCACCCCACCGCCGGATTCATCTGATGATTCTTCTTCCGATGAAGAAAAGGGACCAGCTCTGAGTGGCACTGTGGCTTCTCTTCAGAGGCAAGTGGATACCCTGAAGTATAGAGTTGGAGTTTTGGAGGCTTAGCTGGAAAAGCAGAATGCCGACTATTCTGTTCTTAGCCATCGGATTTGGGAACTTGAGAAGAAAAAGAACCTGACTGATGTGCTGAAAGATGAGGTGGATGAACTGCGGGATGAACTTCGAGCAGCGAAGAGGACCCGTAGAGATTAGATTGTCTTAGTTTCTACTTTCTTCTATTCTGATGTTAAGAAATGTTTTAATTCGAATGTATAAACTTTGGAATTCAATGAAATGAAAGTTGGTTTAATTTCTTGTCTTATACTTCGAATTTAATGGATCTTTTGCATCAGAATATGTCGAGAAGAGGAGCCAGGAATGGTGAAGGTTTGGACCTGGAGACCGAGCTTGCAAGGGTTTACCAAACGCTGAATGCAGTGGCTGCGAACCAAGGAAGGGGGCCGGTGAATCCAGTACCCGAGGCAATTAAGCTAGTGGAATCGTTCAAGAGAATGAAACCACCAGTGTTCGAGGGAAAGTCAGACCCAGACGCGGCTGACAACTGGATTCGGCAAGTGGAAACAATCTTCGAGGTGTTGGAGACACCGGAGGGCAGCAAGGTCAAGTTGGCGACTTTGCAGTTGGAGAAGGATGCGGCTGTTTGGTGGCAGTCGATGAAGAGGACCATGGGCGGTCTGTTGCTTGGCTGGGAGGAATTTCTGGAAGAATTCCGCGGCCATTATTTCCCCTCCGACGTCCAGGAGAAGAAGGCCATGGAGTTTCTGTCACTTCAGCAAGGCAGCATGTCAGTAAGGGAGTATGAGACCAAGTTTACTCAGCTCACCAGGTATGCTCCAGAACTGGTGATGGATGAGGCGAAGAAGGCTCGCAAGTTCGAGCATGGTCTGAGGCCGAGCTTGAGGTCTCGTATGATACCTCTTGGTATCAGGAGATTCGATAAGCTGGTCAAGAGGGCGACAGCGACGGAGGCGGATATGGAGCAGTTCCATGTTGCTCAGCACCAGAAGAGCAACTGGCAGTCCGGGAAGAGGCCTGCTCAATCGGGGAGTTTCAAGGGGCAACCGTCTGCACAGAGGTTCAAACCGACAGGGGCGAACGCTATCAGTGTAGCTGGAAGACCGGGAAACGATGTGGGGAGACCTTCTGCAGTCACTTGCTTCAACTGTGGTGAAGTGGGACATTACCAATCTCGATGTCTCAAACCACGGACTGGCAATCACAATGTGCCAATACAGCAGACTGGGAAGAGGCCGTACCAGTCAGGGCGAGTATTTGCTTTGACAGAAGCTGATGCTGAGGAGGCGGATCAGGTCATCTCTGGTACGAGAGCTGATGTTTAGTATGGTTTTGTCATTTCTTCTTCCCGTTCATATTGTGAAACTGTTATGTAATGGTATGTATTATGTAACAGGCGAACTCTATCTTAATGGAAAGAAAGCTGTTGTGTTGTTCGATACTGGATCCTCTCATACTTTTGTGTCTCCTAAGTTTGCTAAAGTGTTGGGAGCGGAACCAAAGATTTTTTCAGGCAAGATCTTAGCAGTAGCTACTCCATCAGGAGAAACTTTAACCACTGAGCGGTATTACGCTGATTGCGAGATAGTGATTGGGGATCAAATCTTTGGCATTGATCTGATCGAGCTAACTATCTTGGGAGTCGATGTTATCATTGGCATTGATTGGATGTCGGTGTACAGTGCAAGCATCGAGTGTAAGACCAAGACGGTGACAGTGAAGGCTCCAGGTGGACCTGAAGTCACGTTCCAAGGGAAGTTGAAGTGTTCTAAGTTGGTGGCAACTATCCGCAAGGAAGAGACTCCTGTGGAATTGCAAGGGATTCCTGTGGTTCGGGACTATCCGACAGTGTTCTTGGAAGATTTTCCTGGGTTACCTCCGCATCGTGATGTAGAGTTCAGCATCACTGTTCAACCGGGAAGTGCACCCATTTCTAAGGCACCATATAGGATGGCTCTAGTGGAACAGGATGAGGTGAAACGGCAAATTGAGGAACTGATGGGAAAAGGTTTTATTCAACCTAGTGCGTCACCTTGGGGAGCACCAGTGCTTTTGGTAAAGAAGAAGGATGGATCGATGAAGATGTGTATCGATTACCGGGAGCTGAATAAGGTCACTGTTCAGAATAAGTATCCGATTCCTCGAATTGATGACTTGTTCGATCGTCTACAAGGAGCAGCTGTATTCTCCAAAATAGATCTTCGATCAGGATATCACCAAGTGCGAGTGAAAGCTGAAGATGTGCACAAAACTGCGTTTAGAACTCGGCATGGGCATTACGAATTCTTAGTTATGCCATTCGGAGTGACGAATGCACCCGCAATCTTCATGGATTTAATGAACAGAGTTTTGAGGCCGTTTATTGATTCTTTCGTCGTGGTGTTTATCGACGATATTCTCGTATACTCCAAGTCTGAGGCAGAGCACACTGAGCATTTGGCAGCAGTTTTGCAGAAGTTGGAAGAGCAGCAGTTGTATGCCAAGTTATCCAAGTGTGATTTCTGGAAATCTGAAGTGGCATTCCTAGATCACATCCTTTCTAAGGAGGGAGTGGCAACTGACCCTCAGAAGATAGAAGCAGTGAGAGATTGGGCTAGGCCTACTACAGTGAAGGAAGTCAGAAGTTTCCTTGGGATGACTGGATACTACAGGAGATTCATTCAAGGTTATGCTCAGATAGCTGTACCGCTTACTGGACTGACCAAGAAGAATGTGAGCTTCAAGTGGACCGAGCAATGTGAGGCGAGTTTTCAGGAGTTGAAAGATAGACTGACTACTGCACCTATTTTGGCTTTGCCTAGAGCAGGAGTTGAGTACGATGTTTATAGCGATGCTTCACATCGGGGGCTTGGTTGTGTCTTAATGCAAGAAGGTAAAGTAATCGCTTATGGGTCTAGGCAACTACGACCGCATGAGAAGAATTATCCGACTCATGATCTAGAGCTGGCTGCGATTATTTTTGCTTTGAAGCAATGGAGGCACTACGTGTATGGTGAGAAGTTGAACATGTACACGGACCACAAGAGCTTGAAGTACATATACCAGCAGAGGGATCTCAATCTGAGGCAGCGGAGATGGTTGGAAGTGCTCGAGGATATGCGACCTGAGATCAAGTATCATCCTGGAAAGGCTAATGTTGTTGCTGATGCACTTAGTCGCAAGAGCAGTTTGGCCAGTCTGATTACAACTCAGAGGCATCTGATTGAAGAGCTGGATCGGGCAGGTATTGAGGTTGTCTTGCAAGGATTGGGAGCATCTTTATCTCAGTTGAAGCTTCAGCCTACTTTGAATGCAAGGATCATTGCAAGTCAGGAGATTGATACTGATATCTCGGAGATGAAGGAGCAGGTTGGTGCTGGCAGGTTGCCCGGATTTCAAACCAGGGATGGAGTGCTGTGGTTCGGAGATAGGCTGTGTGTTCCAGATCAAGCAGACCTGAAAGAGAGTATTCTTCAGGAGGCGCATGCTACTCTTTTGTCAGTACATCCTGGGAGTACTAAGATGTACCAAGACATCAAACAGCATTTCTGGTGGTCAGGTTTGAAGCGGGATGTGGCTGAATTTATCGCGAAGTGTGAGGTTTGTCAGCAAGTCAAGGCCGAAAACCAGAGACCCGGAGGTCTATTACAGCCGTTACCTATTCCGGAATGGAAGTGGGATAACATCAGTATGGATTTCATCACGGGATTGCCTAAGAGTTCTAAGGGCAATGATGCGATTTGGGTTATAGTCGATCGACTAACCAAGTCCGCTCACTTTTTGGCGATGAAACTCACTACTTCGATGGACAAGTTGGCTGAGATGTATGTTGGTGAGATTGTCCGACTTCATGGTGTTCCCTCAACTATTGTGTCTGATCGAGATGTGCGGTTTACTTCGCATTTCTGGAGGAGTCTTCAGGCAGCTTTGGGTACCAAGACAGTTTTCAGCACTGCTTTTCATCCGCAAACCGATGGGCAGACCGAGAGAGTCAATCGTATTCTTGAGGATATGCTTCGATGTTGTATACTAGACTTCGGAGGCAGTTGGGAAAGGCATTTACCTTTGGTGGAGTTTGCCTACAACAACAGTTTTCAGGCTAGCATCGGGATGGCGCCGTATGAAGCTTTGTATGGCAGGAAGTGCAGGACTCCTGTTTGTTGGTATGAGGTTGGGGAGTGTTAGTTGTTTGGTCCTGAGCTTGTACAGCTAACTTCTGAGAAGATTGATCTGATCAGGAAAAGGTTGGTGGAAGCTCAGAGCAGGCAGAAAAGCTATGCAGACAACCGGAGAAGGGACCTTGAGTTTGAGGTTGGTGACTTCGTCTTTCTGAAGGTATCACCCAGTAAAGGTGTGGTTCGATTTGACAAAGGCGGGAAGTTAGCCCCGAGATTTATAGGCCCGTACAAGATATTGAAAAGGATCGGGAAAACTGCTTACCGGCTTGAATTACCGGAAGAGTTGTCTCAGGTGCACAATGTCTTTCATGTGTCTATGTTGAGAGGTTATATTCCAGACCCGAGTCACCATTTGCCTGAAGTGCCGGAAGGTTTGCAGTTAGACCTAAATTACATCGAGACTCCTGTTGAGATTGTTGACCGTAGGGAGAAAGTCTTGAGGAATAAGACGATACCGATGGTCAAGGTAGTCTGGAGAAACCACTTGGTTGAAGAGGCTACTTGGGAATCTGAGGAGAGGATGTTGAAGGACTATCCTGAGCTTTTTGCTTGATTGTCTTTGTTTGATTGTATCTTTGTATCCTTGTATCTCTTGTTGTTGTGGTGTTTTTTTTGTTTCTCGCTCTTGGCTGTAGTTCCGGGGACGGAACTATTCTAAGGAGGGAGTGATGTAATACCCCGATTTTTCTTAATACTTAAAGATTATTTATTTATTTTTATATGGTGTGCTTGTATAGCTTGTTATCTATTATTTTCTCCATGATGAATAAAGTATATTGTTTCCTATAAAGTATTTTCCTTAAAGCCCAATGTTAATTTGTTTATTTTCTCTTCTAAAATATTTATTTTGGCCCAAATAAACTTAAGCCCGTAAACTTACCCTTTTATTTATTTAATTCCTACAACTTGTATGTGTAGCATCTTTTCTTTTATATTATTCCGGGTATTGATGTACTATTTATTGTAGTGGAGTTTGTGTGTACACGTGCACTCCATGTACACGTGCACAAGGCACAAGCTTGGCCGGTTTGTGGAGTAATGGACTAGGGTCATGGGTGGTTACTTTTGGGGTGTGGGTAGTTTCTCAAACTCCCGATTGCATCCTATCCCTTGATCTGCAACTCCCCTATTAATCTTAGCCATCTATTCTATCCATTTCCTAGTATAAATACCCCTCCTATTTTCCTATCTCTTTTACACTAAAATTTTCTAAGATTACTATTACAAGAGAGTATTTGTGAGTTTGTGTGGGAGCTTTTCTATGGAGGCAAGCAGCATTGCTGAGGAGCTCGGTGTGGAGCAAAGGAGCAAGAAGGCGTTCTCTACTTTGAGGAGTTTTTGCGGGATTTCGTTATTTCTTCTTATAGGGTGGGTGTTTCTCAGGACTTCTAATGTAGGAATGATACTATAATTGTTATGATTGATACCATGTTACAAAAAGTGAATTGAATGCAGTAGAAATTGCTTGAACATGCTATTAATAATGAGAACGAGACTGTCGGTACAGTCGACTGCCATGTGAGCCAGCCGACTGGTACGAGACACTATTTCTTATAATGTGCTGATAAACATGTGTGTGAATAGACATGATGGTGTGATTATTAAATGTATATTTTCCCTATGACACACATGATGGAGGGAAGGTAAATGAATGAAAGGAACTAATGGTGATTAATAACTTAGAATTGTTGGGGCAGTCGACCGATGTCGTGTTAAGTCGACTGGTGCTCCAATCTGATTATGACTGTTTGGAAATTCCATGAATTAAGATATTCTATTTATGTAGACATAGTATGATGACTTGGGATTCATATCTTCATGATCGTAAGAAAGTGTGAGCAATGTGAAGGCATGTTTTAAAGTATTTTTCTCTAAAGAAAAGAGCATGTTCGTAACTTGAAAATTCATGTTGTAATGTTACCAAACGATAAGAGACTCTGTCTAGGAAACATGAATTTATGTATACTGTTAATTGACATCATGATGCGAGTGCATGTAAGAACTGTAGATGATCTCCTTAAATTGAAAATGGATCTGTCCAGTCGACCGAATGCGTGTAGCAAGTCGACTGATCTGGACATAGAATTGTGCTGTTGAAATCTCCAGAACAGACGACTGATCGATGAACAGTCGACTGTCACGAGAACAATATTGTGAACATGAAAAGTGCGGGACAGGCGACTGGTTGGGTACAACAGTCGACTATCCCGAGTATTTATGAATGATCCTGTATGTGACTGTATGAGTCGACTGGTGTTCTTCCAAGTCGACTGTACAGAGTGGACTTTGATATTTGAATTCATGTTATTTACTGTTGGTAATTGTGAACTGTATGACAATAATCGATGGACTCTGTTTATGGCTGTATGAATTATATAAATGAATCATAGATGAGAAATGAGAATTAAATGAACATATGAGATGTGAAATCATGACAAGAAAGTCTGTGAGACTCTAAAATGAATTATGAGCTGATGATGCTCAATTGGATATTGTGAATTTGAAATTGAACGAAAGAGTAGCTAAGTCTCCCCGGCAGTGAAATGAAATGATATTGAGAAATAGACCAAGGTTGGTCATGTGAAATGAAATGATAAGTCCGGTTGATGGAGAGGCTAACTCTAGAGCTTGATTTTTATTCATGATTCTAATCAAATTAATACATAGTTTGGAGGTGATGAAGGTGAGAGAAAAACATGAGTATGAGAGCTAGGGTACGGTGCGGGTGTGTGAGCCGCAGAATACATGCTTGATGAGTCAAGACATGGTGCGGGCACAACTCAGTAATGATCGGACTCTAGTCACGCTTATGGGATGCTTTGGTGACTGCAAGAGGATTGTGTTCAGGGAGGAGGCTGAATTGTCGCAGAATGCATGCTTGACGAGTCAAGACATGGCGCAAAATTCTACTCCAGGGGCCAGGATACATGCTTGTACTCATAGAATCATCTAGGATACTCATTGAATTTACAGAAGTAGAGTAAGTCATGGCGGGGGATTGAACCCTACAAAAATGAAGAACGAATAAGAGGCTTGCCCTCGAACCTATGTAGAATGGGATGCATAGAATTCGAACAAGTGTGCATTAGTGTCATGTGAAAATGAAATAATTGCATTAAGGATTAAGTGCACAATCACGACACGACATCATTAAAAGTTCCCTTTTTATTTTACATGCTTATTATGAACAAGATTGTGATGATTGTTAAGAAATGAGATTCATTATACTGTTTCTGGCATAGAGAGGATGGCCATGTATAATTATCGTCGGTTGAATAAACTGACGTACCCACAGTTTTGTATGCAGGATGAATTACATGTAAAGAGGAATGGATGCATAAAGATCTCATTATGTTGTTGTTCATTTATGTAAATGTTGTATATTTTGCTTCCGCTGTGTAAATTTAAATGTAAGATGTTGTAACTCTGATGTAAAAAGAAAAGTTTGAATTTCCTTGTAAAATTGTACTCGAGAAAAGTGAAAAGATCCTGAAGAACATCTCGAATTCAGTAATTCGGAATTCGGGGCGTTACAAGTTACTTAACCATTTTTATCTATAAATTGCCAAAGGGTGAGAGTTGGTGTCAGGGGTGATACCCTATAATCCAACCTCTCCTATAGGCAGACACTAGGTGGTGTTATCGGGATGTATTCCCCTGTCAAAGGGATACGGGCGGTTCCTTTTCATGACAAGTTAGGAGCACGGGTTTCGTATCTTGATTGTTAATTCCTGAATGTACCATGATAAGAACGAGAGGGTTCCTAGGGAAATAGACCCTACGATCCCGGCAGGTTCTATGCCTTCTCATGACGAGTTGAGAGCACGGAAGAAGGTTGACAAGTATCTTGTAGTTCGTGTTGGCTTTTGGTGTGAGGTCCGGTACGCCGGGCAACAGTCACCAGTCATGTAGTATCATGTCAGGAACATGATGGGTACAAAAGTAGAATTCATGGCGTGGGTTCAAATCCCTATATGGAGAAAACGGCTTGAGATGGGACGTATGTAGTATGGGATGCATACTGTTCCGGAGACTTGCTTGCATTAGAATAAGAGCATCTTAGCTTAGTTAATATTACATTAGATTCTAGTCATAGCACTCACGAACACTTCAACTGCACCGACACAATTGTCATGTTTCTGTATATTGTTTTGGGAGATTCGCTGCTATGTTATCAGCCTTAAAGCGTCAATGAATACTGACGTCCACACTTCAATAGGTACTGGATTGCAGAAGTACAGGTGCGAGATTCAAGAGGACTCAAGGCAAAGAAGCGAGAAGTCGATATCTTTTTAAGTTCCGCTGTAATATTTACGTTGATTATCTACTAGTTGAGAAGTACCCAAGTGAGAATTACCAAGTGTTGTTCTTCATTCATTGTACTCTGATGTAATTTGTTGAAAGGGTAATACTTGGGATTGTAAAGATATTATAGTAACACTAATAGGTATTGCAGTTGTATAACATTCAGACCTGTAATACATTGGGTGTTGAATAAAAAGTTTTAAATTATCCTGTTTTTCTGTGTATTGTGACTAATTGAAGAAAAGATTCTGGCTCGTGTCACGGTTTCCCAGTATAAGGAAATCAGGGCGCTATAGTCCTATAGGAGAGTGGGCCAGAAATATCCATATTTCAACACTTTGCGGGCTAAGGATCTAGACCCTGAATGTACCCCGCCGGTGCCCTCGTGAAGTTCTTGCAAGGCGTAGTCGGCTTGTTCCGGGAAGAGGCATCTCAGATAAGGCCTGCCGTCTACCTGTGTGAAGGAGCGCTTGTATAGGACGCCCTCGATAAGTGTGTATCGCTCTGCTCGGGCTCTTACTCGGCGAGCTTCCTTTGGATCTTCGGGGAGGAGCCCATCTCTTAGGAACTCAACGAGGGGTTTCATCCAGTTATCTTGAAGCAGGACAGGTAGAGACTCCATTGAATCAGAAGTTTCGTCTTCTATACTTAGCTTCAGGAGTACCTCAATTAAGACGGTCTGCTCGAGACCTTGGAGGGAGGAGGAGGCTAGCTTGGAGAGGGCATCGGCCTGGGCATTCTCTTCTCGGGGGATTCGCTGGACGAGGGCTTCTTCAAATAGGGCCATGAGGCTCCTGACCTCGGCTAAGTACTTAACCATTCTGTCATCACGTATTTCATACTCACCTAGGACCTGATTTACGATCAGCTGAGAGTCGCTAAAGATCCGGAGGAGTTGTGCCCCTGCATTGCGAGCCATTCCAAGGCCGGCTATGAGTTCCTCGTATTCTGCTTCGTTATTAGAGGTCTTGAAGTTGATACGGAGGGAGTATTGGAGGATGAAGTCATCTGGGCCTGCCAGAATAACCCCGGCTCTACTTCCCTCGTTACAGGAGGATCCATCCACATAAACCGACCAGACAGGTGGTCCCTTCATTGCTTGGCTGAACTCGGGGATGGTACTTTCAACTATGAATTCTGCTAAGGCCTGAGCCTTTATCGCGGTCCGAGGCTGATACGTTATATCATGCTGGCTCAGCTCGATAGACCACTTCATAAGGCGATCGGAGGTCTCTGGCTTGTGGAGCACTTGCTTCAGCGGTTGGTCGGTAAAAACGACCACCGAATGGGACTGAAAATATGGGCGAAGCTTCCTCGCGGCCATCACTAGGGCATAAGCCATCTTTTCTATCCTCGGGTAGTGGAGCTCAGCATCCCGAAGTACCTTGCTCACGTAATATATGGGCCTTTGGGTCTTATCTTCTTCCCTCACGAGAACGGCGCTGAGGGTCTGTTCGGAGGCTGCCAGGTAGAGGTAGAGGGGTTCACCAGGAATTGGTTTGCTGAGGAGAGGAGGATTGACGAGGTAAGCCTTGAGTTGGTCGAACGACTCCTGTTGCTGCTGACCCCATTCGAAACCTTTAGCCCCCCTGAGGGCCTTGAAGAAGGGGAGGCATTTCTCCCCGGACTTCGAGAGGAAACGCCCTATAGCGGCTAGGCGGCCTGTTAGCCTCTGAACTTCCTTAACATTCTTGGGAGGGGCCATGTCTAATATGGCCTTGATTTTCTCAGGGTTAGCTTCGATTCCTCGTTGGCTAACCATGAAGCCGAGGAACTTTCCTGACGAGACTCTGAACGCACACTTGTTCGGATTGAGCCTCATGTTGTGTTTCCTGAGCACGTCGAATGCCTCCTGCAGATCGACCACATGATCGGCCCCGTGGATGCTCTTTACAAGCATATTGTCCACATATACCTCCATATTCCGGCCGATTTAAGCTTGGAAAACCTTGTTGACGAGGCGTTGGTATGTGGCGCTTGCATTCTTCAAACCGAAGGGCATAACCCTGTAGCAGTAGAGGCCCTGGTCGGTGACAAATGAGGTCTTCAGAATATCTGGGGGGAACATCCGGATCTGATTGTAGCCTGAGAAGGCGTCCATGCAGCTGAGGAGTTCATGGCCCGAAGTAGCGTCAATTAGAGTATCGATACTCGGAAGAGGGAAGGGGTCTTTGGGGCACGCCCTGTTGAGATCGGTAAAATCGATACAAATCCTCCAGGTCCCATTGGACTTCTTCACCATTACTACATTCGAGAGCCATTCGGGATAGTTTACCTCCTGTATGAACCGGGCCTTCAAGAGCTTGTCCACCTCCACTTTTATTGCTAGCTGGCTCTCGGGGGCGAACTTGCGCCTCTTCTGTTGGACCGGTTTGGACCCCAGAGCAACACTGAGGTGGTGGACCAAGAGCTCTTCGGAAATTCCGGACATGTCTGCAGCTGACCAAGCAAAGAGGTCTTGGTTCCTTCGGATGCACTGGACTATGTCGGAGCATAGGGCAGATGAGAGGGTCTTGCTAACAAAGAACTTTCGGCTTAGGTCCTGCTCAGAGAAGAGCACTTCCTCCAACTCATCCACCGGCTCAGACGTTGGTCGGGTAACATTTTGGGGGATTTCCAGAGTTTCTAGGGAGAGGACTGGACCGAGGGTAGAGGTTATGTAGCACTTGCGGGCCGTTTTCTGATTGCCTTTTACTTCCCTACTCCTGCCTGAGTGGGAAACTTCATCTTGAGGTGATAGGCGGAAGGGACGGCTTCAAGAGCTGTTAAGCCGGGGCGACCCAAAATGACGTTGTAAGCTGCAGGGACATCCACGACCATAAATTCCATCGACTCCGTTCGGGTAGTAGGAGTTTTGCCAGCAGTTACGTCGAGGGTGATCACCCCTTCAATAGTCACTGGCACTCCCGTGAACCCATGGAGCGTGTAGCCGGCGGGCTTGAGTCTGTCTCGGGATAGTTTGAGGCCTTTGAAAGCGGCGAGGAAGAGGATGTTAACGGAGCTGCCATTGTCCACTAGGATCCTCTCCACTTTGAAGTTCGCCATATGAAGATTGATGACGAGTGCGTCACAATGGGGGGTGCGGACATCTTCAAGATCTTCGTCTGAGAATGTGACGGGCACTCCGAGGCCTTTAGGAGGAGGGGTGGCGCGAACCGAATTGACTTCCCTAATGAACGCCTTTCGAGAGGAGTTTGAGGATCCCCCATGGGCCCCCATGAATGAGGTGTAGGACACGCTCCTCTTCAAAGTCGGGCATTTCATCGCATTCAGGACGCTTGTTTGCCCCCCGAGGCGGGGGAGGAAGGTCGGCTCGGTCCTTTCTCACGAACCTGGTCAGCTGCCCCCTCTGGATGAGGGCTTCTATCTCATTCTTCAAGGCCCGACAATCATTGGTGTCGTGGCAATGGTCCCAGTGATAACGGCACCACTTCTCTTTATCCCTCTTCTT
The DNA here is from genome assembly GCA_017893485.1 of Hemerocallis citrina. Lineage (NCBI taxonomy): Eukaryota > Viridiplantae > Streptophyta > Magnoliopsida > Asparagales > Asphodelaceae > Hemerocallis > Hemerocallis citrina. The sequence goes on from JACEHZ010000357.1 coordinate 130,657, forward strand.
GCTGGGGGTGTTCATTTTTGGTGCAGGAGGTATCACCCCCTCCTTCTCAAATTCCATAAGAATGGTGGAGACGTTGGCATTAAGGGGAGTAAATTTTTCAAATCTGGGGGGAGGTCGGCACTGGCCGCCATTATCCTTCTGGAGCTTCTTGGCTCCTTCCTCTTATGTTCCCTTTCTCTTAAACCCGGAGGAAGACCCCTCCAAGTTGGGGCGGTGCTCAGCTTCTTCGGCCCGAATATACTTTTCGCTCTGGAGGAGGAGGTCAGAGAAGTTCTGTGGGGGCTTCTTAGCGAGGGAGGAGCGGAGGCTGGAGTTGAGGACATTGGATTGAAATGCTGCTGCAGCGACCGACTGGTCGAGGGATGCTATGGACCTGGCTTCAGCTGTGAACCTTTTCACATAGTCTTTCAGCTTCTCACCCTTCTTCTGGTGGAGGTAGAGTAGCGAAATGCTGGTCTTCTCAGTTCTACGGCTACTCACGAAGTGGGTGACGAAGAGTGTCTCAAATTGCTCGAAGGAGAATATTGAGGAAGGGGCAAGGCGAGAGTACCATTCTCGAGCCGGACCCTTGAGAGTTGCGGGGAAGGTTTTGCAGAGCAGAGCATCGGAAGCTTGATGGATGAGCATGAGGGTCTTGAAGCTTTCGATGTGATCGACGGGGTCAGTCTCCCCGGAATAAATCTCAAATTGAAGAGGCTTAAAGCCGATTGGTACGGGTGCATCCATTATGGTTCGGGAAAAAGGAGGTCGACTAGGACGAAGGGTCTTTCCTCTAAGTTCTTCTTCTCGGTCTAACTGACCCAAGAGCCTCTCCATTTCGTGGAGACGGCGGTAGACAGCATCATCCCTTTGACGGTAATCAGTCGAGCCTCTAGACTCGTCTTCGTACGAGGGAGAGCTGGGGCTACGACGACGGTAGCTCCTGGAGCGGCGAGGACTTGGCATGTGCCGGGGGTTGCTTGGAGCTGGGGGAGGAGTTAGGGACCGTCGGCGAGGTCTTCGGACCGGAGGAGGAGAGGGAATCCTTGGAGCATTGGTGTTGGGACGGAGATTGAGAGCTTGTAGGACGGTTGCTTGGAACTGCTGGAACTCAGCACGGGTGATGGGTGCCTCATCGTTCCTAGGATGTTGCCGACCGACAGGGGAATGGGGTCTTCTCCTGTGATGCTCGGAGGACTCTCTCCGCCCCCTTCGGATAGGGGACCTTCTGTAGTTTCGGCGGTGAGGAGATCGCTCATCCGGACGTTGCTGGCGGGAGGCTCCCTCTCGGGCCCGCTTTTCATCCAGACGGCGGCGAAGATCCTCATCCTTTTGCCGATTGAGGACGGTATTGCGAAGGTTAGAAGCTCGGGGATTGTGGGAGGCCATAGAATCCGAAGAGGCATTGTGGATGGAGACGTGGTTCGGATGGGGAGCTTGTTTCTGCGGGTTGGGACCCTTAGGAGGTTGTTGATTCTGAGGAGGAGGCAGGTCCTGTTGGAGAGGGTCCTCGGCTTGAGGGGGAAGTTGCCTCTGCTGTTGAGCGGGTTGAGGGGGGACTTCCTGTTGCTGATCGGGGTTGGGTCCTCGGTTGGACCCTCTGGATCTGGCTTTCCTAGGAGGCATGGCTGGAGAAGATCTGACCAACGGGAAGAGGAGAGGCTGTTATTTGTTGTTTCCCACAGACGGCGCCAATCTGTTGCCGCTGAATCTGGTGTGGGGGCAAACAGATAGTATTTGTGGATTCTTGGGAAACTTTGAATAACAAACCTGTTACCTGTTTCGCCGGAGTTTGACCGTTGCTCCCGCCGTTCACCTGCAAAAAGTGCGAGACACCGGGGTTGTTCCCGGCGACGCACCCTCCGACGCTCAAGTCAGTAATCAGAAGTGATTATGAAAGAGCGTAAAACTGGCAAAAGATTGATTACCTCTTAATGGAGATGGATGGGGGGTATTTATAGGCGCCGCTGGGATCAGATTAGGAATGTAATCCCTGTGGTTAGATAAGGAATGTAATCCTTAATCCCCAGTGAAATGATAGGTATGAATCAGCGCCGTTGATTAGGATTAATCAGAAACCCTAATTCTATCCTTTCTGGATCGGGTTTGCTGCGGGTTGAAACCCGCACCCAGTTGAGGTGGATCCGTTTGCGGGTTAGTGGGTCTTTGATGAGGAGAACCAGTACCCGCTTCAGACCCATTGGTAGGTGAAATTACCGTTTTACCCCTGGGCTTCAAGATTCATGCCCGATTTGGACGGTTCCGATTTAACCCTATTTTTAGCCATATCATTCATTGATGACTGTTTTTGAGCAGTATGGAGTCAGAATCTGGAAAAGTGATTCAAAGAGAAACTGTAGACAATTGTCTTAGCTTTCCAGCAAAAAAAAAATCAGCCCATTTGGACATCTACAGCTCCGGATATCGCCAAAATACTGAACGCTGCGCGTGCAGAAATTTAAAGACGAATCATGGGAGAAATTATGAACTTTTGCATTCTTTTTGTTTTTCTTTTTCTTTCTCATTGAGGACAATGTGATATTCAAGTTTGGGGGAAGGAAGAAAGGAAAAATGATGAGTTGGATTGGTGGCCTATAGAAGATCCTATAGGGGAATTAATGGTGTGATGAGCCTATGAGATGATCTATGGGGCTAGATGGTATTAATGAAAGAATGAAAGATGGTTGTGTGCTGGTTGGGTGGAATTTGACCGGTTGACTTGGGGAATATATCCCATATCGGTTGTGGGTAGAAGTGGGAATAAGTATATATTAGAAAATGCCAATGATAAAGGTACCAACGGTTAACCACCTTTTTGAGGCAGTCTGTGGTGGACGTGGCTAGAGTTTTGTGTCCGTTCTTTCGCGTGTGTGCACGTGTAGCCGCGTGCGCAGCTGAGCCTGTTACATACTATAACTACATTAATTGCATGACAAATTGCAGTGGAGAAAGGTGGGTATGCTTGATTTTTCTGAACTTTGCCGTGAAAAATCAACAAACAAATTAAAATAATGGATTTATTTTAATTTGATGTGAATATTTGCATGTGCACTTGCAAAAATTCACATCAAACTCCAACTCTACCATTATAGTCTTCACATTTACTTTTAAAAATATAATCTTATTTATTAAGACATGCATCGCACGTGTAAATCAGAGTTTTTACTTTAACTTTTTTCAAAAAAATTAATACATGCATCGCACATATATATTACAAGTAATAATAATCTAATAATCTAATAATATAATGGGAGAAGGGTTCAGTGTCATTTGTCCATCTATCAATGCGTATGACACACGTACATAACTAATATGAAAGAAATTTCAAGTTCGAATCCTCATTATATCAGAGTTTTTATTTTTAATAATTTTTTATTAAGATGTGCATTGTCCGTGCATAACTAATATAAAAGAGGTCTCTAGTTCAAGATCAGATTATGTTAAAAAAGTGTGCTTTAAAAAAATATATATTTATTAAAACATACATTACACGTATAAATTACTAGTTAACAATAACAACAAAACAAAATCTAACCAAACTCCCAACAATCAAAAAAGGAATTACAAAGGGTCTAAGTTGCTAATTTGCTTTTACAACACCTACTACCAAATCTACTACTTTTCTTTTTACTACCTTAGTGGAAGTTATTATAGAATAGATGTTAAAAATATCCAATAGTAACGCGCCACCTAAGATTGTTAAAAAAAAATAATAAATTTAGTATTAGGTGTAGCATTACTCTTGCAACAAAACTAAAGTAACAAAACAAACACCTCCTCACACCCTCAAACTCGGTCATCCCACATCTTGCAACAAAACTAAAGTAACAAAACAAACAACTCCTCACACCCTCAAACTTGGTCATCCCACATCTGAAACGGACGACACTCCCCCTTGTGGGCCCCATCACCCCAGTGCCTCGCCTGGCACACACGTGAGCAATACCGGACCATCCTACAAACGTCACACGTCCGAAACTCCCGCGCTTTCGTCTCCCTTCTCCCGCACTCCCCATTCGCACACAGGCCCCGAACCAAACCCGACCCGACCACCGCAAACCACTCCCTCAGAAACCGGTTCGCCGGGTGCGGGTCCCAAACCTGCACACCCAACTTCTTAACTCTAACATCCAACAGCTCGTCTGCTAGAGCTAAAATTCTGTTACCTCTCATCACGTCAGCCGCGGCGCCCTTGAGGCAGTAGAGCCCGACCTCGCGGATGGCGTCCACGTGTCCCAAGAAGCCCGCACGTGTGGCAAGGTTGAATCCCGTACGTGCGTCTTTCAGGGTTTTGCCGGCGCCGTTGAATGCAATGATGGCGAGGGAGAAGAGGGCTTGCGGGTGCGACTGCAGCGCCGCACGTGACATCAGGGACACGCCGCTTTCGTGCATTTCCAGGCAGTAGAATTGGATCTGCAAAAAAAATAAAAAGGCTAGGGCTAAATTGCAAATTTGAAAAAAAAACCTTAATTTATCGTGATTTTACCTTATGCCCTTTTGACCATTATTATGGTAACTAATTAGTTTGCAATATAATTCATAAAAAGTAAGAAATATTTTGCCAAAAAAGTTTTCCATAATTAAATAGATTTCAGAATGCAACATACAAATACGAAGATCACAAAGGAAGAAAGGAAAAAGATTACGGAAAATTAAAGGAAAAAAAGTTTAGAAAATAAAATTCAGGAAATTATGTTGAGCCCCTTAATTAACCTTTGATTCTACATTAAACCCTTTGACAATTGTTTTCCTGCTACTAATAGCAACTGAACAGAAAATAATAAAATGTCCATGATTACTAAAATAGACATAAAAAGAAACTTTCAAGAACTTGTACTAGATCTTAACCAAACCAAAAATTAGTATACGATTGAAAAAAGTAAAAATTAAGGGTGCCATTTGCAATTATCAAGAACTCAAGGAAATACAGGAAAATAATCCCAAAAAACAATGAGAAGTAACTGACCATTCCGAGCATGTATAGGGCATCAGGATTGCCGGAGTCGGCGCACAGCTTCAAGAACCGATGGCCGCAACTGAACGACTTCCCCACTCGAATTGCAAGCGCGTTCTTCGACGCCTTGGAAAGCACACTCGGATCTGACCCTAACCTCTTCACTCTCTTGCATCTGTCAATTTAACCACAACAATTTTGTAATATATTTTTTCAAAAAAAAGAATCGAAGGAAAGAAGAAGGCGGTGAGAATAAGAAAACAAGCTTACGTTAACCAGGCGGTGAGGAGATCGGAGGGCGAGTCAGCTGAGGCGGAGAGCTTGGCGAGGATGAAGACGAGCAGGTCGTCGTGGAGTTTGTCAAAGAAACCGCCGGCGATTTTTTGAGATTTTTCGGGTTCCATTTTGGTGTTGGAATTGGGAGGGAGAACAGAGAAGAGGAAAACGGGGGTTTGGAAATAGATTTTCGGATTTGCGCTTTGTCTTGTGTATGATGATGTGGTGTGTGGGAGGAGGCATTCTATGAGGCGAGGGGTATTGGACTTTCTATGGGACGTCTGTTTGATAGAGGGCGATGTGCTTTAGGATGCGCGTTCGTTGTTCGGGGGAGGGAATTGAGTATGGGATTTTTAATTTTTTGTATCGGTTGAGGAAGGGAAATCCTATGATGAGCGCACCTGGAGAGGTGCTATAGTACCGACTGCATGATGGATTCCTTTGAGATACGTGCCTGTGTATGATGATGATTCTGACGGTTCATGCAATCTGCGGTGACTTGTATGAAAAAAATCCGACTCTGCTTCGGATTAAAAAATGGGGAGTAGGAACGGGCATAATTTTTTGAGCCTTTGCTTCGTTTCATGTATGTCATTAATGATGTGAGATTAGTCAATATTTTTGTTTTTTTAATACTTGTGATTCAATAAAGTAAAGAGCCTCTTACGTTGAAAGAGTGAAGAAAAAAGTAACGGTGCTCTCCCTCCTCTTCATCCCCCCGATCCGCCTGCTCGGAATCTCCAACTTCCCTGTTGCCTTCATCAATTTTGGTCCTCTCTCCATCCTCTTCTAACCCTTTTCGTCTCTCCGCCGCTCTCCATCGTTTTCGGGTGCTCTTCATTTCACCCCTCTTTTTCTCCACCTTTCGAGCGTGGCGTCCTCCGGCGCGTCCTCTGTTCGTCAGCGTCGTCATCTCAGTTCGCTCCTCTCCCATCTTCCGCCGTTATTGTGGAGCCGTTTCAGAGGTCGAATTGTGCATCCCTCTGAGTTCTCCCATCGCGCGTCGCAGGTACTGTATTGGACTGCACTGTAAGTATTCTACTTTTATCATTTAGATTTATTTGGCTATTGTTGTTCTTATTGGAAGTGTTGGTTGGGTTTTTTGATCCTTGTTCTCGGAGCTTCCTCTTGCTCCTGTTTGGCAGTGTTTTTCTTCTGCTCTTTTCTTTATTGCAATCTCATCGCAATTTCGGTAGCCACTATTTGGTGTTTGTTTTAGCGGTGGATCTTTTGGCCATTTCGGTAGCGTTTTTGCTACCAATTTCGGTGATCCATTCCTTTTCCCTCCTTCTGGGAGGTGATCCTGGCCTTAGGACTTCACAAGCTTTCGTCTTTTCTTCATTTGACAGCTCATCTTTTTCTTTCTCTCATAGTCTTCGTTGGCTTTTCTCGCCATTGTTTCCTCTTGCCGGCATATCGTGCAAGTAGGTCGTCTCTCCTCCCACTCTCTGTATCTTTGTTGGGCCGCATCCCCTAAAGCCCATGGAGCTTACCTGGGTTGAAGTAGTCAAAAAAAATAATAAACATAAACCTTGTTATCATAATGATCTGGCCCACAAACAGCCAAGTCGCTCGAAGTTTCCTGGAGGCTTCCAGGCTCCTTTTTCCCGCCCTTATTCTTCTGCATCCATATTTCCCTCTTCCCGTTCACCTCCCCATTCTTTTCATCGTCCCTTGGTCTGCTTCCGTTGCCTTCAACAAGGGCACCTCAAAATCGATTGCCGTTCCAAGATGAAGTGCCTATTTTGTGATAGATCGGGTCATGCCAAGCATCGGTGTCATGCTCTCCAAAAGTCTCTTGGTCTCCCTTTAGGGGTTGCGATCTCTGATCAAATCTTGAAGGCGGTCGATTTCCAAGCGCTGCGCAATCAATTTCTCTCGTCCAAACCTCCCAAACCTATCAAGCAACCTTCTCACGCTTCCACACCTCTGCTTCCGACCCCTCCGCTGAAGTCTCCACCTTTGGATTCAGCTCCTCTTCCTCCAAGTTCTTCAGCTGTTCCGTCGCGTACTGGTATAAAGATGATCCCTCACTTTTTTATCCCCAAATCTGAACTGTCAGATCGCTTATTTTACTTCGGTAATTTCGGAGCTATCTCCTTTTCTGGGGGAGCAGTCCCATTCTATACTGTGAATTCCTTCCTATGCAACCATTGCAATGTTGAAGATTGGGAATGGGTGCTGTATAATTGTTCGAATGGCGATGTGGTCATTCATTGCCCATCAGCCAAGATCCTGGATGATCTCATTGCGGCCTCGTCTTTAACTATTGGTAACATCGCCTTATCTATAAGGCATTGGGTTAAAATTCCAGCTTCTAAGCAGGGGACTGAGTCCGTTGACACTAAAGTTTCCCTGGTTGGATTACCTCCTTTTTGTGACTCTATCAAGCTAGTGGGAGAGATGGCTAAATGCATTGGCGAGGTAGTTAGCATCTCTTCCAAGACTCGTTTGGCATCGGGTAGTTTGCAGATCGAGGCTATTTTTCGCGTAAACTCTCTCCCCTCGCGCATTGAAGCTTTCTGTATCACTGACGGTATCTCTCAATTCTCTATTTCTGTTCACTACCACGATCGCTCTACTGCTGCCCAGCATGAGCCTCTCAGCCTGACTAAGCCTCAAGAGTTTCATGCTGATCTTCCCTCTTCATTTCATCCCGGCTCTATCTCCTCGGCTAAGTCTAAGTATCTCAAACCGAAGCTTCACCTGACTGGCAATGTTCGCAGCCCCTCCCTGTCCCCTTACAAGCCTCCATCTCATCTGGCGCCTATTAAAACCTCTCCTTCTAAGTCTCCCAATCTGGTATGGATTAACCCAGATCGCAATAGTGGAACAGGGCGCTCTCTGGCTGCGTCGTCAGCTCCTACTTTGCCTTCCAAGGTTCACCAACCTTATTTATCCAAAGCTGATGCTGTTTATGAGCCACCATCTTCTGCTACTAAAGCCAAGGCTTCTTCCTCTGATTGGCCTGTGTGGAAAGTTAATCCCAATTTTGCTTCTGATTGGGAACAGTTCCAGCAGATTGCGCACTTTCCTACCCCCAAAAAGTCGGATCCTAAGTTCACTCCCGCCAAACTCAGCACTAAATCCTCCTCCATTGACTCGGGATGGATTGAGCAGGACTCTCTTTTATCTGAAGAGGAGACAGACTTGCCGTCGTCTCAACGGAATAAGGTACTCTTAACTGTCAATCTACCGCCATTTTTTAGTCATGTTTACTTCATTTCTATATTCTGCTTTAAACTGGTGTGGTGGGACGTTTATTCCTTTTCGGCTTTCTTTAACCCCTGTTGTCGGGTCAGCGTTGGTCCCGGCCTTTCTATTTCGTCCTCTCTTATATGGACTTCCGTAAACATCTCGGCGAAAGTTCGAGATGTTACGAAAGCCCACTCTCTCTTATATTCTGGTTATTCGGAGGATTTTATTCCGATAGCATCTTCAGGCTCTATTATGGTCGATGCTGCCCCTTGTTCTACTCCTATACCTATGGTATCTCAGGAGCAATCTCTTTCTCCTGTTCAGAAGGGCTTCTCTTCCCCTGCGCCCTCTCTCGCCCCTTCCCCTATACCTCGCGTAATTAGGTCTAGTGCTCGCTTATTAGCTAAGAGCCCCAGCCGCATGTTCTCCACGATTGTATCGGGATCTAGTAGCCGATCCTGTCCGAATTTGGATCCATCCCTGGCTGTTCCATCCTCGTTAATTCCTCCACCCCAGCTAGGCTCTGTTTACACTCCCGTTTTTGACTCGTTATCCAACTCGGATATAGCAGTCGCAGCCTTTAATCTAGGTTTTGTGATCGACCCTGTGGACTCCCCCCGTATTCTTTCTCTTAGATATCAAGAATATATCAGAGTTCAGGAGCACCGACTGTTTAATGATTAGTGTCTCCTGGAACATTCGAGGTCTCCATTGCCCTTCTAAGCAAAGGGCAATTTTCGACTTAATCTCGTCCTCTCGGTGCGACATTATTTCTATTCAAGAATCCAAATTGGACGCCCCTTCCCCTATTACCTATCGCGCCTTAGGGGGTTCCTTGATTACCAAATGGATTTCCCTGGATGCAATTGGATCCAGAGGAGGGATCATTTTCGGTTTTAAGGAGGCTCTTTTCTCTCTTATCTCGGTTCATCGCTTGAATTTTTTTCTGATTGTCCAACTTCATTGGAATCTATTCAATTGCGCCCTCACCGTTATTTCGGTTTATGGGCCTTCGACGTCAGATAGACGGCAGTTATTTTGGAACGAATTCCAATCTTTACCGCAATTCTCCACTGAGCTATGTTTTATTTGTGGAGATTTTAACGTTACCCGCTTTAACTCTGAGCGATCGAATCCAGCCTCTTCGATCCACCAATCTTCCCTTTTTAACGATTGCATTCGTGATCAGCACCTGGCTGACTTACCGATTTCAGGTAGAACCTTTACTTGGTCCAACCAACGCGACCATCCGATTCTTGCCAAGCTCGACCGTTTCCTTGTCTCGCAGACATGGATGGCGCGCTTCCACCAATCTTTTGTACAGGCTCTTCCTAACCCATCATCTGATCACGTCCCGATCGTTCTTTATTCCAATTATAATTTCAACTTCAAATATAAGTTCCGTTTTGAAAAATATTGGTTACGAGATCAGCTTTTCACCTCGTTGGTCTCCGATTGTCTTGCCTCAGTTACCGGATCATCTGGGCTGGGCAATGTCCTTCTCAAGTTACACGCGATTAAGTTTGGTTGCAAAATCTGGCATTTTGAGAGGCAACGTAACACCAAGTTCCTCAAAGATTTTCTCTTGCAATCCATTGATTCCATCGACAAGATGGAAGAACGGGGACCCTTATCGGATTCTTTTAGATCCGAACGTCGCTCTTGCAAACAAGAATATGCAGAACTTCTCCATCTTGACCACATCAAATGGGCTCAAAGAGCTCGGGTCAACTGGATTAAGGAGGGGGATGCAAACACCGCTTTCTTTCATAATTTTGCATCTCATAGGCAACGATGCAATCGTATCTCTTCTATTTCCGCTCAGGGAGTGGACCTTACCACCGATGAATCTATTCATCGGGAGTTTCTGTCCTTCTACAAAAATCTTATAGGTACTCATAAACATCGTGATATTGAACTCGATTGGGATCGGATTTATGGCACCCCAGCTCATGATCTTTCTGCCCTCGAGGCTCCCTTTTCCCTTGATGAGATCAAAGTGGCGGTCTTTTCTTTAAAAAGTGATTCTGCACCTGGGCCAGACGGCTTTCCTGCTTTCTTCTTCCAGAAATTTTGGGATCTGCTTAAAGCAGACCTTCTGAAAATGTTTCAAGATCTTCATCAAGGAGACTTTTCCTTCGAGCGCATCAACTATGCTCACATCGTGCTTTTTCCCAAAGTTTCAGGGGCCCACTTTGTAACAGATTTTAGGCCTATCAGTCTTATCAACACCTCCTTCAAAATCATTATGAAAGTCCTGGCTACGCGCCTGAGTGCTGTTATTCCTCCCTTAATCGACCCGGCCCAATCGGGTTTCATAAAAGATCGCTTCATTCTTGACAGTGTGGCTTCTGCCCAGGAGATCATCTCTCACTGTCATAGATCCCGATCGGAAGGCATTCTTCTTAAACTTGATTTTCAAAAGGCTTACGATAACGTGAATTGGGATTTTCTCCTAGATATTCTTGCCCATCGAGGTTTTGGCCCCAAATGGATATCGTGGGTCAAAACCAGCCTTTTTGCTGGAACGTCTTCACTGATCATCAACGGCTCGGAAGGTCACAAATTCAAAATCAGATGTGGACTCCGCCAAGGAGATCCCCTTTCTTCCCTACTTTTTTCTCTGGTTGCTGACGTTTTCAGCAAACTGTTGCGTAATGCTTGGGTCTCAAATATGATCGAGGGCCTTGGCAGTTCCCATGTCTTCGAGGGCGTTCTTAATCTCCAATACGCTGACGACACTATTATCTTCACTAATCCAAACTTACACTCCCTTCGTAACCTCAAACTTCTCCTTTACTGCTTTGAACTGGCATCTGGTCTATCTATTAACTTTCAAAAATCTTCGGTTCTCTGGTTGGGAGGTTCGCCCAACCGCCAGCTTGAGGTTGCCCATTTTTTCAATTGCCCGGTAGCTTCTTTCCCCATCACCTATTTAGGTATTCCCCTTCGCTGGGGTAAACTGCTTAGATCAGATTGGTTCCCTCTTATTGATAAAGTTGAGGCCAGGCTCAATGGCTGGTCTGGCAAGCTTATGTCTAGAGGTGGCAGACTTACTCTCATCAATTCGGTTATTTCAGCCATGCCCCTTTATCTCATGTCTTTTTACCTTTTACCTTCTTGGGTTATCAAAAGAATTGATCAAATTCGTAGTAACTTCTTCTGGAATGGTTCCTCTGCTTATAAACCAGGGTCCCACCTGTGTAAATGGAAACTGATCTGTTCCTCCAAGGAGGAAGGGGGGCTCGGTGCCCTAGATTTGCGACTACATAACATCGCGCTTCTAGGTAAATGGTTATGGAAACTTCATAATGTTGACCACTTGCCGTGGGTTCAATGCATTAGAAATTACCGTTCGGGCTCCCACCATTGGTGGGAGTTCCCAGAGGCGACTCATCGTCTTGCCTCCCCTTTTTGGAAGGGTGTTTGGAAAGCCTCTACGGCCTTTCACTGTGGCATCATTCGTTACTGTTTTGATGGTTCTAGAGCTAAACTGTGGACTGATCTATGGATTGGTAACACCTCTCTTGCTACAGCATTCCCCTCCCTCTACCGTTTGTCAGTCTTCCCTACGGCCTCTATTGAAGACTCTTTCACATTATTGGACGGCAACCGCTATTGGTTCATTCCTTTCGTTGATGCTCTTTCCCCATCGTTATCTGATGCTTTTAATAATCTCATTTCTTTTCTCAATAGCTACAACTGGAGATTAACGGAAGGTATTGGCTGGCGGTGGTCGTCTAACGGTTTATTCTCTGTTAAATCTTTTTATTGCTTCCTCAATTCGAGAGGATTAAAATCCTCAACTGCAAACTTTTTTTGGGACTCATGGGTCCCTCTTAAGGTCAAGATCACCTCCTGGCTCGCGTTTAATAACAAACTCCTTACGGTCGAAGTTTTGAATAAAAGAAACCTAGCATGGGGTCAACTCTGCGTTTTGTGTGCTCAGCACGCGGAAGATGCTAATCATCTTTTCATCCATTGCCCCATGGTGATTCCATTATGGAAGATCTGCACTTTGGCGTGGGGAACGGTCTCGATTCCCCCAGATTTAGCTTCCGTTTGGTCCATCAAGCCCCTGAATAGGTCTCTCCATAAAGCTTGGATTTCAGCAGTGCATATCATAATCTGGATTACTTGGAAGGAGAGGAATAACAGATTATTCCAAAACCGCAGTTCCCCTCTAACTACGATTATCGATGACTTTTTAACCCTATTTAAACTTTGGTCATCCGTTTTGAGTCCCAAGGACTCTCCCATTTCTAATTCTCTTGTTTTAGAAAATGCTTATCTCTGTCTTCGCTCTCTTCATGCTTTTTAACTGGTAGTTTTTTTTTGATTCGTTAGTGTATCATATAACCAATCTCTCTATGCTTCTATTATTTTTGGCAGGTAGCTTCCTCGGGTCCGGTAGAGGACTCTCCCCCTATCTGATGGTGGGATTTCCTTATGCTTTTGTTATTTTGTTATTTTGACAGTACTCAGGCTGTTTGAGTGGGTCTGCCTTATTTTGGTGGCAGTTGGGGCCTCTATTATCTTGTGGGATGCGATGTTTATGGCAGGTTATCGGCTCAGCTGTTGGGAGCTATATTATTTTGGTAACTAACGGTGTTACTTGTTCTGGTAAAGATATGAGGCCCTTTCTATTTTGGGGACTGGTAGGCTGGTATTGTGAGGACATTAGCATTATCTATCTTCTCTTGTTTGGTCCTCATAATCTATGTTTCATCTTTAAAGGTGTAGATCCCTTATGTAATTATCTGATGTTGGAAGACTGGTTGCTGCACTATTAATCACTCTAATGTTCTGTTTTCTTGTTAACGCTATTGTATCTTTGTGAGTGACTTCTTAGTGGTTGCCTGAGTCTGTTTTGGTTTCCTCCTTTGGAGGCTTTGGTGATTGTACCATTAGTGGATGTTTTTGCTGCACGCGATCTGATTGATTGTATTAGGAAGTCTATCGATCAGTGTAGATTTTCTTTATCGGAAGTCTACCTGTTTTGCTTTGGTTGCTGATGCTTGGACGCATCCTTCTATCCCTGCTATTGAGCTGTTTGCTCTTCTTTTTAGCTTATTGCTCTATTCTTAAAGGTGTTCTAGTTCCCTTCTCCTATTGTGAGAGGTATCATGGTGCGGCGTACCTCGAGGGTTTGTGCTCTGGATGGAGGCCTTCCCATTTCCTTCAGGTGTTCGTTCCCGCACTGCTTCTTCAGCCGTGTTCGAAGATGAGGGAGCTTTTTGGAGCTGATTATCGTCTCCAGTTTTATTGGTTTGGGTTATAGTCTGAGATTGATAGCTCGCTTAGTCTATTCTCGATTTCCCTTGTGCTGTTGTAATTTTTGTATAGTTTCGTGTTTTACGGCTTGTAAAATTACTTATTATTATTTTTTGCAATATATGATTTTCTGTGGCTGGAGTCGTTCGACTCTATCCGATTCGTCAAAAAAAAATACTTGTTTTTCTTTTGTTTTCTAGGAGGAATGAATTAAGTATGACACACCAAAAATGGAAACAACTTACGACTTTCTCCAAATGTTTTAATGTTTTTAATCTCTTTGTTGAGAGCATCACAGTTGTCATTGTTTAAAAAAAATGCATATATGCATAAATGTATATAGCATTCGGTCAATTCGTTGCAGTCGTTGTTTGGAATTTTTTACCAATTTAGTATATACAAAATTCAGACGGAACTTTAAATTGCGTCGGACGAATTTTTAGAATTTTTTATGACTTTGTATTAATTAAAAACGTTATTTAAGTTTTTTTTTTTAATTGTGGGCCCCTCCATCGGACGCAACATCATGTTGCGTCCAAGGAGGCCCAGGATTCTTGAGTTTTTATTAAATATTTTTTTATGCTTAAAGTCGTCGGACGCAACTTCAAGTTGCATCGGACGAATTAAAAAATTATTTTTTTCGTCGGACGCAACATCAAGTTTCGTTTCGTATATTATGTATATAGCTATATCTTGTGCCATATATAACAATCTACTGTAACAATTTAGCAAACGACTGCAGCTCGTCGTTTGCTATAAAATACATTTTATGCATAAATAGCACACGACTGTGAATGCTCTTAGTTGAATGGAAAATGCTAAAAGAAAAAGTAAGAGAAGGAATTGTGGGCCGAGAGATGCGAGGCCTAGTAAAATGCTATTTTATATACATTTCTTTCCGTCATCTTTTATTCTAGGGATAAAGATTTCACAATGTTTGGCTTCGAAATTAAGAAATCCTCTACCTTTAAATTTTACCACTCCCTTTTATAAAAGCATATTTCCAACTGTTAATAAGGGATGTGTAACTAAATAATTACAAAATTTAAATTTAATGTCAGTAATAAAAGAGAAAACGTGGTGCTGAGTGAGTAAATTTTGCTGGTGGGATGGAAGGTTTCCTAATTTTGAACTCAATGTTGCCTCTATCGTCGCCAAGCTCGCCGCCTATGCTGACTCATCCAACAATCTGGCCACTGCTTTGTTAACGTAAGCTCATTCACTTCTTATTCTCACATATCTCTCCCTCATTCTCTTTGGTCTTAACTTTTTCTTGATCTTGAATAATATGTCAATAAAATTGTCAGATGCAAGAAATTGATGAGGTTAGGGTTAGAGCATCCACAAGTGGTTTTTTATAATTGGCAAATTGCCATTTTATAAGAAACGATGTCTGCAATGGTTTTGTATTTTGCCATTTTTTAGCAAATTCGCTATACTGGTTTCTCATATATGAGAAACGAAATACTCATTCTCAAATTATAAAGGACGTTATATCATATACCGTTGCTCCGATTTTAAGATATTTTAATCGAATCAGACGGAAAAATATATACCGTCTCTAATTTTATTTTATTTTTTTAAAAAAGGGTCCGGTATATGATATCCCGTCATTCCCTAAATTTTTTTTTTTTTTTTAAAGCTCCTCATACGGGGAAACATACCCCGTCCGGTATAACATTCCCCGTCCAAGTAGTTTTATTTTATTTTAATTTTTTTTTTTTTTTTGCCGTCTCTAACTTTTAATTTTTGCCACGCATGCAAATGAGAAAAATTTAACAAACCACCACCGCACGATCGTCCCCCATATATTATTACTGTAGCTGCCATATAATAGAATATGAGAAATACCACTGTGGATGCTCTTGTAGATCTGGACGTGTCAACTGAGGCGCTTGTGGTTGAGTGGGGAAGTGGAAGTGTTTTTTTATGACCAGTTTCTGGAGCTGTGCGCTGAACATCGGCAACCTCGAGGCCTTATGTATTCTTGGAATGGTCAGAATTTTCTATGATTTTTAAAAATTTTAATTTATGTCCATTTGCAAATGAGTCCATTGAATATTGTTCCTGGATAAGATCCACTAATTTTGTTAAATATTCGTGCAAATTTTAACATTCTTGATATTTGTTCGTTTTATGAAAATGTATATTTTTAGTCACACATAAAAATGTATAATTTTAGTCACAAATTGGTTGCCAATTGCATTAGAAAAAAAAAAGAAAAAAAATAATTATTATTTGCTGTTAAATTATAGGACTTAAAGTAAAATTTTCACAATTATTTGCTGTTACTCCAATCTAGCCCTCTTTTTTATTTGAATTTGCAAATCAGCTTTTACTGCACCGAGATAAGCGAGTGGGGCTATTCATATCTGAACAGTGCTGCTGCGGCATGCCACCGGCAATCCCTCTTCTCCCTTGCCATCATCAAATTCTATGACAGTAACATCGACAAAAGTGACGACTGATGCTGCTTGTTTTTCGGTGCGGGAGCGACAGATAATGAGTTCTTTCGGTGAAGAGAAAACTCAGATCTTAGCCGTCGATCTAACCTTGTTGTGAGGTTGATGTGCAGTTGAATTTGATGGATGACTACCGTTAGAAACCTGCAAAAAAGTCAGAAACCCCAGGAGGATTTTCGGCGACAGACCCTCCGACGCTCAAGTCAATAACCAACGGTTTAAAGGGGTGATTGGGTGATAAAATTGTGATTACCCGGTTACTGTAGAGGTAGAGCTGTATTTATAGGTTAGTGGGGTTTGTTTAGGGAAGATTCCCCATATCTAATCCAGTCGTTGATTCCCTGATTACGAGGGAATGATCTGCGGTGGGCTAGATCTGGGCGATGGGCCCGTGAGCGGCCCACGAGCTGTTGTAAGTTTCCTCTAAGATTCATGTAGAGATCGTGCAATGCAGATCGTCCATGATTTTTACCCTCATCATAAGCCCCCCAATCTCGGAGATGACCCTTTAGTCTTCTTCGAGGAGTAGTTGATTTGTCGAGGGGATCGCGTAGGCGAAGAAGATCTGCACGAGTCGAAACTGAGAATGTCATGTTGTTATGTGAATCTACAGGAAGCTTGGGGTCAGTTTCCATACCGAGGGCGAGGCGAGGCCCTCAGTTTGAGAGTTTCTCTCATGAGGGTCAGCCTCGGATACCACGCCAAAGAGTGCAGTGAGCTTGGGGACAGCGGTCATACTGAGATCGAGGCGAGGCCCTCGATTTGAGTTTTTCTCATGAAGGTCGGCCTCGGATGCCATGCCGATAGCAATGAGAGGCAAAACCTTGTGAGAGTTTCTCATCAGGGTCGTTCTCGGATACTACACTGAAGACGATGGGAGACGAAACCTTGTGTGGGTTACTCATGAGGGGCGAGGAAAGGCGAAACCTTGTGTGAGTTTCTCATGAGGATCGGCATCGGGTACCACACCGAAGGCTAGGAGAGGTGAATCCTTGTGAGGGTTTCTCATGAAAGTTGATCTCGGATACCACGCTGAAGGCAAAGAGAGGCGAAACCTTGTGAGGGTTTCTCATGAGGGTCGGCCCCGGATACCACGTGGAAGGCAAAGAGATGCGAAACCTTGTGAGGGTTTCTCGTGAGGGTCGGTCCCGGATACCGCACTGAAGGTGAGGAGAGGCGAAACCGTGTGAGTCCTCGTATTGCACGATTGCGGATCTGGTCGTCGCGTGACATCACGGTCTTTGGGAAGTCATTTTGTTTCTATTTGTGCTTATTGAGGGGGCATCCCGTGACTCGTTATTCAAGAAGTCACTCCTCTTCTCCTCTTCTCCTTTATAGGTTCCCATACCCCACTTTTTCCTGGACCACCTTTTCTTTTTCTCAACCAGAGGTTTCTAACAAGTCTAGTATACATGTATGTCGACCAACCTCGTAGCTCGGCTTCGTCTTCGTCCTAAGGAGGTGATGGGTCCTCTTCTGGAGCCTCTCCTCGATCGTCATCGAGAGCGAGCAAGGCCGAGCAACAACTTTTGCGTGCCCATTCCTCGGAGGAGGACATGGATATCAAAGGGATGAGTACCGGAGCAATCGGTCCTGACCTGCGGGTAAAGGGAAATGCGATCGAAGTAACGAGCGGAGACCCAAAGCTCATGGAGATCGAGACTCAGGAGGAGAGTCTCCTGTTGTCGGTGAAAACGGAGGAAGAATGAGAGGAGAGACGAGGTAAGCCAGGGCAGGGACGAGGAGGAAGCGAGGACCACATCGGTGCGAGGAGAGGGAGCCTTGACCCTTGACTTTATTGTAGGCGTCCCACCGCCCTCCCGCCCCGCGGTCCCCGTCCGCTGAAGAGGAAGAAACATGACCTTTCTCTCGATAAGGAGCACGAGCTGATGCCCTATTGGCACAAGCCTGGGGGCGTTGACCTCCCGGGTTTGTCCAAAGGAGTTACAGGACTTACTTCGGTTCGGAGTACCCCTAACTTCACCCAATAGGCCGAAGATAGAGGCGGACACGACATAGAACACCTTGGAGGAAAGTGATCTCGAGAGTATCCGGGATCAATTTTATATACCTCCGGAGTATGTCCTGATGCTCCTGCGACCAGGGATTCACCCGACCGATAAGCTCTCGGAGTGATTCTGCATGTTTCCTTCAGATGCTTTTGTTTCCAGCTTGCATTTTCCTCTCCACCCATTTATCAAAGAGGTCTTAAACTGAGCGGGAATGAGCCTAACACAGTACGGGCCGAACTCATGGAAGCAACTAATTAGCTTCATCATGCATTGCCAAAGGAGGGGTGTCCCTCTGAGTCTCAGATACTTTCGGGTGTGCCTGGGATTGAGCGCACTTCTTGGCAGTTCCCACCAGTGGTATATCTCCCCTCAAGCGAAACTATGTGTGGTGCATAACCAGCCGGACTCTGTAAAGGGATGGAAGTTGAATTATGTCATCGTCTACAGTCCCGAACCTTGGGACATACCGATCACATGGTCGTATGAACCTCCTCCGAGGTAGCCCGTGAGGCTTGAAGATATTGCCAGAGAGGGGCAAGTAGAGTTTGACACGCTGTTCGAGGATGGAAAGAGTATCGACTGTGCTAGGGTGACGGAGATGTTGCTCATAGTCTGCGGTTTGAGCATTTATATTCCCTATGAGTCCCCAACTTTCATCGTTATTTCCATAAGGCATTTCTCGACTCTGTTTTGATGTGTTTCTTTTACAGTCGTGGAAGACGACGATATCAATATTCTCCTAGCTGACCTCGCGGGACAGCGAGCTGCCGAGGATAAGGAGAAGAAGGGGAAACGACTTGGGGAAATGACCCCGGTTGCTGAAGCGCCTCTGAGGGGGTGATCCAAGAGAGGGAGGGGATAAGATCCTTAACTATCTAGTATCCAGAAGATTCTTCCCGGGTGGAGCCGAACGAAAGATTACTTTGAGCAGAAGATCTGATGGAATCCCCAAGCCACCGATCAACACGTTGTTGGAGGCTGTCATTCCCGCGAAGACCAAAGAGACCTTTACACCCGATTGGCCAGTGAAGGTTGTTGACTCCATCATGGAGTTCCGGATAGTGGTTAAGGTGGTTAACAACCTCGCCCATCCGAGGGACAAGAGAGCCCTTTCTAAGGAGACATCCGACTCAAGTTATCTCGAGTATGCTCGGTCCTCCATTGCAGTAAATGTTCGCTTCTGAAAGGTAGCATTCCTCATGTTGGCATTTTTTCACTATTTCCTTATTTTCCGTAGGCTATGCTCCAAGGGGCTGAACTAAAAATGTAGTATGAAGACAATATGAAGTATGTAGAGTGTATGGCTCAATGGTTCAACCTGAAGTGGTATAAGAAGCAGACTCAGGCGGATGTGCTCGAAAAGACGGTGAAGGAATTGGAAGGGGAGCCCTCTAGTGTGGCACGTGATGAGGGTTCTTCGGCAAAGAAGAAGGATGCTTGGGAGAAGAAGAATATGCAGCTGACAAAAATTGAAGATGTGGCGGGCCAGATCGTCGAGGTGTAGGAAGAGGGTTACCGGCGGGCCCTTCTACACGTCGAGAGACATCCCAGTATCGATCTTGATAATCTTAATTTCGAGTCAGAGTCGAAACTTGATGGCACTCCACCAACCCCCAGGGAGCTTCCTCTTGACGTAGAGGTCCCCGTCGAGCGTGCTGGGGCTGAGGCTGAAGTCCTTCTTTCCTCTTCTCGGGAGGTCTCCCCTTAACTTAGAAAGTTTCTTCATTTCCAGTTTTGTAGACACCTAGCACGGACTAGCCACAGCATGTCTTGTAAATTTTCTTTTGTTTAATGAAATTCCACCCAACTTGTTTTTACGACTCATTTCATGTTCATCTTCGTTAAGGTTCCGTTTTGCTGAACAAATGGTGAGGTTTGAGCCTCAGAAGGAGGAACTCGAGGACTAGGTTCGTTTTCTCCGAGGTAGGCTGGCTCAGGCTGAGGAGATTATCACCCGTCTTTGCAAGGAGGTGACTGATCGGGAAGGGGCATTTAGTTTTCACAGACGATCGCAAGAGGTGGCGCAGGAGTTGGCTCATCTGTAGACGCTATTTCCTGATGCCGACATAGCTTTCGCCCAGGCCAAAGTTGGTGAGCCTTCTTATCCTTCTGATGACCAGTCCTCGAATTTTATCCTTAAACAAATGCTCGTGAAAAAGGACTTTGAAATCTACCAATAGAGGGTCAAGCTGGGAGAGGTAAGCCAGATGTCCACCTTTTCGTTCTCAAGGTTGGAGCCTTACCTGGGGGTCCGTTCGAGAGTTGGAGCCCTGGGGGATGCCTAGAGTAGGGTCGCAAGATCTTCCAGTGTGGCTAGTGTGAGAGGTTTGGAGGCACCCAGGCTGGGTGTCGGTCCTCCGGCGACAGAAATGACGTTTGCAGGGTTGGTGCCTGAAGAGGACCCCGGGATCTGAAGCTTTGTGCCTTGAACTTGTGGCTTTCGATGTAATTGTGCGGATGTAATCACAACGTTTATGTTCTATAATAAAGATCTTTTGTTGAACTTTGGTTTTCCATGAGGGATGTGGGGCGAGTGCAATGACTTTTTTAGGAGTTTTCCTCATGAAGGCCGGCCTCGGATACCACACCGAGTGCAGGGAGAAAGGTGATGCCTTAAGGAAGTTTTCCTTGTAAGATTCGGCCTCGGAAACTTTGCCGAGGGCAAGGAGAGGCAATACCTCAGGGAAGGTCTTCTCCTGAGGTTCGGCCTTGGACACCTCGTCGAGGGTGCAGAGAGGCAACAACTAGTGCATGCTCACATGTGCGTCCACGTGGAGTCACGTTTTTGACGCAATGATCAATGTCCCATTTCTATATATACGCCTTTAGCACTTTGTTTTTTTTAATCCATTTTTTCTTCACCACCGCTTTCCTTGAATCTTATCTTTGTTTCCTGCTCTCGCCCAGTAAGGATGGTGGCTCCCGAACTCGTTAAGGCAAAGTGTGTGGCCATGAGGACCGAGAAGATGGCCCAGGAGGCAGCGAAGGCTGCGACAAAAATGAAGGTCGAGGTCGACGCCAAGGCCCTTGAGAAGGAGGTATCGTTGAAACGGTTGCCTTCGTAGACGGAGGAACTCCCGAAGAAGAAGGCTAAGGGCATCGAGCCCCCTAAGGCGAAGGCAGTCGAAGCGGCAGTCAAGAAAGAAGGCAAAAGGCTTTTGATTCTATTTGTGACCGTTACTGCAGTGGTCCCAAAGTCGACCCAGTTGGCAAAGGTGTGGGTTCTCTCTTGGTCCGTGACCGAGGCAAATGTGTCAATCAGTCGCCCTGTTGCGTTGGTGGTGGTTTTCCATCTCGTTACTCCCCGTGACCTCGCCGACCTGGAGAATAAATTTGAGAAAGAGATCTACGGCAGCTGGGCGCAAGTTTCTGTTCTGGTGAGGCTCTTTTTTGGTTCGTCTCTGTAAGTATTTTTTTCAACCTTTGCTAAGCGTGTCTTGATATTCTTGTGCAGGCAGCAGTTCATGGAGCCGAGCTGAAAGTGGAGACGAGATCGGCTCTTTCGGCAGATGCAGCGCGCCGAGGTAGTTGAGGCGGAACTCCATAATTAGGGCAGAAAGAAGGAAAGGTGAGTGGCTGAGTTGAAGGCGGATCTGGCGAAGGAAAGGGGGTTCGAGATAAGCTCTCAAATGAGAAAGATGGGTTGGTCGCCGAGAAGCTGGAGTGGCAGGCGAAAGAGGCGAAGATGGCGAGGGAGTACCAAGAGGCCTTAACCGACATTGTCAATGCCGCAGAGGATGGACATAGGTGGGCCCTCAAGCACGTTGGGGCGAAGCACCCGGAGATCGACCTCAACGGCTTCTGTATCGACGGCCCGGACGGTGACGCTACCGCTCCCGTGATTGAGGGGGATTCGACGAATCACAAGCCAACTGAACCTACCCCTATGGTCGAGGAAGAGCACCCCATCCCTATCGTCGAGAAGGGGTCTACCTCCGGGCAGTAGTGACATAAGTCGACTATATTTTTTTCTTCCTGCGGATTGGCCACCGCACTTATATTGACCCTCATTTAATGAATAAAATGTGTTTGCCCCTTGTTTTAAATTTAGTAGTGTCTATTTGTGGCCCCTGAAGGCTTGAGGTCCTCCCACCGCCGCCCTCGGGGCGTTGGCTTGGAAATTTTCAACAGCAGGGCCGACCCCGGTTACCATGCGGAGGGGGTAAGGAGGGTGACAATTTAAGAAAGTTTTTCATCGTAAGGGTCGACATCGGATACCACGCCGAAGGCAGGTGGGGTGTGACATGTTGAGAAAGTTTCCCCTCATGGGAGTCGGCCTCGGACACCACGTCGGGGGCTAGGTAGGAGGCAACAGCTTGTGAAGTACCATGCCTTCGAATGGTCACGTGGAGTGGCACGTGGGCTTGCTCGCATCATCCTTTGTGAGAATTGTGGCAACTGTTAGTCATGGAAGTTGAAACGTTGTCTTCCATAAGTGAGGAGAGTTGAAAGTCATTTATAATTAACCCCCACCTCCTAGCGATTCCCCGACGAAATCTCCTGATGGTTGTGATGTTGGGGGGGTGTTCGCCTTGTTGTCTGAGTATATGACCCTGGGGGGTTGGTGTTCGGGTTCACCACTGGGGGCTACTTGTCTTGGGTTTCGAGATCTAAAGTTTTACCCCCGAGGTCGGATAGGTGTGACCATTCATGGTCGGGCTCATCTATGGCCCGAGGGTGTTCGGCTCTGCTGGGGCTTCTTGTGCTGGTGACCCTAGTTCATGGGGACCCGGAGAGGATCCGGGTAACCCAGTTGAACTTCGTTAAGTATTTCTCGGATTTCGATATGTCTATCGTCGTACCTCGTGTTCTGAGTCCGAATGGGTGCCTTTGTAGATTTTGTTTGCATCATCCGCTCTCGGCTCGTGAGGCTGATTGAGGAGTGAAGGCGGTGATCTAGTGTTTGTTCTTCTCTGATGTCTCTTTTATGTACTTCACATACACTGATGCGGCTTCCAGAACGTAGGACTTGCCGTCATGGCGCCCCCCAGTGTTGTTCCGCCCGCTTTTGCTGGGATCCCTGAGTGACGACTTGGCTTCGAGAAGGACGTGGAGGAGGAACCGGGGGGTTGGTCTGAGACACCCCGATTGCAGTCTTCTTGACTTTGGGAGCCATGGAAGCAGTTGTTCAGGGAGTAGGGTCTGAGGAAGAGGCTCATATCTTTTTTCCCACATATGGCGCCAATCTAATGTTGCTTGTTTTTTGGTGCGGGAGCAACAGATAATGAGTTCTTTCTGTAAAGAGGAAACTCAGATCTCGGGATTTGACCCTGCTGTGAGGCTGATGTGCAGTTGGATTTGATGGATGACTGCCAGTGGATACCTGCAAAAAGTCTGAAACACTGGGAGGATTCCCGGCGACAAATCCTCCGACCCTCAAGTCAATAACCAACGGTTTTAAATGGGTGATTGGGTGATAAAATTGTGATTACCTGGTTACTGTAAAGGTATGACTGTATTTATAGGCGAGTGGGGGGTCTGTTTATGGAAGATTCCCCAAATATAATCCAGCCGTTGATTCTCTGATTACGAGGGAATTGATCTGCTATGGGCTGGATCCGGGCGATGGGTCCGTCAGCGACCCACAAGTTGTTGTAAGATCCATTTGATATTCGTGAAGAGATCGTGTGGTGCAGATCGTTCACGATTTTTACTCTCATCAACGACAAAGTCGAAGACGCAAGGGATACAACCTCATTGTACGTGCGACAAGGTTGGGGCTCGTGGATGCCATCCACGAGGTTAGGCTCTTCCTCAGGCTCGGCCACGCTGGCCCTGCTAATTCTGTTTGTTGCACTTCTCGACTTTTTTGTTTTTTTTGTTTTTTTGTTTTTTTTTAAAACAACAGTGCTGGACTTTGGTTAGTTTTGTTGTTGTTAAAAGGAATTAATTACTCGATGAGCAATGTGCACCCTTAGAGCATCCACAATGGTTTGCTATAAAATATGACAAAATGAGAAATAGCAAATAGCAAAAGCGACGTTCGCCACATTGATTCGTTTCTCAAATTTTGAGAAAGAATTGTTTTTTAGTTGGATGGAACATGTTGTTCCGTCCCAGGTATTTTTGATTAATTAAATAGTAATTAGTTAATTAATTATTGATTAAAATAATACTAAATATTTTTTAAATACTTACTAATAGTGATTAGAGTGTTAATTAGTGGGTTAATGGGGGTGAAAGTGACAGGATGCTCTTCAAACGGGCCATGTTGTACCGTTTGTCCAATTTTGAGATCGGACGGGACAACATGTCCCGTTCCTTCTATTTCTTTTAATTATTATTATTTTATTATTGAGACGGAACGATATGTTCCGTTTGATATTTTTCTTTAAAAAAATTATAAAAAATTCGGGACGAAACAACTTGTTTCGTTTGATGCGATTAAAAAAAATTGGGATATATTTTGAGAAAGAGCAAATCGTTTCTCAATTTTGAGAAACGACTGAAGCGATTTTGCCAAAATATGGCAAAATAGCAAACGACTGCAGACATTCAATTCTCATAAAATGGTAAATTGGCAAAAATAGCAAACGAATGTGGATGCTCTTATATCTATAACTTTTCTGAACGAATAGCTTTGGATTATTTTGCGAATTAGTCATATTTCTTGACCCAAGTGAAATATTCTCCTCTGTACATGATATAAGATGAAACACTGAAAACATTTAAATAGAAGAAGACATGCATTCATGCAGTACTCGAAATTTTCTCTGTTTTTTGTTTTTGTTTTTGATGTTGTTGGGATAATATAGCCTTGCCACTCAAAGCCCAATACGGCCCAAATATAATTCCGAGGCCCACCCAATCCAACCATCCTCACTCCCAAGTAAAACTCCAAATCCGATGGGTTTCGAACACTATACTAACGAGCTCGCTCTGAGAAAATCAATGGAGGAAGAACTCAGATCGCTACTTGAAGACATCGAATCCCTAAAGAGATCAATCCCCAATTCCGATCACCATGATTCCATCAACAAAGTAATCCTTCTCATTCCGATCTTCAATTTCCTGTTATGTCTTGTCCTTAGTTGATGCGATCCGAGAATTTCATTTCATAATCTAGGGTTTTCTTTCAGTTCTTGATTTCGTAACGCGCTTTCTGTTTTCTTGTTTAGATTCAAGAAAAGGTGGACAAAATGGTGAATTCTGCTAAATTGGGGACTGGACGGCGCTCCAAAGTCAAGGTTTTTTTATGACTATATTACGTTATTTAGGGTTTTGTTGCTGTTGTGATTTAGTTAGTGATTGCGATTATACTGGATGGATTCAGGATATGAGCGCGGAGGTGGTGGATAGCAATCCGTACAGTAGGCTGATGGCGCTGCAGAGAATGGGGATTGTGGAGAATTACGAGAGGATACGGGATTTCTCCGTTTCCATTGTTGTATGTATTCTTTTAGCACTTTCTTAATTGTAATTATGTTGATTAGGGTGTGTTTAGAAAGCGAGGAACTAGGATTGGATTCTTTTATTACATGGGAAGTGGAATAATGAAATAGGAAACTTTAGTGTACAATGATTGATGTATTCATACTTCACCATCAAATATGTGTGTCCTTGGAACTATTTTAATGTGTCTATGTTTGCGTAATTGAAGTAATCTAGTTTGTTCCTAGTGTTTTCCATAATTGAAATAGTGAAGTTTTTGTGAGGACACTGTACAGACGGTTTATTGATGCTTGATAGCCAACAATTATTTTTTAACATAAAGCATTTTGTTTCAAGTTGTTGGTTCTACCTTTTTGAGTGCCATTATAGTGTGGTGTGAAAGAGCTAATTACATCTTGCAATAAATTCGAGATACAAGTCCCACTCATGTCAAATCGTGGCATTTTTCCGAGAAAAATAGACGAAAACTGAAAGGATCACATTTTACAACCCTTTCTTCTGCGAAGGGGTTTGGATATTATAGAGAGAACATGGGCTTGATGTAATTGTAGATGTGCACACACATATAAATTATGTATTGGTTAGTTGTCATTCTCCTTGATTCTTATCGCAATTTGAACATATAATGCTTCATAATTTTTAATTTTACTTTGAGATATCTACATTAGTGTCTTCCCAATATGGAAAGTATGGCAGACAACCAAAAATCATAGTGGGCCAAAGTTGAAAGTTTTAATTTCCTCTTCCCGATTGGTTATCTCAAGATACACATTCCTTAACTCTATCTGCTTAGTATTTGAAAGAAATTTTCTTATTAATAGCCAATTTAGCGGAATATGAAATTACTCCTAAGTTGTTATGAGGTGAGCACTATCATTATAATATATATTCCAGCAACTGAAAAATGTTTCGTATTGGGTTGCCAAAGGGCTATACAAATTTAAGAAATTAACTGTGATAAACCATTTGTTTGATGATATTCGTGTTCTTTGAAAATTGAAAGATACTTTGATTTTGTAACTTTACCTTTTTGTATCATCTAGTCTCACTGTATCAGTACTTCATTGTACACAGATAACTTCCACAAGGTCAATTGATTGTACTGAAAGATATTTGTGGCTTAAAATTGTTCTATTTGCACCTCTAAAAATTGCTTCATATCCGGCAAAAGACTCAAGTGAGAAATGAGAGTGAGTGCTAGTGATCAATGGAATTCATCCTAGATTTTCCATGGGCCTTTAAAATAATGTTACTATGATCACTATGCATAGGATGGGCACTTACCATATTGAAATCATGCTGTAGTAAACACATATTAGATGGCATTTGTTGAACAGCCTTAAGACTTGTCCTCCTCAAACTCAGAGACCGAAGATATAATCAACCTTGTAGCCTCCTTCAAGGGATCGAACAATGGAACCCACGTATCATTAATTTTCTCAACTTTGTTGTATATTTAGATGACAATTGTTGGATACTCATTAAACATATGTGGACACATCGCAAAAATCTTTTCAACTTTCATGAGGAAAGGTGTCAAAATAAGGGTTCAGATGAAGCATAGTGAACTAGGTTATGTTCCATATACGAAGATCAATAAGCTAGAACTTTAACCTGTACTATTGATGTCAAACAAATGTTTGAAGAGTAAAGAGTTTACTATTTTATAAATATTAGATACTTAATTAAATAATTTTAATCTTGTCTTTCCTAGATCGAAAGAAGAAACCGAAAAGCTCTCTAAATCTGCTACCTCACTAACTCCATTGTAGCGATATGGCAATTACTACTGAATTACTGATCAATGTTTCCACTTTTGTATTTGACATTAAGTGCAATATATTATTTGATGGGCAACTCTATTTTACTTCTCAGTGTTCTGATTTAACTGAAACAAATGCATGTACATAAATAATGTTATTGCAGATCGTAAATAATTCATATAGATGCCTTTACAAGTGGGTCTCATATTGGGATAATGAGATTCACGTTGCCATGGACAGAATGATATTTTTGAAATGAATGAGGGTTTGTTAGTCATTACCATATGACTGTATTTGAACTTAAAGTTATCAGTTATATATACTGTTTCTATATACTTTTGCTGTAGGGAATAGGTGGGGTAGGTAGTGTCGCTGCAGAGATGCTCACACGGTGTGGGATTGGCCGCCTACTGTTGTACGATTACGACACTGTGGAGCTGGCAAACATGAACAGACTTTTCTTTCGCCCAGATCAGGCACGTTGTCCTATATTTTCTCAATATGTTTCTTTTAGTATTGTTATAGTAGAATAATGATTGTTTTTCCCCCCCTTTTATATCTACTTGCAAATTCCTGTTTTACGTACGATTTGGAATATAGTAAGAATGCCCTCCTATTTGTAATTGCTCTTCTCCTCGTTGGAAAGTTTTCCTGATAGATTCTGTTTAGCTGTTGTAGGCTGGCATGACCAAGACCGATGCTGCTGTCCAGACCTTATCAGATATCAATCCAGATGTTGTACTGGAAGTAAGAATTTCTGTAGTGTTTTGGTTTTTGAGTATTATTGTGTCATCCATACTGCTTCAGATTGCTTGCCATTTCATTATTAAATTATATGTATATTTCCCTTATCCTTTTGTGCTAATAAATACATTCGGTGCTTGTAGTTCACATATAATTCAAAAGTTGGGGAAATGACATTCATAAAAATTAGTTTTTGCTGTTGATTTTGTTTCACTTTATAGTGTTTCAACTTTTATATATATATATATATATATATATATATATATATATATATATATATATATATATGAAAATAGGGGTATGAGCAATTTGCTCATTTAGTAAATGAGCAAGTGATGAGGTGGCATGCATGTAATTGGGAAATCCTAAAAGTGGTTAGATACTCAATGTATCACATGCATGCCACCTCATCAATTGCTCATTATTAAATGAGCAAGTTGCTCATATCCCTTTTACTCTCTCTCTCTCTCTCACACACACACACACATATATATATAATCAGCCAATATGCATTGTGGAAGGGTGCCAATTAATCCATTTCGTGTCGCATTATATTTGGTTTGGAAAATTCCGACTGCCTCTATATTTGGTGTCTCAGTATGAGGAATTTTGTACCTAAGACTCCCACTAGGCCCGAGAAACTGCATACTGCATTAAATTCCAGTATTAGTTGAATTAATGGAGGTTCATTTTCTGATTCTCTGGAGGTAGATAAGTTCGCTAGTATAACATAATGTACGTCTATGATTTGGAAATACTGATGATGAACAGAACTTATAGTTTTATAGCCTGAACAGTTGATTTTATTGTCTCGCAACGGCAAAATCTTTGTGTGAAAAATACGAAGATCAAAACTTGTATCCGTTGTTAAGATGTTAGGCTAGGTGGCTCCTACTATCTAGGCCCTCCTAGGGCTGCTTAGTCAAATTTCCGGAAGCCCAACTTTGCCCAAGGACCTGCCTAGGCTGCTTCTTACAAGTTATAACAATGCTTTTTCACAAATCTTTGGGGTTGTCCATCCAAGTTCCTAGTATGACACTGTCTTCTCTTGTTCTTGAAGTATAATGTCCTTGAAGAGATTACTTTTAGCGGGTTGACGGTAGGTTGAAAATGGGTTATAAAATGAGATGCTGCTGCCACATCCAAACATAAGCTGTTGTACCAAACACCATAATTGTGTTATCGAATTATATTGATTTGTCATCCAGTCATAGCCAGAAAAAAGGGTATCACATGCAGGGGTAGCATAAATTAGAGTATGGCACGGCGAAGGGATGCTTTAGAAATGCTCTTATGGGGTGACATGAATTTTTAAGTATCAATCAATCCGACTCAGGTGCCTTTTTTATTTGTTTGATCTCCATCAATCTACTTTATCTTTCGCAATGGTTTCTGCTAGTTTCTAAGTGTGCATTATGTAACCCCAATAGTAATTGCTTTCTTTTATCTTGATAGAGCTATTCATTAAACATCACAACTGTGAAAGGTTTTGAGGTTTTCATGGAGAGCCTCAAACGAAATCCGAAGAAAGGTGAAAATACTGGAGTTGATCTTATTTTGAGTTGTGTTGATAATTATGAGGCTCGTATGGTTGTGAACCAGGTTAGTACCTTGTAAGACTTCATCTTATGTTTTGTAGCTTTACATTTTACTTTATTTACTAGGGAGTAGGGACAGCCTGTGTCTCACACAGTGATTAATTTTCAGGCATGCAATGAGCTGAACCAGACTTGGATGGAGTCTGGTAAGAGAACCTATTCATTTTCCTTACTCAGCAAATTTTGTTATTAATTTGTAGTAATTCTTCAAAAATTATGTGTCTGCGAAGGTTTTGTTTATCATTTATAAATCAGTAACATAAAAAATTGGGAATTGGGTGGGGACTGCTTGCATACACGTGTCTACATTAAGTATACAGTATACTATGCCTAAACATCTTAATAATCTCATGATCCACGTTTATTTTAATTTGACAAAAGCCCAAAACCATGTGAAGTTCACATCTTTCATATTAAATGCATCCATTCATGACGTCAAATTTACAAATTGGCCAGGCGTGTAAACAATACTCATAAACCAATTTAAAGTTCTTTTATACAAATTGACCTGTTATCATCGATTTGGAGTTTTGAAGACAACAAATTTGTATTTACTTCCCCAATAATAATATTTTTGTTGTCCAACTACTTGGCTGTCCAGTTTGAACTCTTATGGAAAGGCAATGGAGATTAAGCTTAATATATTAATCACAACAATACAAAGGTGAACAATGAGATATTGTTTGGTTTTCAGAGGACCATTTGCAAGAAAGTTGGTTTGGGCAGTTGGGCTGTCAATGAGATTAGTTGGGAATAGAGATATATGCAAGGGATCACCTATGACTCAGATTAAGGAAAGAAACGATTAAAAAGGACAAAGAGAGGGACTTATCGTTAAATCCAACTGTAAATGGATAGTTCACCTGCCAATTACTCAGGGCAAATGGATAATAGAATATACAGAACTAGCGAAGGAAATGCAATTTGCAACCCTTACGGGCGTTGGGATAAGTTGAACATGATGTAACATTTTCAGACATTTTGATTATAAAGCAATATGCCACATTGGGCACAAGTAACAGTGGGTAACTGAATGGGGTCAATTATAGGGTTAGCAGAAAATGACTGGGGAACACCAAGCATCAGAGCCTGATACTATCATCAACGAGCTTAGTAAAATTATATAAAATTGAGGATTGGTTTTCACTGCACCAGTTTGCTACCAAATACCTTCGTTGTGGTACAGATTCGTGAGAAATTTTATAGGATGTTGAGATGTTTTTTGTTTACACGAGGGAGTAAAAATTAGGTTTGGACGGAACTGCTCAGAGCTTGTTTGTAAGGGGCAATTGCTTATCGTAATTGTTAAGGTTGCTTTGGAGATATGAATCCTGTGGGTTAGTGGGTTGGTTGTTTGCTCATCAATTGATTGCCTTCAGATTTCTTGACCTGCATGAACAGTGCCTAGTGGGCACAAAAGCTGGGGGCGTCACTCACCCTGAGGCCTCTGGTGGTTGGCCTTTCCCCCATCGACTTCTAGAGACTTCTAATGGTATCTTTTTGTAATCAATCAAAGGCACAAGGAATTCAAATGACTCATTAATTTTGATTACCTTGAACTTTTTATAAAAACTGTGACACTGTGTCATGTATAACTTAAACATATTACACAAATCTTATTTCTTTCCCCGTTTTATCTAAATAAATAAAATAATAGATACTTGGGCTGTAACAGTAACTTTTTTTTTCCTTTGTAAAACTAGTGGAACTATTGAAAGTAAGTTCTTACCAGATTGGAGTGAAACTTTCTTGCCTAATCGTAAAATTTTGTTATGTTGAAACTCAGTCATATTTTGTTTTACAACTTTAAGGTTTGGATTTGAAAGTATTCCTGTCCACACAGTGCTTTGATTAAAGTGAAAATAAACTGCTTGAGTTTATATGGACAACTTCTGTCAGCGATATGTTAAACCAAAATTTTATCAAGAAGTTGGGGCGAATTCACTGAAGAAAATTGTGTTGCAGGCGTATCTGAAGATGCAGTGTCTGGTCATATACAGTTACTGATTCCTGGGGAAACAGCCTGTTTTGCATGTGCCCCACCTCTGGTATATGCATATAAATAAGCATCATCCTCGTACTTAGACTGCACTATTCTTTCAAATGATTACTTCTGGGATCTGTTTGGATGTGTATTGTTAAGAATGATGAAATTGTAAATTCAAGCCAATTTAAAACTTCATGTCAGATAGTTAGAACTACCTGTACTTCATTAGCTTATGACAGATGCTAAGCTCATCTATCATATTTGATGAAGCCAAATTATCCTATATATCTTAGTCTTTGATGTACATCTCTCTAGGCTTTTTGGGGTGACCTACCTCAAACTGTATATTCCTCTGTTGTAGATTCAGTAGGAAAAAGATCGTGCGTCTTTCTTTTTCCACCCAAATTACAGTTGATGGTAGAATAGAGTTGTGGGAGTCATATATTTGCAGTGGAGAAAGTAAGATACAAAATCTGAAGAAAGTCAGCATATTATCTTGTAATGTCCAGTGGTGTCTATATATTTCCATTTTTAGTTGTGGGGGTTTGTTCTAATCCGAGGTGAATATTCAGTGATGGTAAATTTTATTTTGTTCAGTACTTTATCTATGAAGACTTCAATAATTCAATGTGTTTCTCTTGTGGTACTCTTCAAGTTACTCTCAGTTGCAGATTGGGTAGAAGTTATTCTAGTCACCTATTAAGCCCAGAATCAATATTTCCCGCAAAAAGTTGATTTGTTATGTAATTTCAACCATAAGAGAGTGGAGATGATATTTTATGGAAACATGTGGCAGGTTGTGGCATCTGGGGTAGATGAACGTACACTTAAGCGTGAAGGAGTATGTGCTGCATCTTTACCAACTACTATGGTAAGGAACCCTTATGTTGTCCAAGCATGAAAATCTTGTTTTCAAGTGAGGATATTTTTGTATCAGATGTCTAATTGTCAACCGCTAGTTTGAAGTGTTGTCTTGGTTTCCTTTATTGACATTAATAATCACTATTTCGATAATGCAGCATGCACCTTGTTCCTAAATGCTCCTGTGATAGTTTGTTCACATGTTTATGATGAATTTTTTATTATTTTTAGTGGTTTGGCCCTAGACATAAATTATAGTTCTCGCTATTTAATGTATTTATGCTGTATACTATTTTGCCTCTTCTGTTGGGTTGTGAACGATCTCTTCCCAGGGGTCCAAAGGAAATATATAGCATTGGCCTATAGAACTTAACAAGCAGATCTGTTTTCTTTTCATGACTGCTTTCCCCTTAACTCATTATGCACCTTTAAGTTTTATATATATTGTACCCTTATTTTTCTTAATTTTCTTTTCCTTGTAAAAATTTTCGACAATAAAGTTTCTGATGATAAGTTATTTATCTATTTGTAAATTATAAATTGAAAACGTGATAATCTATATGGGTAATGATGTGTGCACAACCTCTATACACAAATTTACTCCAGAAGGATTGTGCCCCATTAGACTGTTGAGTAAAGTTTATTCAAAAAGGTTGTGACCATAGATTGTGAATATGGGTACCGTAGACGGTATTGCTCATATTCATGCTCTTGATGAAGTAATGGCAGGTGAATTAGTGAAACTTGAAGAGGGTATTATAAGCATTGTTCTCAATTTGGAATCAAATAATCTTGGCGTTTTATTAGTGGGTAATGGTTTGATGATGCAAGAAAAAAATTTTAAAAAAAAGGAAATATTGCTCAGATACCCATGGGGAGGCTCAATCTGTATTCATCCTGTGTTAAGCGCAAAATTATCCTAATGAGTTATACATGTTTGGAAGTCTGATATACGTTAGAAATCTACCCCCCTCCAGAGCACAAATTGTCTTTGATGTGTTTTTTTTATAAATATCATCAACATAATTTGACACTTTTGTCGTGTGTTGCTTCCTCTACCTAACCATTGTATAAGAAGCATTAGGAACCTACTTTTAATTTTCTCAAATCTTTATATATACAATTATGGCTATTGTTTATCGTTGCTTTGTTGAATGACCTTATTTGAATCAGTATATGTTTTGTATTTAGTTTGTTCTATCCTGTAAAATAACTATAATATTGTGAAATTTTCCAGGGAGTTGTTGCTGGTCTCTTGGTTCAGAATTCACTTAAATACTTACTAAAGTTTGGACAAGTTTCTCCTTATCTGGTAAATTCAATCTCTACCCAACATTTATATGGTTTCTATTATCTTTTGTGTTCTATATTTTCCTTTTACAGTTTGTGGCTTTATGTTTATCTCATTTACTGTTAATTGGAGCCATGTACTTCTTGCTTTTGTTACTCATAAAATATCTGTCATACCTCAAAAGTGCACAAATTGATGCTTGATTTTGTTTTATAGTGCTTCACAACTGACCTATCTTTATGCAAGTTTATTGGTTACAGGGAACACCTATAATTAATTATAAGTTGTTTTGATTAGTTTTAACATTTCCTGTCAATTACAGGGGTACAATTCGCTTAAGGACTTCTTCCCAACTATGGAAATGAGGCCTAACCCCCAATGTTCAAATTCAGCATGTCTCGAGAGACAGGTTATGTGAATTCTAGTACCCGCTGGTTGAATAACGGCTTAAATGTTTTAATCTGAGTATATACTTTACTCTGACCACTGATGGAAGTAAATTATTTTTACAGAAGGAATACATTCTAGCAAAACCAGCCATAGATGCATTAGCTAAGGCAAAGTTAGAGGCTGAAACATCTTCAAGCACAGAGGCCCCTCTTCACATGAATAATGAGTGGAACATAAGGTAATTTATCCTAGCTGATCGTGAATGTTATTGCCAGAAAAGGACTTGTTGCTTTTGAGAAAAACAAAGAAAATAATTTGGGATTGGTATTACAACAATTTATTTATGTATTGTATAGTGAAGTGTTGTAGTTTATATTCCTTGTTGAAAACAAAGTTTAGATACCTATAGGTATATTTCTAGTGAAGATTATGCAACATATACTTAGCTTTGCCATGACCTACAAAATTTAGATACCTATAGTTAGTTTCCAAAGTGAGCATTTTGTGGCGAGGTAACTACAGGAAGAAAATAACTGAGGTTCTTTTGGAGGATAACTACAGGTATCTTAGCCTTTCGTGTTAGTGTAGGTGCCCTAGAGGCAATACAATGATATTATGTAATCAGTATTATTGACATTATGTTCTATTTGATTATATTAATAATTTATTATGCTTCGTATTTACTGCGTTATAAATGTTAGCATGATAAATGTCCTTAGATTATTAATACGAACTATATGAACATGAGATTATATATAGTATAATAATCTTAAATGTCCCTAGTCGAGTATTATTATTATTAGGACAGTAATAATACATTGAGACTAGTATGTTGATTGATTGATGACCACCTCTCATGGGTCATTAGTATAGAGATACTAAAATCAATACATAGGTAAATGTAAGAGTACATTGTACTGGACAGACCCACTGTGAGATTCAACCATGGAATAAATAAATAAGTGTCATAAGTAATCTCACTGTGATAATGGTGTAATGGTCCTCTGACCTGAAATCATTATAATTCTACACGAGAATTAATGTACTTTGATTCTATCAAAAGTTATCTTTAATCGGGTAATGATAAAGATAGTATTGGGTTCATTATGAATCGTGTGAGAAATGTGAATGATCTAGATGGAATTTAACCCTCCTAATTTTAGGAGCGATATTATCGGCTTCTTGTTTGAGTGAGACTATGAAATGCATGACCATGCTCAAATATTGATTTGTTTGAATAGTCTACTCATCGATCAAGAAAATAAAGATTAAATTATTAAGAGGATGACACGAACCATGCCTCTAGTTTAATCTATAATATCAAGGTTAAAAGGATTATATTACACGGAGACATTAGTCACGAAAGGTTTAATTGAATCACCAATTATTATTATTACTTGGGTAGTAATGATGTATTACTAGATGCCGCTCATTGTTTATAATTTTATTATTAGATAATAAAATTATTGCCAACGTAATAATAACCTAAAGGGTCACACACTTAGAACGTTTAAAAGGAGTTTTAATTTAAATTCGGAATTTAAATTAAATGATTATAAATTCGAAATTAGTTATTTAATTAATTGAGTTGGACTTGATTAATTAAAGTGTAATTCGAATTTAAATCTTTAAACCGAATCAGTTTGGTTTAGTAGAAGCCCAAACCGATTACGGTTACGCCCACCTCATTCTCTCTTATAAATACATAGAGATGTATTGGTTTAGGGTTTATCTTTTGGCAAATTCGTTTTCCACAAAAACCCTAGCCGCTCCAACTGTTGAGAGGCAAGAGAGAGAGAGAGAGATAGAGGCAAGCATCATCGGCTAGTACCGGCTCCCTTGATCGTTGGACGATCGGACGTTCGTGTGGACTGCTTTAGAGACGCGGATCTTGCTACAAGGGTTGCGTGGTGATTGTATAACAGGACCTCCATCTTTCAGCCTTCGTAAAGCTCTTAAAAGGTAAAATTCCGTTTCTCCATAATCAGCTATGTCTTGTACACGGATCCTAGGGTTAGGGTTTCGGATTTTATGGTTTTACGACTATTTTTTTTTCCGCTGCGTTTGTGCCCCGAAATCCTTCATTTCGAGCCCAAAAGGTTAAGACACCTGTAATTATCTCTCTCCTAAAAAAGTTTCTAAACAGATCTAGCATAATACAAGTATAGGTTCAAAGTGATTTGTTATGCTTGGTCTAAATCTCATTATTTAGATAGTGGACGGCTTTCAACCCATTTCCTATGATGTGCAGGCAGAACAACATGCATAGGACTGCATACAAACACAATGACAAGAAAATTTTGAAACATCATAGATACAACTATATATAGTTACACGAGCAATTATTCTATGTACACCACTCGATGTTGATTTGTAGCTAACTATTAAGTACAGACTATTGGATTTACATCCGATTGCAATTGGATAGGATAGATTATTTAAGCTTTTCTCTATTAAGTTAATTACTATTTATACTTTTGAAGTTGAAGGGAAATTTTATAGGGCGGCTGGTAGATCATCAATGATGTATAGAGCAGAGTATTGAGCAATAAAGAAACAACATGTCCAAAAATGAGTATAGCGGAGATAAGGATGCTAAGATGGATGTGTGGTAAAACCATGAAAGATAGAATTAGAAACGAGTATATACGAGACATGCTAAAAGTAGCTCCTATCCAAGATAAGTTAAGAGAGAATCGCCTCAGGTGGTTGGACATGTCACACGTAGACCTAGTAGTGCCCTCGTTAGAAAGAGCGATTGATAAGTATGGAGGGTAGAGTTAGGAGTAGGGGAAGACCTAAACTTACTTGGGTGGAAACGGTGAGAAAAGATATGATAACTTGTGAGCTTACAGAAGATATTGCGCTAAACCGAGCAGAATGGAAAACCATAATTCATGAAGCCGACCCCAACTAGTTGGGAAAAAGGCTTCATTGTTGTTGTACTATTTATACCATTTGATACTTGGATCAATATCCAATAGCAATTTGTAATCCTAAGACCATCCACAGTCGTTTGCTATATATGCCATTTTGCCATATTATAGCAAACGAACCGCTGCAATCGTTTCTCATTTTGCCATTTTATAGCAAACGTGCTATATTCGTTTCTCATATATGAGAAACAGAATAGCGATTCTCAAATTATAAAGGACGGGGAATGATTCCCCGTCCGGGATATGATACCCCGTCTCTCCCACTTAATTTTTTTTTTTTTTTTTATGATTCCCTCAGACGGGGAAACATACCCCAGCCGGGGTATGTAACCCCGTCTCTCCTTTTTTTTTTTTTTTTTTTTAATAAATGAACGGCCAGGATTGGCCATTAGAAAAAAAAATAGACATGTTGTGGGACAGGGAATGATTCCCCGGACGGGGAATGTATCCCCGTCCATGAAATCAGGAAGATAAAGTAGGTAGGTTTAGTTATTAATTAGGTTTAGTTAGTTGTTTAGGTAGGTTTAGTTATTATTATATTATTTAATTTATTTAATTAATATAGTTTAACAGTTAATATGTAATTAACGTTTTTAATTTAATTTTAAAAGTTGAGACGGTATATCATATACCGTCCCACTCGATTTTTGGCGAACAATATAGCAAACGACCACTGCAGCGATCAAGTATATTTGCTATTACTGTAGCTGCCATTTTTTAGCAATTGAGAAAAACGACTGTGGATGCTCTAAGTAGCCACGAACTCTATCCCTAAGTTATTGCCAACCACTCAGTGCCACAATTGTTTCACTGTGTTCTTGTATATCTCCATTCCTAATGCTATGCAAGATAAATGAGGATGACCAGCACACATCGTCGACAAGAGTTGGACCTGCTACTTTTTGTTGGGTTTTAACTTTAAACCTTTGAGCACAAATTAGTCATTGTTATCCACTTCACATTCATTCATTCGTTCCATTGTGACTGCTAGTTTGCGGGTATCCAAGAGGATGGAAACATTTGCTTGTTGGTTTTAGGGTTGATGCCAGATTGGGTGTTAGGTACTGGTAGGAAGAGTGAAAGAATCCATAATGTTTGATTGATCACATTCACTACTTATTTAGGAGAATCCCACTGCTAAGCAGAGTTAGCATGACTCCGCCAGAACTAAGTATGTGTTTCTAAGATGTAAAACAGATGCATAAAATATTCTGTGCCTAGTAGATGTTATGACAGATAAATGCAAAAATTGATGTTCAGAACTCACTGTGGCTGCCTGCTGAGCCTGACAAGGAGAGGAACTAGTGTGCTCTAGGCTCTTCCTACCTCATGGATACAAGAGTCTGTAAATCACAATTACTGTGGTTTGATTATAACATGTACTCCATGCATGGA
Organism: Hemerocallis citrina; assembly: GCA_017893485.1. Taxonomy (NCBI): domain Eukaryota; kingdom Viridiplantae; phylum Streptophyta; class Magnoliopsida; order Asparagales; family Asphodelaceae; genus Hemerocallis; species Hemerocallis citrina. Next base: position 169,169 of record JACEHZ010000357.1, read on the forward strand.
TAAATAATAATCATAAGAAAATGAAAAGTGACTGTATAGTCACAGAAAGTGCCAATGCCTATTCTTGGAAGCGAAAATCGGTGAGTTTCTTAGAATCAATGTCTTCTCTTGGTTGATGACCTACAAAATGATGAATATAGTCATGCATTTGGTTGAGGTGCCTAGCAATTTAGTCATGCATTTGGCTTTTTTTGGCACCTCTCGCTGCAGGTAACATTTATTTTTTCCGTCCTATAATTTTCCCCTTCTATACTTGGTCAGATGGAATCACAAGAATGTAGGAAATGTCAATTCCTTTTTTACTGTCTTTAGTGACTCCTGTATTTATAAGAGCTCATTCTATTTTGTTCCTCAATATTTACTTTTCCTCTGTCTCATCAAGTAAAATATCCAACATAACTTGTAATTCTGTTACAACACACAAACATGAAAGAACAGTTATGTTGCAATTCTTGAACTTAAGACTTGCAAATCTTTCTTTCTAATTTTTTTTTTCAGTGTTGTGGATGATGATGAGGAGACGATATCTACTGCTGGGAAAGGTTCAGGTGATTCTCCTTTTCTCCTTGAACCACAAAATGTTCCTGAGTGTTGTCCCTTTCTAATGTCCCGTTCTCTCTTTTTCATAGATGCCCTTCCAGAAGGTCTTGTCCACGAGCTGCCGAGTGCTGACAAGATTCAAGAGATATCTTTTGTGGAAGGAACAATCATCATTCATGACGATCTTGTGGAGCTTCAGCGGCAACTTGATGCTCTCAATGCATCTTGAATTACCTGATGACGGCTTGGCCTTCTCTGTTAAATTCAATTTTTCGTAGGAACTTATCTGAAGTTATATCGATGCCATTCCTCAGCCATAAATTGGAAATGAAATGGGGAAGAAGTATTACTATATTGAACTTACATACGCTTCTTCACAAATTAAAGTTTCAAGAGGGAGAAGAGGTAAACTTTGTCAAACTAACCTCGAATCTGTACGAGAGGGGACTGTATAAGCAGGCAGACGATTAAAGGGATTTAAATAGGAGAGTGCAGGATCAGTCGTTGTTGTAACCTTTCATCGTATATTTATTGTTTGATGACTGATGTTGTTTTTCTTTGTTTCTTTTTTATGTCATCAGTATGCAAAATGTTGTTTTCCTTGTTGCCTGCCTGGATGAAGAATCTCACTGCTCTGCACCAGTTTTAGACATGAATATAATTATATTCAAGTAATGTGAAGTACTTTCAGAAACCATGCATATGTGGGGTTTAGTTTGTGTGTCTCAGGATTTGTCTTCGAAGATCATGCAAGAAAGGTTATTTCTCAACGAATACACTATCTTTAGATTGCCCCCCTACTCATGTTAGATTATCTTAATATTTCTCCTTTTAGGCCTGATCGAGTTAATTGTACTAGTAATTTACATGTCTGATTCATGTCTTAATAAATAAATACCTTTAAAAGTAAAAATTCTGGCATCGAACTTGAGACCTTATTCATTTTAGTTATGTACACACAACTCCAATTCTTTCATTATAATATTAGATTAGATTAGATATTTTTAGTTATATTTTCCTGAGTGTGATGGATAGTTTATTCTTATCTTTCCTTTTGAAAGACGATCTTTCTTTTCCTGATGAGTATTCTAGATTCATGGATGAATTTGCTCCCCATTTAAACATTCGGAAACCAGTTCTTATAAATTACATATTCATACTTGAATTAGAAAATTACTTAAATTTAGTTTTCATAAGGGACATAGGAATGGCATCATCATATGCCACTGAAAAATTTAAATGATTCTATCCATCAGTGGATTTTGCAGCTATAAGGGTGTTTGGTTCACTAGCATTCCTAACTGCAACAAAAGTTTGCTAGATGCCACCTTCAAGTTGCAACTGAAGAGTAGGGGTGGCATCCGGTTCCACCGGGCGGGCCGGATCAAAAACCACATTTTTGAGCCGGCCCCGGGCCACGGCGGGCTGGGGTGAGGGGAGGAGCGGGCTGGGGGAGGGGAATGGGGTGGCATTCGGGCCCGGCCCGTGCGGTTCAAGACCTGGCCCGGCCCGCCTAAACCCAGGCTTAACCGGGGCCAGACCAGAGCTACAGTACGGTCCGGTTCGGTTCGGAAAAAGATAAAAAAAGCGTAAGTTTCCAAGTTCAGAGTAAGTTTCAACGGTTGTGGGAGCAGTTCCGAATGGCGAACCACTTCTAGCTCGCTTAAGAGCGAGCTTGCGAAGCGGAATGGAGCCAAGTTTTGAACTCCGAACTCGTCGTTTGAGTAAGTTTCAACAGTTGTGGGAGTAGTTCCGAATGGCGAACCACTTCTAGCTCGCTTAAGAGCGAGCTTGCGAAGCGGAATCGAGCCAAGTTTTGGACTCCGAACTCGTCGTTTGAGTAAGTTTCAACGGTTGTGGGAGCAGTTCCGAATGGCGAACCACTTTTAGCTCGCTTAAGAGCGAACTTGCGAAGCGGAATCGAACCAAGTTTTGGACTCCGAACTCGTCGTTTGAGTAAGTTTCAATGGTTGTGGGAGCAGTTCCGAATGACGAACCACTTCTAGCTCGCTTAAGAGCGAGCTTGCGAAGCAGAATCGAGCCAAGTTTTGGACTCCGAACTCGTCGTTCGAGTAAGTTTCAACGATTGTAGGAGCAGTTCCGAATGGCAAACCACTTCTAGCTTGCTTAAGAGCGAGCTTGAAGCGGAATCGAGCCAAGTTTTGGGCTCCGAACTCATCGTTTGAGTAAGTTTCAACAGTTGTGGGAGCAGTTCCGAATGGCGAACCACTTCTAGCTCGCTTAAGAGCGAGCTTGCGAAGTGGAATCGAGCCAAGTTTTGAACTCCGAACTCGCCGTTTGAGTATGTTTCAACGGTTGTGGGAGCAGTTCCGAATGGCGAACCACTTCTACCTTGCTTAAGAGCGAGCTTGCGAAGTGGAATCGAACCAAGTTTTGGACTCCGAAATCGTCGTTTGAGTAAGTTTCAACGGTTGTGGGAGCAGTTCCGAATGGCGAACCACTTCTAGCTCACTTAAGAGCGAGCTTGCGAAGCGGAATTGAGCCAAGTTTTGGATTCCGAACTCGTCGTTCGAGTAAGTTTCAACGGTTGTGGGAGCAGTTCCGAATGGCAAACCACTTCTAGCTCGCTTAAGAGCGAGCTTGCGAAGCAGAATCGAGCCAAGTTTTGGACTCCGAACTCGTCGTTTGAGTAAGTTTCAACGGTTGTGGGAGCAGTTCCGAATGGCGAACCACTTTTAGCTCGCTTAAGAGTGAGCTTGCGAAGCGGAATCGAGCCAAGTTTTGGACTCCGAACACGTCGTTTTTTGAAAACACAATTAGGGTTTTAAACAGAGAGATAAAACGATCACAAGAGAATTATTATGCGAAAAAAGTTCTTTATTAATAATTACTTAATTGGCCGCTTCTAAGTTGCAGGCCGTTATTACAATGGAAAAATAAAGAAGCAAATACAAATACAAAGAAGATAGGAATGGCTCGACATTTGATGGTACTCGGAGAGGCGTTCAAACACCCTCTTGGTACTTCGGTAAATGGTCAGCGTTCCATGTTCTTGGTATCTCTCTGCCTTTGAGGTCTTCAAGACGATATGCTTCTGGCTGAACTCCCTTGGAGACCTTGTATGGTCCTTCCCAATTCGGGGCTAGCTTGCTCTTTTGGCTGGGAAATGAGATGGTTATCTTTCTGAGGACTAAGTCCCCCTCCTTGAGATATGTGGGACAGACCCTTTTGTTGTAGGCCTGCTCGATTCTTCTCCGATAATTTTGCTGGCGAATTGAAGCTCTTTCGCGGAGCTCATCGATGAGGTCCAAATTGGCTCGGAGTTCCTTGGCATTTTGTTCTTCATTATATGTAACTAGGTGAGGAGATGGCAGACCAACTTCTAGGGGGATTACGGCCTCAGAACCGTAGGTGACATTGAAGGGCGACTCCCCTGTCGATGTCCTTTTTGTAGTGCGGTAGTTCCATAATATGTTAGGAAGTTGTTCAGCCCATAAGCCTTTGGCCGACTTATCTAGTCTCTTCTTGATGCCAGAGAGGATCTGCCTGTTCGTGTTCTCTACTTGGCCATTGGATTGGGGATGAGAAATAGAGGAGAAGCACTGGTGAATGCCGAGGTCTTCACATAAGGAGCGAAATGCTGTCCCAGTAAACCGTGTCTCGTTATTTGTTACCAAGACTCAATGTATTCCGAACCTACATATCACATTTTTCCAGAAAAACTGCAGCACTTTATTTTCAGTAATGGTTTCCAGTGGTTCGGCTTCGATCCATTTGGAGAAATAGTCGATTACCACGACTAAGAACTTGAGCTGGCCTGGAGCTGGTGGGAACGGGCCTAGCAAGTCCATCCCCCACATTGTGAAGGGAATTGGACTCGAGAGAGTTGTGAGTTGTGCTTGCAGTAGGCGGCGGATATTGGAGAATTGCTGACAGGGGCTGCATTGCCGGACATATTGCTCGGCATCCCGAAGTAGGGTAGGCCAGAAGTACCCGTAGTTCAAAACTTTCCCGGCAAGGGACCTTGATCCTGAATGGGCTCCGCCTATACCTTAGTGGAGTTCTTTCAAGGCATACAAGGATTCTTCTGGAGAGAGACATCTCAAGTAGGGTCTGCCATCTACTTGGGTATAGGAGCATTTGTACAAGACTCCCTCAACGAGGGTGTACCGCTCCGCTCTCGTTCAGATTCGGCGAGCTTCTTTAGGATCTCGGAGAAGGTTCTCGTCTCTAAGGAACTCAATCAAAGGCTTCATCCAGTTATCCCTGAGTTGGACGGGAAGCGACTCCATCGAGTCGGGGGACTTCTTCGTCGATGCTGGCCTTAGTAGGACTTCGATCAGGACGGTCAACTCGAGACCTTGGAGAGAGGAAGAGGCTAGTTTTGAGAGGGCATCTGTTTGGGCATTCTCTTCTCTAGGGATCCGCTGGAGTTGTGCCTCTTCGAACGAAGCCATGAGACTTTGGACCTTGGCTAAGTACTTGGCCATTCGGTCATCTCGCGCTTCGTAGTCTTCTAAGACTTGATTCACCACGAGCTGCGAGTCACTGAATATTTGGACACGTTGCGCTCCTGCCTTTCGAGCCATGCCCAAGTCTGCTATCAGGACTTCATACTCAGCTGCATTGTTGGAAGCTTTGAAATTGATGCAGAGGGAATATTGGAGAACGAAATCATCCGGACCTGCCAGAATAACTCCGACCCCGCTCCCTTCAGCGCAAGAAGACCCATCTACATACACCGTCCAGATGGGTGGCCCTTCTACTGCTTGACTTACTTCCGGGATTGTGCTTTCCATTATAAACTCGGCTAGGGCTTGAGCTTTGATAGCAGTCCGAGACTAATAAGATATATCGTGTTGACTTAGCTCAATTGGCCACTTCATTAGTCGTCCGGAGGTCTCAGGCTTATGCAGGACTGCTTGAGCGGCTAGTCGGTAAGGACGACCATCGAATGGGATTGAAAATAGGGGCGGAGCTTCCTAGCTGCCATAACCAAGGCATAGGCTATCTTTTCCAATCTCGGATAGCGGAGCCACTACAAAAGATACTTGTTTTAGCGGCGAATATTCCCCGGCGTTTTACTAGTAGCGCCGGGGTAGGGAGCGAATAGAAATGGGGCGCCAGATGGGATGGTTATACACCGGCGGTCGATTTAAAACGCCGGTCAATCTTCGTATTCACCGGCATTTTATTTAGAAATGCCGGTGAAGCGTATTATTCACCGGCGTTTTGATAATAAACGCCGGTGAATATACGGACACATTCACCGGCGTGACTAATTGAAACGCCGGTGAATAAGCTGCGATAAAACCCACGAACCCTAATCCTTCGCTCGCCATTTTCCCAGACCCCCCCCCCCAAAAAAAAGGGCGCTTCGTTTCCCTCCTTCCTCGCTCTACTTCCCGCGCGTTTGCCTCCACCGCTTCGTCCTCTTCGACGGCCTTCGACCTTTCGAAATCGTCCCTTCTTTCCTTCGTCATTTTCGATTTCCCTCTTCCCTCTCTCTATTTGGAGGTGAATCGGCGATCGCCCCGCTCTCTCTCTCTCCTACGCCCCCGCGCTCGTCGCCCCGCTCTCTCTCTCTCTCTTCGGTATCATCTCTTGATTTCCCTTATTTTTCAAAAAAAGCATGTTTTTTCAGATTATGCTTCTTGATTTCCTTAACATGAATGGTTTAGTTGGGATGAAGAATGAATAGAAAAATATATGCTTAGATACTGGAAATTTTCATCTTCTTTTACTGTTAATGAAGCTTATTTCATGCATCTGATTGTCATATTGGTATTTTTTTTGACCAAAATGGGTTCACTGTGAACTGAGGATGCTATAGGTACGTATGCCAAAATCCTCCGGCCGGATATGCACAACAATTGGGTTTTAGATTTAGTTGGGCACAGTGAATTAGTATAGCAACATATAAGCTCAGATAATGGAAATTTTCATTTTAAGATACTGTTAAAGTTACCTGTTTGCCCTTGTTGGCATGATTTTTTAACAAAAAATGGGTTCACTTCCAAACTAAGTATGCTGCTAGCATACCCATTTTCTTTCACTGTTAATGAAGCTGATTTCATGCATCTGATTGTCTTCTTGGCATGCATGTTTTTTTGACCAAAATGGGTTCACTGTGAACTGAGGATGCTATAGGTACGTATGCCAAAATCCTCCGGATATGCACAACAATTGGGTTTTAGATTTAGTTGGGCTAAAGAAGTAGTAGAGCAACATATAAGCTCAGATAATGGAAATTTTCATTTTAAGATACTGTTAAAGTAACCTGATTGCCATCTTTGGCATGATTTTTTAACCAAAAATGGGTTCACTTCCAAACTAAGTATGCTGCTAGCATCCCCATTTTCTTTCACTGTTAATGAAGCTGATTTCATGCATCTGATTGTCTTCTTGGCATGCATGTTTTTTGACCAAAATGGGTTCACTGTGAACTGAGGATGCTATAGGTACGTATGCCAAAATCCTCCGGCCGGATATGCACAACAATTGGGTTTTAGATTTAGTTGGGCTAAAGAATTAGTAGAACAACATATACGCTCAGATAATGGGTATTTTCATTTTCAGATACTGTTAGATAACCTGATTGCCATCTTAGGCATGATTTTTTAACATAAAATGGGTATACTTCCAAACTAAGTATGCTGCTAGCATCCTCATCTTCTTTTATTGTTAGTGAAGCTTATTTTCATGCATCTGATTGTCATCTTGGCATGTTTTTTTGACCAAAATGGGTTCACTGTGAACTGAGGATGCTATAGGTACGTATGCCAAAATCCTCCGGCCGGATATGCACAACAATTGGGTTTTAGATTTAGTTGGGCTAAAGAATTAGTAGAGCAACATATACGCTCAGATAATGGGTATTTTCATTTTCAGATACTGTTAGATAACCTGATTGCCATCTTAGGTATGATTTTTTAACCAAAAATGGGTACACTTCCAAACTAAGTATGTTGCTAGCATCCTTATCTTCTTTTACTGTTAGTGAAGCTTATTTTCATGCATCTGATTGTCATCTTGGCATGTTTTTTTGACCAAAATGGGTTCACTGTGAACTGAGGATGGTATAGGTACGTATGCCAAAATCCTCCGGCCGGATATGCACAACAATTGAGTTTTAGATTTAGTTGGGCACAGTGAATTAGTAGAGCAACATATAAGCTCAGATAATGGAAATTTTCATTTTCAGATACTGTTAATGAAGCTGATTGCCATCTTAGGCATGATTTTTTAACAAAATGGGTTCACTTCCAAACTAAGTATGCTGCTAGCATCCTCATTTTCTTTTACTGTTAATGAAGCTTATCCCATGCATCTGATTGTCATCTTGGCATGTTTTTTTGACCAAAATGGGTTCACTGTTAACTGAGGATGCTATAGCTGTATGCCAAAATCCTCCGGATATGTACAACAATTGGTTCACTCTGAAAAATATATGCTTACATACTGGACATTATCATTTTTCTTTTACTATTAATGAAGCTGATTTCATGCATCTGATTGGCATCTTGGCATGTTTTTTACCAAAATCCTCCAAATCTGTACAAGATTTGGGCTGAACAAACCTCGTGCAGGTTTCTTTTGGCGCTACAAACATCAATGATTTAGTTGGGATGAAGAATTATTTTAGAAAAACTTATTAGTAGCCATATTAGTTTCTTTTGTTTAGTATTATTATTATTATTATGAGATAAGTAATTGATTATTAGTAGCCATGAACAGAATACCCTTTAGTTACAGCACGACGCGCTCATTATTCGGCCGATTCCTCTTCATCAGCAAAATACCCTTTACCATCATCATCTCCTTGAACGGAAAGCCAAATACAGGGGAGACTATAGTCGATTTTTTTTTACACTCGAACACAGGGTGTGCGAAAAAATACCACTAAGGTGGTTGTGATAATTTCCATAAAAGGTAGTTTAGGGTTATGTGAATAGAGTAGATTGTGTTAAGATGTATTTTTTTTGTACATTTTTTGGAACCACAATTTCTTTATTTTACAGTTAAAGATTATATCGTTTATTTATTTGCAGCTAGGGATGGTTTTCAAATAGGTGAAATTTAATATACAAAATGCCTTTTACTGTTATTACTATTTAATATATCAAATTTTAATTTCAGATTGTGTGCTATTGTTATAATGGATAGAAGTTGGATTAGTAAACCACGATTATCCAAGGAGTACCGTGATGGTATTAAAGATTTTATTATCTTTGCCAAACGACATTCCCGTGATCCCAACCTAATCCTTTGTCCATGCCTCCGGTGTACAAATTGTATGCTGAGGACATGTGACGTAGTACATACACACTTGGTTGTCAACGGTTTTCTTCAAGGGTACACAAGGTGATTTTGTCATGGAGAGGATCATACGTCAGCTCCTGTTCGTCCGGTTGTATTAGAAAATGAAGGTGAGCCCTTAGTGAACGAAGACTTAAGCGTTTCCGATGAGATGCATGCTTTGTTGCAAGATGCCATGGGGATTCATAATGTTCCTTTCCACACCAATAACCCAACAACCCAAGTTCACAATGAGTCAACAGAAACAAACCAGATTGGTGGTGGGGTGGACGAGGAAATGTCTGGCCCCACCCCTGAAAATAATAAGCAGCAAGAATCCTTCGATAAGTTACTTGAAGATGCTAGTACTCCGTTGTACCGCGATTGCACCAAATTTTCTAAATTCTCATTCATTGTCAGACTATTTCAGAATAAATGTTTAAACGGGTGGTCTGCTAAGTCCTTCACTATGCTACTTGAATTGTTGAATGAAGCATTTCCTGAAATGGGTTCACTTCCAAACTCAGTATGCTGCTAGCATGTCCATTTTCTTTCACTGTTAATGAAGCTGATTTCATGCATCTGATTGTCTTCTTGGCATGCATGTTTTTTTGACCAAAATGGGTTCACTGTGAACTGAGGATGCTATAGGTACGTATGCCAAAATCCTCCGGCCGGATATGCACAACAATTGGATTTTAGATTTAGTTGGGCTAAAGAAGTAGTAGAGCAACATATAAGCTCAAATACTGGAAATTTTCATTTTAAGATACTGTTAAAGTAACCTGATTGCCATCCGTGGCATGATTTTTTAACCAAAAATGGGTTCACTTCCAAACTCAGTATGCTGCTAGCATCTGATTATTCTTTCACTGTTAATGAAGCTGATTTCATGCATCTGATTGTCTTCTTGGCATGCATGTTTTTTTGACCAAAATGGGTTCACTGTGAACTGAGGATACTATAGGTACGTATGCCAAAATCCTCCGGCCGGATATGCACAACAATTGGATTTTAGATTTAGTTGGGCTAAAGAAGTATTAGAGCAACATATAAGCTCAGATACTGGAAATTTTCATTTTAAGATACTGTTAAAGTAACCTGATTGCCATCTGTGGCATGATTTTTTAACCAAAAATGGGTTCACTTCCAAACTCAGTATGCTGCTAGCATGTCCATTTTCTTTCACTGTTAATGAAGCTGATTTCATGCATCTGATTGTCTTCTTGGCATGCATGTTTTTTTGACCAAAATGGGTTCACTGTGAACTGAGGATGCTATAGGTACGTATGCCAAAATCCTCCGGCCGGATATGCACAACAATTGGATTTTAGATTTAGTTGGGCTAAAGAAGTAGTAGAGCAACATATAAGCTCAAATACTGGAAATTTTCATTTTAAGATACTGTTAAAGTAACCTGATTGCCATCTGTGGCATGATTTTTTAACCAAAAATGGGTTCACTTCCAAACTCAGTATGCTGCTAGCATCTGATTGTTCTTTCACTGTTAATGAAGCTGATTTCATGCATTTGATTGTCTTCTTGGCATGCATGTTTTTTTGACCAAAATGGGTTCACTGTGAACTGAGGATGCTATAGGTACGTATGCCAAAATCCTCCGGCCGGATATGCACAACAATTGGATTTTAGATTTGGTTGGGCTAAAGAAGTAGTAGAGCAACATATAAGCTCAGATACTGGAAATTTTCATTTTATGATACTGTTAAAGTAACCTGATTGCCATCTGTGGCATGATTTTTTAACCAAAAATGGGTTCACTTCCAAACTAAGTATGCTGCTAGCATGTCCATTTTCTTTCACTGTTAATGAAGCTGATTTCATGCATCTGATTGTCTTCTTGGCATGCATTTTTTTTGACCAAAATGGGTTCACTGTGAACTGAGGATGCTACAGCTGTATGCCAAAATTCTTCGGGTATGCACAACAATTGGGTTTTAGATTTAGTTGGGCTAAAGAAGTAGTAGAGCAACATATAAGCTCAGATAATGGAAATTTTCTTTTTCAGATACTGTTAAAGTAACCTGATTGCCATCTTAGGCATGATTTTTTAACCAAAAAGGGGTACACTTCCAAACTAAGTATGCTGCTAGCATCCTCATCTTCTTTTACTGTTAGTGAAGCTTATTTTCATGCATCTGATTGTCATCTTGGCATGCATGTTTTTTGCCAACCAAAATGGGTTCACTGTGACTGAGGATGGTATAGGTACGTATGCCAAAATCCTCTGGCCGGATATGCACAACAATTGGGTTTTAGATTTAGTTGGGCACAGTGAATTAGTAGAGCAACATATAAGCTCAGATAATGGAAATTTTTATTTTTTCAGATACTGTTAATGAAGCTGATTGCCATCTTTGGTATGATTTTTTAACAAAAAATGGGCTCACTTCCAAACTAAGTATGCTGCTAGCATCCTCATTTTCTTTCACTGTTAATGAAGCTTATTTCATTAAGATCCAGGATGGCAAATTTTGATTCGGCTGGGATTGGATTGTTTAGTGGCTGTTGTCCATGCTCTTAATTGGGCTGTGATTAGAAAAAGAGGGCTCGAGTGGAGATCTGGAAACCCATATGAGACATCTTGTTCATAATAATTTATTATTATTGTTGTTCTTGTCGCTCTTGCTGTTGTTGCTGATGTCTCTTTGTGTTCGTGTGCTGAAGGGAAACAAGGGATGAGAGAGAGATGAGGAAAATGCCGCTATGTTAGCCTGGTGTATCCAAAGTCTCTACCATTCTTCTTTCTGTTTCCATTTCTGGCTTCTATATTTGGTTTCCTTCCACGATGACAGTTCCCTAAAAATACACTTGATATGAGCCCTATCTTATTTTTCTTATTTTTCTTATATTTGGTTTCCGTCCACGATGACAGTTTCATGGATTGTCTGAACAATCCATGAAAGACATGCTTAGATACTGAATTTTCATTTGTTTTACTGTTTTAGATAGTGGATATTCCCAATAAGAGGAGAATATAAAGGTTTCAAGTTAGATACTGAATTTTCATTTGTTTTGTTATTTTATTTAAAAACAAAATTAAGTACTAGATTTTTAGCATTGCAATGTAATTATTTTACCTCTGTATATATCATTAACAATTCCATTTGCAATTGGTACTTTGATTTTATAATTTAAGATACAGGTAGTTCTTTTTGCAAGTTCAAAAAATATGTATATTCTGTATTGTGGTCTACTGTTGAATTAAACTATTATTTTTTTTCACAGGGCGGTCGCCCAGATGAAGGAAATTCTGATGATCAGAGCTGAAGCTACTCGAGGGGTATGAATCTGCGGTCCTCCTTGCTGTTCTTATGTCCTCCTTGCTGTATGGTTGTTGTTCTTATGTCCTCATCCTTGCTGTTGTTATGTCAGACTGGTTTTTTTTTATGAGAGTTATGTCAGACTTTTAATTTGGAATATTTTGGATATTTGTCAGACTGATTTGTTTGGATATTTGGGATATTAGTCCCTATATTAATTTGTTAATTATGACACTGTTAATTAATCAATGAATTTGGACGTTGATATGACACGTGTGAAACTTGATTATCTTTAATTATTCTTGTGCTTGGTTGTGATTTGCGCAGTAATATGCAACGAAATTGGTTGAATCAGTTGTGAATTAGTTTACAGGTTTTGTAAATGAAACTGTGAATTGAAATCGAACGGAAAATCGGAGTATCGAAAATAAACGGGCATAGCTAGACCGGCATTTTAAAAACGCCGGTCTATCTAATCAATTTGTTTGAGTATGCGATATACCGGCATTTCCACACACGCCGGTGAATGTCGTCAGCTGTAACGGCACCGACGAACACCGGCATTTTAAAAAATGCCGGTGTATATAAATACACCGCATTTTTTGGACGCACCGGGGATTGTAAGTAGGGAAACCCGGGCACTCATAAACGCACATACACCGGTGCTCTATGACCGCCGGTATACTTTCGTTCTACACCGGCGTTTCTATAAACGCCGGTGAATGTACAAACACCGGTGGTTTACAACCGCCGGTGAATGAATATAGGGGTAAAAGAACGGCACTCAGAGACCGACATACACCGGCATTTTATGACCGCCGGTGTATCTTTCACATTTACCGACGTCCATTAAAACTGCCGGTGTAGACCCCTTCGTTTCCGCGACGCCCGCTTCGGCGGCATTTGGACCGGCGCTATTATAAACGCCGGTGAAAGTTTCACCGGCGTAAAAAAATGCCGGTAAAGACCTATAAAAACGCCGGGAAATCGTGTTTCTTTTGTAGTGAGCTCGGTGTCTCTGAGGACCTTGCTCACATAATAGATAGGCTTCTGAGCCTTGTCTTCTTCCCTTACTAGGACAGCGCTGAGGGTTTGCTCGGAGGCAGTGAGGTAGAGGTAGAGTGTTTTCCCTGGAGTAGGCTTGCTGAGGAATGGGGGGTTGACCAAATAGGCTTTCAGTTAGTCGAACGATTCTTGCTGCTGCTGGCCCCACTCAAAGCCCTTAGCTCCTCTGAGGGCTTAAAAGAAAGGGAGACACTTTTCCCTGGACTTGGACAGGAAGCGCCCTATAGCTGAGAGGCGTCCTGTGAGTTTTTGTACTTCTTTCACATTTGTAGGAGGAGCCATATTAAGTATGGCTTTTATCTTCTCGGGATTCGCTTCAATCCCCCTTTGACTGACCATAAAGCCCAGAAATTACCAGATGAGATCCCGAATGCACACTTATTCGGGTTTAGTCTCATGTTATGCTTCCTCAATACGTCGAAGGCTTCTTGGAGGTCGGCGACATGGTCGGGCCCCTGGATACTTTTAACTAGCATATCATCGACGTAAACCTCCATGTTTCAGCCGATCTGATTTTGGAAGGCCTTATTGACGAGGCATTGGTAGGTGGCACCGGCATTTTTGAGCCCGAAGGGCATTATCCTATAAAAGTAGAGACCTTGATCTGTGACGAAGGACGTCTTCGGGATATCCGGAGGGAACATTCTGATTTGGTTATATCCGGAGAAGGCATCCATGAAGCTCAAAAGCTCATGGCCCGAAGTGGCGTCGATCAAGGTGTCGATGCTGGGGAGTGGGAAAGGATATTTGGGGATGCCTTGTTCAAATCTGTGAAGTCGATGCAAATTCTTCAACTTCCATTGGCCTTCTTAACCATTACGACATTAGAGAGCCACTCGGGATAATTGACCTCTTGTATGAACCGGACTTTAAGGAGCTTCTCCACTTCTTCCTTTATGGCCTGTTGGCGCTCAGGGACGAATTTACGCCTTTTCTGCTGGACCGGCTTGGACCCCGGAGCGACACTTAAGTGGTGGACGAGGAGTTCTTCAGAAATTCTCAGCATGTCGATAGTCGACCAAGCGAAGAGGTCCCGATTCTTCTTTATGCACTGGACTATATCGGAACAGAGAGCAGAGGGAAGGGTTTTGCTGATGAAGAATTTGCGGGTCGGATCTTGTCCGAGAAGAGCACTTCCTTCAGCTCGTCTACCGGTTCTGAAATAGGCTGGGTGTTCCCCTGGGGAATTTCAAGGGTCTTGAGGGAAAGGACGGGTCCTCCGATCGAGGTCATGTAGCATTTGCGGGCCATCTCCTGACTTCCCCTTACTTCCCCTACACCTGCCTTAGTAGGGAACTTCATTTACAGATGATAAGCTGACGGGATGGCTTCTAAAGTAGCTAGGCCAGGTCGACCTAGGATCACATTGTAAGCGGCTGGGACGTCGACAACCATGAAGTCCATTGGCTCCGTTCGGGTAGTGGGAGTTTTGCCAGCGGTTACGTCGAGGGTTATGACCCCTTCGATCATCACTGGCACTCCCATGAACCCATGGAGAGTGTAGCCGGCGGGATTTAGCCCGTCCCGCGATAATTTGAGTCATCGAAAAGCTGCTAGGAAAAGGATGTTGACAGAACTGCCATTATCCACTAGAATTCTTTCCACTTTGAAGTTATCCATATGAAGGTTAATCACCAGTGCATCACAGTGGGGGGTTCAGACACCTTCTAGATCTTCATTCGAGAAAGTAACCGGCACTCCAAGACCTTTGGGAGGGGGTATGTTGTGCACCGAATTGACTTCCCTGATGAAAGCCTTTCGAGATGAGTTAGAGGTTCCTCCCATTGGACCTCCGTGGATAAGGTGCAAGATGCGCTCTTCTTCGAACTCTGGAGTCTCGTCACATCTCTCGGGCTGCTTGTTAGCCCCCCTGGGGGTGGAGGAAGGTCGTCCGGTCCTTTCTTACAAACTTGGAGAGCTGCCCTCTCTGAATAAGGGCTTCGATCTCATTCTTCAGGACCCAACATTCATTGGTGTCGTGGCCGTGGTCTCGATGGTAGCGGCACCACTTCTCCTTATCCCTCTTCTTCGCTAGAGTATTCATCTTCGGGGCAGGAGGCAGGATCCCTTCTTTCTGTACCTTCATGAGAATAGTTGAAACATTGGCATTGAGAGGGGTAAACTTTTCAAATCTGGGAGGTGGACGATGCTGACCCCCGTTGTCCTTCTGGAGCTTTTTAGCTCCCTTGTCTTCAGTGGCCTTCCTCTTATTTCCAGAAGAGGATCCCTCAAATGTGGGGCGATGTTCAGCTTCTTCCGCCCGGATGTACTTCTCGCTTCTGAGAAGAAGGTCAGATAAGTCTCGTGGGGGCTTTTTGGCTAGGGAGGACCGGAGGTTCGAGTTGAGGACATTGGACTGGAAGGCAGCTGCAGCGACCTATTGGTCGAGGTAGGCAATGGACCTGGCTTCCATGGTAAACCGCTTGACATAATATCTCAGTTTCTCGCACTTTTTCTGATTGAGGAAGAGTAGTGAAATACTCATCTTTTCGGAGTGGCGGCTGCTCACGAAGTGGGTTATGAAGAGGGTTTCGAACTGTTCAAAAAAGAAGATGGAGGATGGAGCGAGGCGGGAGTACCATTCCCGAGCTGGGCCTTTGAGAGTGGCTGGGAAAGTCTTGCATAGGAGGGCATCAAAGGCTTGATGGATCATCATCAGAGTTTTGAAACTCTCAATGTGATCCATGGGGTCTGACTCCCCCATATAAGTCTCGAACTATGGGGCTTGAAGTTTGCTGGAACGGGTGCCTCCATGATGGTTCGAGAAAACGGAGGTCTGCTAGGCCGGAGGGTCCTTTCTCTCAGCTCTTCGTCTCTATCGAGTTGACCGAGGCGCCTCTCCATCTCGTGGAGACGGCGGTAGACAGCATCATCCCTTCGACAGTATCCCGGTGAGCCTCTGGACTCGTCTTCGTACGAAGGGGAGCGTGGGCTACGGCGTCGGTAGCTCGGTGACTTGTGAGGACTAGGAATGTGATGGCGGTGACTCGGAGCTTGAGGAGGACCGAAGGATCAATGGTGAGGGCTCCGAACCGGCGGAGGAGTGGGGACCCTCTGAACATTATTGTTGTTGTTTGGCTGGAGATTGAGGGCCTGCAAGATTGTTGCTTGGAACTCTTGGAATTCTGCTCAGGTGATAGGTCCGTTCTGGTCCCTCTGGAGCTGTCGACCAGCAGAAAAATGATGCCTTTTTCGACGGTACTCAGGGGACTTTCTCCGCCTCCTATGAAGAGGGGACCTCCTATGGTTGCGACGGCGAGGAGATCGCACATTTAGACGTTCTGAGCGGGAGACTCCCTCACGAGCCCGCCTTTCATCCAAACGGTGGCGAAGGTCCTCTTCTTTCTACCGATTGATGATGATGTTGTGGAGGTCTTCTGAGGGCCGAGGGTTACAGGATGCCATGGAGTTGGTTGAAGGGTTATGTACGGAGATATGGTCGCGGTGAACAGGTTGCTTCTGAGGATGAGGACGAGAAGTCCCAATACCGACGTTCTGGGGCCCGACTTGAGCCTGCTAAGGCTGAGGGTTCTGAAGAGGAGGCTGCTCCTGTTGCAGGGACTGATCAGGCTTAGGAGGGAGTTGTCCCTGCTGTTGGACGGTTTGGAGGGGGACCTCCTGTTGCGGTTGAGGAGTGGGTCCGCGGTTGGACCCTCTAGATCTCAGTTTCCTTGGTGGCATGGCTGGAGGCGGTACTGACCGGTGGAAGAGGCTGGACTGCTATTCGTGGTTCTCACAGACGGTGCCAATCCGTTGCCGCTGAAATCGGTGTGGGGGCAAACAGATAGATTTGTGGATTTGAGGAAATTTGAATAGTCAAACCTGGACACCTTCACCGGAGCTTGGTCGAGATTCTCCCGCCGTTGACCTGCAAAAAGTGCGAAACACCGTGGTTGATTCCGGCGACGCACCCTCCGACGCTCTTGTCAGTAATCAGAAAGATTATGAAAGAGCTTTGATTGGCAAAAGATTGATTACCTAGTAACAGTGGGGGATGGGGGGGTATTTATAGCCGCCTTAGGAACCAGTTTCGGGATAAGATCAAATCCCTACTTCCCAGTGAATGGATAGAAGTGATTAGGGCCGTTGATCAAGGACAATCATAAACCCTAATTCTATCCAGCTGGACTGGATTTCTTGCAGGTTGAAACCCGCACCCAGTAAGACGGATCCATTTATGGATTATTGGGCTTCGAAGAAAAGCCCAGTTCCCATTTCGGACCCGTTTGTAGGTGAAATTACCATTTTACCCCCGAGCTTTAAGATTCATGCTCGATTTGAATGGTTCCGATTTAACCCTATTTTTAGCCATATCACGAGCCCCCCACTCTCGAAGACTGAGTTTGATCAGCCTTTAAGGAGTAGTTTTACTGTTCTCATGGCTTGCGGGGTTATATCGGAGTCCAAATGAGGAGTTTCAAATCTTTATACGAGGTATTATGGTGATTTTCGGGGTTGGTTGCGTGCTCAAGGTTGTTCTTGAGCTTTCCTGGATTTTTGGTGACTTTTCTTAATTTTTTATTTATTTTTCGGTTCATTTATTTAATTTTGCGAAGCGGTGATTTATTGTTCGGGGGCATTAATTAAGTATTCTAAGCGATAATTATTCACCCAGAGGCTCAAAAATATTTCCCCGAATTTATAATTATTTTTAAGAATTTTTTAATTAATTTTCCTAGATTTTTGATTAATTTTTTGCAATTTTTAAAAAAATAATTAGAATTTAATAAATAAAAATTAATTTTTAATACCATTTATGATGTGGCGCAATCTGGGCCGCTCATCAGCTAATAGCGCGAATATCTCTGCGATCGGACAATCTGAGTAGGTCGGCAGTGCTTTTCTCTGTGTGTGAAGGTTGGTGCCCCGGTAGCTCGGTCATAGCGCCTCGGTAGCTCGGTAGCTCGGTAGCTCGGCGCTTCATGAGCTGCCGAGCTACGTAGCTAAATCTGGAGCGTCCATCACGGCACGAATCACGATGTAGGAGGCTTAGATCACGAGGAAACGTGATTTTGTCGTTTTTTGGGCGTGGCGTGATCTGAGCCGCTCATCATCTTTTAGCACGAATCTTGAGACAATCTGACGGTTTGAGTAGCTCGGCAGCATTTTTCTCCAAATGTGGAGATCGGTGCCCCGGTAGCTCGGCAGAGAGCCTCAGCAGCTCGGTAGCTCGGCGCTTCGTGAGCTGCCGAGCTACGTGGCTAAATCTGGAGCATCCATCATGGCGCGAATCACGAGGTAGGAGACTCAAATCACGAGAAAACGTGATTTTGTTGTTTTGTGGGCGTGTCTGAATCTGAGCCGCTCATCATGACGTAGACGTAGTCACGAAGTCTGGTAGTCGTTGGAAGAGAGAGAGCTTCTTTGTTGGAGGAGTTGAATTAGACGTAGTTGAGAGTTGAATTAATACAATTCTATATGATCGAAATTTATCACATCTTTATTGCTTACTTCTTTGTTGAAAAACTTGATTGAATTGAGTTTGAATTGAGTAGTAATAGTAGAGAGTAAGAGAGTAAGGTGTGGAAATTTTTATATTGAATTAAGGTGGTATTTATAGGGGGAAAACCAAAACAAAAAAACTGTAACACCCCGAATTCCATTTACATGTAATTCGTAGTACAACATGATCTTTTACTTCAATTCGTACAATTTTATAAGAAAATTAAAACTTTTTTTTATTACACAACAATGTTTATTATAGAGTTACACAGCAGAATAAAATACAACAAGAAGTACAACTCTAATATCAGTAGCTTAAATATAATTTTTATCATCAACCGTCTTTAAGGCCTTTGCCAATCCAATCAAGCCCTGCACTGAAAATTTGTGGGCACGTCAGTTGCTTACAACCGACGCAATGTTATAAACATCAATACTCTGTATGCTGTATTATAACGAAATCTCTTACTTTAACAAACACAAACTTGAATGCATATAAAAGTGTAAAGAGTGACTATCCTAATCATGTCAGTGTATGATATGACTTAATGCCTAATGCAGATGTTATACTACAATGACACTAATGCATACTTGTTCGGATTCTATGCATCCCATACTACATAGGTCCGAGGGCAAGCACTTATGTACTCCACATTATAAGGTTAGATCCCTCGCCATGATAACTACCCAGTAATAAAACAAATTTTAGACATTCCACGAGTACGGATTCCGTCCCAGAGATCCGACTGTACAGAATCCTCATCGTGCGAACATCCCGCAAGTGTCCCTCTAGCCCTGGTATACGCATATACACTGAAGTACGACCTACAATCCGCCCGACTAATCATGATCCCGGAATCTACCGCCCGATCAATCATAATCCCAGATTTAATCAACATCGCAAGCAATCATAATCTCAGAATCCACCGTCCGACTAGGTCTATAGCCCCGGAATCCACCGCCCGACTATATATAGGCCCTCCACACACGTTTGCCCAAGTTTACTACATCTTCACTTAGTACCTAATTCTTAAGTTTTAAATTGAATAAATTATACTACCTAGAGTTAGTTTACCCTCCTACTGATCTTACAAAAAAATTTCGAGAACGACAGCCCATATTGGCAACTTCTCAAAAAATCAATTGTTCATTTTCATTACTTCTGCCGGTACCTGGGTATCACTAAGCCTCTAGAATCAACATCTTTCTATAATACCCCAGTTTTTAAAATAATGCTTTTAAGAATAATAAATGAATTAAAATAATTTTTGGTGATTTAATAAATATTTTTCTGAAATTTATATTTTTACACGTGCAAAATACGTGCAAATATTTTTCTCGAGAAGTTCAAAGTCAAAAATTATTTTGGAAAAACTCATTATTTATAATTAGATATTATTTGTGAATTTTCTGGACTTCTTTGATAATTATTCGACTTATTTGCAAATATTACAAAAGAAGAATTTTTGTGTAAAATTACCGCTTGGAGTTAAAACTCCAGATTTTCAGATTTTTGGGCTGGACATGAAGCCTAGTCAACTCAGAGGTAAAGAGTTTACTTTTTGTTTTAATAAATTTGGTTTATTTAGTAAGGTTTGATAAAGAATGATCTATTTGCAAAATTGCCACCTAGAGAGGCAAAAGTGCAATTTCGTTTTTCTGGATTTTCAAAACAGTGCCGGCTGATAATAGAGTAGTTTTTTTTAATTTTTAAATCTCATTTAAGTTGGTTTTGTTTAGTTTCACAGTATATATATATATATATATATATATATATATATATATATATATATATATATATATATTTAAAAGAGGTATTTTACAAATCTATTCACAAACCCTAAAACCCTATTTTTTGGCCTATTTATAAGTGGGGTGCATCCATCTCTTTGCTGCACAACAAAAAGGGATTTCTTATTATTATTTTCTTGGAGTTTTAAAGCGAGGATCTTGGTTTTCTTGCGAAGAAGGAATTTTTCTAATTTCTTTATTATCTTCGGTTGGTTCTTCAATAAGGTGAGTGACATATGTTTGTTTTCTTATTGTTTTAAGCATGTTGTATATGATGATTTTTCTATTAGAAAGCATGTTGAATTTTGATGAGTAGATGAATTAAAAATTAATTTTTTTTCATGGAACTATATTATTGATGATTGAACCCTAATTTGATGATTTGAGATCGTTAAAGAACCTAATAGAAATCATGAGTAGGATGTTTTCAATCATAATATTGCTGATTGAATATATATATTGAGTTGTATGACGATCTTGCATAAAGGTAAACAAAATTTGTTTTAAGAGGAACTTTACTGTGTGTATGCATATGTTGTTTGTTCTTGAAATTTCGATGGATAAAACTTGATTGTATGCATGTTATAATTGCGTTATTCGTGGATAAACTGATATAGGTAATTGGGTATGTGTATCACAAGTTATAGAAAGGATTGGTTGGGCTAAAAGATTATGTTTTAAAGTTGGGAGTTGAGTAACTGTTTCGGGTCTGTGGTTGTGCAGGCCGAAGCTTGTGTAACACCCTGAATTCCAAAATACAACTGAATTCGAGTTCCACAGGATCTTTACACTTCTTTCGTACAATTTTACAAGGGTATAAAAACTTTTCTTTTATCAGAGTTACATTTACACTTGTACATTATCACGGCGAAAGCAATATTACAATAAATTACATGAAACAATATTTAACTCAATCCTGCACAACATGTATGCTTCAATTGTCAAGCATCTTTACCCTGCATATAAAACTGTGGGCGAGTCAGTTCATTCAACTGACGAAATATTATACACGGACATCCTCTCTATGTCGGAAACAGTATAACGATTCTCATTTCTTAACAAACACAAACTTGTCACAACAAAGCTAAAGGGACTATCCTATTGTTGTCGTGTTGTGAATGTGTACTTAGTCCTTAATGCAATTATTTATATTATATGACACTAATGCGCACTTGTTCGGATTCTATGCATCCCATACTACATAGGTATGAGGGCAAGCCCTTAATCGTTCTTCATCTTGTAGGGTTCAATCCCTCGCCATGACTTAATCTACTACTGTAACTACGATAAGTATCCTAGATGTTTTCTGACCTACGAACTCATGTCTAGGCGCCCTGGAGGGAATCCCAATGCACTGAAACATGACTCATCATGCAGGCATCCTTTGGAAATTCAGCTCCTACCATAGACATGACACCACCCGCAGTTGTCAAACACCCCACGAGCGTCGCCACTGGGACTGTACTCTGAAGCAGTATCCATGCCCTATCATGACTCATCATGGGACATCCTGTGAATAATCTCACGCCGCCAATCCAATGGCCCTCATACTCAATATTTTTCTCTTACTTTCATCACATCTCCACTATGCATCTAATCCTTAGTTTAATTGAATCATGAATAAAATTAACTCTTAGAGTGTAGCACTTCCACTATACCGGTCTTATTCATTTAATTCACATGACCCAAACATTGGTCTTCTCATTTCAAAATATCATTTTCTCATTTCTTTCATTGCCGGTATAAGGCTTGGCTATACCCTAATTCTCAATTTCAACTTATAATTACAATGTCATGCTCATAAGACCTTTTCATGATTAATCACCATTCATGTTTCAAAAGCATAGTATTCATTCACATCTTTCATAATTCATCACAATCAATAATTCAATTCATAGATACTTGAAAAAACTGAAATTCTTCAAACATGTCACATTCACTAGTTTATAAACTCACATAATTCTATTTCAGTCCATTCTAATTCCACAGTTCACATTTTCAATAGGTTTCACAATTCATACCTTTCAAATTTCTCATTACCAAAATCTCATCTTAAATTTCTTAAACAATCCCTTCAATTCCTTTGTATAAAAAGTTAATAATCAAAATAAGTTCCTCTTTGTAAAAACCGTCTCAAATCTCATTTATACTAAGACATAGGTCATAGAAATTATCTCACCAAGAGAATACAGATTTACTTAAAACTTCGGGGAAGTCAACTGTCATAGATCAACAGTCGGCTGTTTTACGATGTTTTTTAAACTCAAAAATAAAAATGTCCAGGGCAGTCGACTGTTAAACATGACCAATCGGCTGTTCTGCGAGTTTCTAAAGCTCGAGAATAAAATACTCAGAGGAGTCTACTGTCTTATATGGACAGTCGGCTGTTCCGCTATGATTTTTAAATTAAAAAATAAACGATCAGGCCAGTCGACTGTTAAATGTGATCAGTCGGCTGCTCTGCGATGATTTTCAAGTCTAAAAATATATTTTCTTCTCTTTTTGAAATATAACTTTCCAGATCACAATCTACTTAAAAATTTGCTTTATAAGAACTTCTGTTTTATTAGTTACACATGATGCATTCGATCATTTGTTTGCAAAAATACATTCCTTTTCACTTTTTTTCTTCTAATGGCATAAATAGCAATGGGAATTTCATGACATCTATTACCAATCATTTCTTAATAATTTATTCTATCAATTCATCTTTAACACACCATTCTACATTAGCACTTTAATCCATAAACATGATGTTAGTCTTTTACTAGTTAAACCACACAATTCACATTTAGGACATACTTTGCCTACTAACATTAGAAATAACGAGAACATTCACTTTACTCATAATTAATAAATATAGTAATCAATCAGCACATATTTGCTAATTTCTCAATTTCCTTCTATTTAGGCAAACATGCATTTCATTTCAACTAGTAATTCATAATAACAATTTAATTTCATTCTCTAGCATGATTTTTACTTTAGAAGTCATGAGAAACACCCACCTTTTGAAGAAAACCAATTAAGAAAATCCCCTAGAGCCTCCTAGATTGCGAGCGAGTGCCTTCTTCTCCTAGATTGCAGTGCAACAAACTCCTTCTCCTTGCTCCTTGCCAAAAACCGAGAGCTTCTTCTTGTAGGGATGGCCGGCCTCCAACGGGGGAACACTCACACTCAACTCACACTAATATAAATCTCCTATGTAATTGTTCTCTTCTTTCAATAGATTACTAGTATAAAATACAAACAAATAGGAGGGTTATTTATACTAATTTTAAAGTAGATTGGAGGGCTAGGATTCGATGGATGGTTATAGAATGAAGGGCTAGGATAGGAGTAGGAGTTATAGCAACCATCCACACACAAATAAACTACCCATGCACACAACCCACTCTCCCATCTCTCCCACTGCACAACCAGCCCAAAATAAAGTGTGCATTGCACACTACGTGCTTCGCACGTGCCACATAGTACCCCTATTTAAAAGTTGTACAATTTAATTAATCAAAATGTTCACCAATTATCTCTACATGAAAAGTGTGACCATTTAATTAATTAATTAGATTGGTGGGCTTCATAAATAGTGGGTTTAGGCTTGTGGGCCAAGACAACAAATTAATAATTAATTAAAGTGGGCTAAAATAATTAATTAGTGTTTTAGGCTTTTGGAAATAGACTTTTTAGAAAAATAAAGGAAAATAATTGTTCATACAAAAGTGAGATTTCAACAAAAACATAATATTTTTATTAAAATGAAGTTTTAGGGTATTACAGCTTGTTTGGAGCTTTTGTGAAACTTTGATGAAGTTTTGATTTGGATTTTGGTTTGTTTCATACTCAGTTGAATTTAAACTTTATAGTACATATACACAATGGATTCACAATGTTTAACTAATGCACAAACACACATATACACACCTTCACATTCATAATCCACTATTTTGAGGGTTTTTATGAATTTTGATGGAGTTTTGATTGGATTTCGATGGTTTTGATACTGAGACGGTTTTGAACATTAAACCACTCCTATTTGATGTATTTTGATGTTTAAACTGATGTTTAATTACCCTATGTATATATATATATATATATATATATATATATATATATATATAAACTACTTTACTGATTTTGAAGATTTTTGTGAAAAAATTCTATTTTTGAGATCTTGATATGTTTTGATGTGTTTTATAAACTCCTATATGTTATACAAGTTATATCCAACTATCTCTGGAATTTAGTTTTTACAAATTTGCGTTTTATAAAGTAAATCGATGTATCAGTTTAAAACATGCACAGATTTTCAAACTGCAACCTGCTATAGTTGACAGTCGACCGAACTAAAGTCGACTGGTCAGTTACTGGATTTTGGATTTTATTTGCAATAATAGTCGACTGGTCAGTTACTGGATTTTGGATTTTGTTTGCAATAACAGTTGACTGCTTCTTTGAACTGAAGTCGACAGTCGACTGTCGGTTTTCTTGAGTTTTGGATTTTCAGGACAGTCGACTAACCATGTTCAATAGTCGACTATCACTGTCTTGGCTGATGAGTTTTATTAAGTTTTCGGATTTTCGCAGGACAGACGACCGACCAGTTGCGATAGTCGACTGTCACTGTTCCGACTGATGAATTTCTAGAGTTTTCTGATGTTTCTTTAAATGATTATTTCTTCGATTATGGATTATTAATCTACTGTTTTAAATGATGTTTTGTTTCGGATTACAGTATTTTACAAAAGATTGTATTTTGTTCAAACTTGTATTTCTATAACCTCATATAGCAAAATATATATATGTTTTCTTTGAAGTAATTGATATTTTGTGGTATTCTGTGATTTCAAAAATATGACTTCCAGTTATTTAATGGATTTAATATTTTATTTAAATTCTAGAATTTTATGAGCACATTAAATGAAATTGGATTTTGTTTATTTAAGAATTTTCCTTTATATAAACGTTTCGATGATGGACTTGTGAGTTTTATTGGAAGTTTTGGTGTTGATTTTTGTTTTGTGCATCTCTAGGAGTTGAGTGGGAGCCCTGTGAACCAGCATATGAGATTTTGTGGATTTAGACCAGAGGGGTCTTGGGTTTGTTGATTGTGGAATTAAGTCTGGCAGGATGCACTAAATCTAGAGAAGGGGAATTTTTGTGTTTTACTAATAACCAACTTAAAAATATGCACTAGTAGAGATGTGATGGAACTTGGGAAATATAAGTATATGCTCTTGATTGGGGTCCAACAGATGCGTTCTAGGACTTGTGTGTTGTTCTGTCTCGAGAGGACATTTGTATGTTCACGTGTCGAGGGTCTGCAGGCCTATTCACGGAGCATGCAGGGTGCATTCGCGTGTTGAGAGTCGGCAAGCCTATTCACGGGATGTACCTGGTTTATCTGAACGTCGAAGGCCTCGCAAGCCTATTCGTGAAGTACATGGTATGGAGGTGATTCTCCAATTTTTGAGCTATTCTTACATGATGCTTGCGCATCGAGGGTTTTGATGCTTATTCGCAGAGTATTCTGGATCTTGTTTCCATCACCGTAGTAGGATTAGTTGCATAACGAGGGATTTAACCCTATAAAGTGGAGAACGATAAGGACTTGCACCGGACCTATGTATCGTGGGATGCATAGAATCCGACAAGTATGCATTAGAGAGTTATCATATAGCTTCTGTGTTTTCTTGACTTGGTTTTATGCATGTTTTTTTCTGTTTTTCTACACTTGACACTTAGCCTAGTTTCACTTGATGTTTTCATATTTTATTTATTATTATTCTTATTTCATTTATTTCTTGCTGTTGATACATGTTGTTTATGACTCTATGCCTTACGTTTTATTTATGTTGTTTATGACTCTATGCCTTACGTTTTATTTATGTTTTTTTCTTTTGTTGTCATTCACACCGTTATGGCTGACCCCTGTAGTTTTAGGGGTTGGGGTTATCTCTAGCCTCATGTTTTACAGGTAGGAGCCTATAGCTTGGGATTTGGATGCATGAGATAGAATGATGTTATGGCTTATGTAAATTGTAAAAGAATGTGTTGTAAAAGAAAAGATTGTAATTCAAGGTGTTTGTTTTTCTGCCATGTTTTGTAATGAATTAATGTAATAAAAGTTGAAAATTTTTCTCTATGTTTTGGCTATATTTACTATTACAATTGAGGTTGATGCTGGGAATTGTGCCACGTATTTCTTAGATATCATATTGGAAATTCGAGGTACTACACTTTCCATGTTCAATAATTTGGAGTACTCATACCCTTATAACTCATATTCTTAATTTCATTTATTCATGTTTCGTTCAAATCTTTTCATTCGTTTTTATTTATTCATCAATTAAGAACAATCTCAAACTATTCATTTTCACAATACACTCTTTATATTCATCAAAACAACCTCAATACAAGTTAATAAAGATTCAAACATAATCTTTAAAAAATCATCATTAAAAATTCATCTTATCATTTTCCTTTGATTCATTTTGAATAAATCTTAACATCGTTAATCATATATATATATATATATATATATATATATATATATATATATATATATATATATATTGAGTTTACATCTCATCTATGCATGAATATGATCTCTATTTTCCCAAAAATATAACTTAAAACAGTGAGAAATATTCTCAATCACTTCATTTAAGTATTATTTGTAAAACAGTAAATTCAAAGTCAGAAAACTGCATTTCATGCTATCTGTAAAAATCATAAAAAATCATATACTTCACGAAACTTTGTGTTATTTATATCAAAATAAAGGTGTACAAGTCTACTACAATTTCTTAGTTATAAGTTTCCTCAAAATACTGTATCTATAACCCTGAATTATTCGAAATGTACAGTAGGGTCGAAATACTGATATACTGCCACTGTACAGTCTTGTAAAATTCATATAAAATTCAATTCTTTGTGAAAATTTGATTTCTTAGACTTTTCAGAAAGGTTAATGAGTCTACTACAATTTCTTAGTTCTGACTTTTCTCAAAGTATTGCATTTACAATGCTGAATTGATCAAAAACCGAAATGTGTACAGATTTCCAGCAACTAGTCAACTACTAACCAGTTCTGAGTTTAGATTTGATTAAAATAGTAAACGACCTCCAAATCTTATGAAATTTTAAAGGGATGTTCCTGACACATACAAAATGCACCTCAAAAAAGTTTTTGTTCTAGATTCTAACTATTTTATTAGATACGATTTTCTGATGTGCAAATAAAATTTAAAACAGTAACTTTTCTTTGCATGATTTAACAACTTTTAGTACAAATGTATATCCATTTCATATAATGTATTACCATGCACCCAAACAATATCATCTCAACTTATCTACATAACAATCCTTTAATTAGCATACATTTTATTTAAATATCATTATCATAAATTAACCACTACTCATATGTATAACCATTTTTAAATATCAATTTTCCTACACATGCATGATACTAAATTTTAGAAAGTTCAAGAAGTCACCCACCTTATTTGAAGAAAGAAAATGAACTCCTAGTATATGGCTCCTAGCTCCAGGAATGGAACTCCCTTCTTCTCTTCCTTCCTCCAAGCAAGAACTCAAATAACTCTTTTTTTCTTCTTTTCTTTTCTTTCTTTTCCTCTCTTTCTTTTCTTATCTTTCTTATCTTTTCTTTCCTTTTGATTTTTGGTGCAAGATTTTATGAATAAAAGAGGTGGTATTTATAGGGTTAAATGGGTGAATGAAGAGACACCCATTACCTAAAAATAAATAGGCCATTAACAAAATTAATCACCCACCACCATTACTACCACAAACTCCCAACTCTTCATCTCGTTCATGAATTGGACAACTGTTGGATTTCCCACATGTGCACACTTCTCATTCATTTGTTTAATTATTTTTTTATAGCCTAGATGTATATACTTGTTGCATGACAAGTGTAGGATTAAAAGTGTTTATTAAAAAAAGGTAGATTAACTAATGAGTTTTTCTTTTAATTAGTGGCTTCTCTTTTAATTAACTTAGTGGGCTTTAAAATAAACTTTAGGCCTATAGGTTTTTTAATAAAAAATAACAAAATGTGAAATAAAATGGGAAAGAAATGTGCATGACATCTTAGAAAATTTTAAAAATAAAATGCACATAAAAATTTACGTACAATGCACATAAATATATTAAAACTAATTTGGGAGAATGAAAACAGTCAAAATACAAAACTTGTATATGTAATAATGTTACAGATATTTCACGTAATGGAAAATATGTGTAATCGACATGTGTATTAAAAACACGTGCAATGTACGTAAAACACAAAGATTACAATAAATATTTTGAGTTGGCTAAAAATATGATTGAAATGAGTTTTGAGAAAATGTAAAGCATATAAATAATTAGAATATAATATTTATATAAAAATACGTCACGAATATTACTCGTAACGGTACAAAATACACGTGCGTAACACGCAAGGGTAAAATTGTCATTACTCAATTTTGCGGGGTGTTACAAAAATAATAAAAACAAACAAACAAATAAACAAACAAACAAACAAACAAACAAAACATCCCAAAATAGAGTCGTTGGCTCTGTTTCTGACCGAACGGTTGACCCTTTCGAGTTAAACGGGTCCAAACCCGTGGGTCGAGTGTACGGGTTGCGGGCGGGTTTAACTTGATCAACAGGTTCACAGGCCGGATCAAGCAGGTTGGGTTTCCGAAATTTGTGACCCGGGTCGACCCGCGGTTTCGGTCCGAACCCAAACCACCTAATTGCGGGCCGGGTTCGAGTGAGCAGGTCGCAGGTCAAACCGGCCCGATTGCCATCACCAAAGAAAGTAGTGGATTTGAACGTAAAGGAGTGAACAATGAAGGGGTTTACAGTGTCCTTGGTTGTCTTAGTTGTTTTGATATTATATATTTTGAAATAGCAGTGTTGAATTGTGAAACATGTATTTTGCTGATAATGTAAGTGCTTCGAATTTAGAAACATGTATTAAGTCTCAAAGATGGATATGAATGTTTAAGTTGTTTCAGTAGTTGAGATTTGGTATTAGAAATGAAGATAATCACGGTCCGATTATTTTGAATACTCTCTTTTGTTGTTCATTTATCTCTCCTAGTAACGATTGCGAACAGCATCTTACTACAATGTCTTGAATCAATAAAACTCAATGATCTTTTCAAGTTGTTTCAGGAAAAAACATCTAACTAATCAAGTAATATTGAAAAACTATAATATCATTTACTTCTTGTTTTAAAAAACATCACTTAACTATTACTTCCGTTAAAAAAACATCACCAAACTATTGCTTTTGCATAGAAACCTCATCCTATCAGTAATTGTTTCTTACAAAATTTTGTCTACATTTCACACAATCATTCACATTAACAAATTTTCATCAGTTTGCAACACATTCCATTTAGCACATTCTCATCCACATTCTCATTCAATGTACAATTGACATGTTCAAATTTGGCCCATCGTTCTCTCATAGTTTCCTTCAACATTCAACACATTATCATTCAACATTTTCCATCACATCGAACACATTCAGTTCACAATAGTTGAGATAAACAGGACAAGCTATAGGATTCCATAAATATATTAGTTGACTAACACATTTTCTTAGTACATATGAAAATAATTCATTAGGATCCTTCACAAACCATGGATTCAACTTGTGCATGTGATGTGAAACTACTTGTGCGTGTATGATTTATCTAAGTGAATTAAAGCAAGTAGTATTCACCAAGACGTTTAAGCACAATTATAGAATGAAATTTAAAACATTTACGATTAATGGATTTTATTAGAGTCACATGTTCACTAGCAGTTCTGTTTAATAACCTAGATAACATTATTAACAAAGCTAAAGTTGTGCAATTTAAAAACGACAATATAAAAGTTTATAAGATATAGGCAAATAGAAAATCTCACTCTCATATATAGTAGCAGAGTCAACAGATAATAATCTAGAGACAATGAAAGTGAAATTCGATAGACTTAATTACCTGAAAAAAAACTTACCAACTATGGACATGGATGAACCGGGGAACTGGGTAGTGGTTGAATTGCGGATCTACCATACATCACTCACCAACCCAATCAAGAAACAATTTATGTACTGCTGCCCAATGGTTGCTTGGAATATAAAAAGGGTACTAGTATGGTGGGGAGATCGTATGTGGTTGGTTTGATAAGGGGCTGTTGGTGGGGCGTTGTAGTGGAGTTTATGGGGTATGTAAAAGGTGTTCGGATGAGTTGTTTGGAGAATATAGGGTTGGCTATTAATGGAAAAATGAAATGGAACATTAGGATGATGATGGAGGTATGTTGGATGAGGAGAGAAATGGTGGAGGAGGCTTGTAACCTTAAAGATGATGAATCAATAGAAGAAAGAAGGATAATTGTCAGTTTCACACATTGCCTTATAGTTTCACACATTCAAGACATGAACATAGAGACCTCACATTCTCTTTGTTTATTTGTTTGTTTTTTTTCATTACATATCATCTCTTCCTTATACAATATCCATGCCTTTATATAAAGCTTGATAAGGGTCACATCACACAACACACAACTCTCACACACTCACACACACTTCCACTACCACACAACTGCACACTACTGTAACTGACTGAACTGCACACACACACACCACATTACTGCCTATAACAGACTGAACTGCACACACACACCACATTATTGATTAACTAACTGACTGACTGCAGATGTCCACATCATTCCCTCCGGGTGAGAGAAAACTCAACTTCGTCGTGTCAAATCTAATAATGTTGTGGTGCATGCTATGTCTCAGAAATATATGGGAACCATATGTTGTCAGCGCCGATAGGTCCTGCCAAATCTTTGGAATGAACTTGGTGTCGGTGCATCAAAACTACGGTGCCTCTCATACTGCTCCAGCCTATCTGGATCAAGTCTTTGAAGATCTGAACGGTCCAGCCATGTGTCCTCAATCTCTGGTTTGCATTTCCACCTAATTAAGTACCTACACATTCCACCATCTCCTGTAGAGATAATCTCATCATCTAAAATATTATCAATATCCTCTGCTGAGGGGTATGTGATGTCAGGGAGTGGGGGTAGTAGGGGAATCTCACCATTAGGGTCTTGGAAAGGCTCATCTATCAATGGGTTGCTAGGGTTAAAATTTGGGCCTTCGTAGCTTACTAAATCTTCGATATTGAAAGTTTCCCTAATGCCGAGACCTTCAGGAAGGTCGAAAACATAAGCATTGTCATTAATTTTCTCTAAGATTTTAAATGGACCTGCACAACGGGCATGCAACTTCTTAACGGTTCCAGGAGGAAACCGTTCCGGACGAATCCGGACCATTGCTTCATCACCCACCTTAAAAGTTTTAAACCTCCTTCCAGCATTTGCTCTCAACTTGTAGTTAGCATTACTCTCTTCAATTTTCTTAGATATTTCTTTGTGTAATTCGTATATGCGTGATGCAGATGCAGATGCAGACTCAGACTCTCTATTGATTCATCTTTAAGGTTACAAGCCTCCTCCACCATTCCTCTCCTCATCCAACATACCTCCATCATCATCCTAACGTTCCATTTCATTCTTCCATTAATAGCCAACCTTATATTCTCCAAACAACTCATCCGAACACCTTTTACATACCCCATAAACTCCACTACAATGCCCCACCAACAGCCCCTTATCAAACCAACCACATACGATCTCCCCACCATACTAGTACCCTTTTTATATCCCAAGCAACCATTGGGCAGCAGTGCATAAATTGTTTCTTGATTGGGTTGGTGAGTCATGTATGGTAGATCTGCAATTCAACCGCAATTCAACCACTACCTAGTTCCCCGGTTCATCCATGTCCATAGTGGTAAGTTTTTTTCAGGTAATTAAGTCTATCGAATTTTACTTTCATTGTCTCTAGATTATTATCTGTTGACTCTGCTACTATATACGAGAGTGAGAGTTTCTACTTGCCTATAGCTATAAACGTTCATATTGTTAGTTTTAAATTGCACAACTTTAGCTTTGTTAATAATGTTATCTAGGTTATTAAATAGAACTGCTAGTAAATATAGACTCTTGTAAAATCCATTAACCGTAAATATTTTAAATTTCATTCTATAATTGTGCTTAAACGTGTTGGTGAATACTACCTGCTTTAATTTACTTGGATAAACCATACACTCACAAGTAATTTCACATCATTTAAGACATGAACACAGAGACATCATGTAATGCCCTTGCCCCAAACTCATACAATTTATGCATTTTATCAGACGAATTATTTATTATTTAGTACAACTGCCCACCACAACCTGCCTCTCAAAAGGTGGTTAACCGGATTGGTGACTCTTGATCATAGGCAATATTATTTATAGTTAATTAATCTCTGTTAAATTCTGATATGGGATTAATTTTTCCCACATACTGCCTGCCTTCCCCCGTGAGCATCTTACGTGCTTCATAGGGCCAAAGCACACATTCAAAGACCACATTCAAAGACTGGGCCCACCCTCCACGTGAACAACAGCCAAATTCCTTTCTCTCATCTCATTTAAATCCAACATATATACAAATATGTCATTTTAACATTATTACTATATATATATATATATATATATATATATATATGGGTAAAGGGGATATGAGCAACTTACTCATTTAATAAATGAGCAATTGTTGAGGTGGCATGCATGTGATACATTGAGTATCTAATCACTTTTATGATTTCCCAATCACATGCATGCCACCTCATCACTTGCTCATTTACTAAATGAGCAAGTTGCTCATACCCCATTTTCCCTATATATATATATATATATATATATATATATATATATATATATATATATATATATATATATATATATATATTATACTATATTATTATTATTTTTGAAATTATGGGGTGTTATATACACCCCCCTCCTTTAGAAATCAGTATCCTCGCTTAGTACGGGGCATGCACAACTTAGTGCAGGATCTCCTTTCTAGCCGATGCAGAATGACATACCCTAATTCTGCTAGCTGTACAGTACTTCAATTCTGCGTGTTGTCCAGTCCCCTAGCCCACCTCAGTGGATTTATCAGACAACCTGACCCAACCCCACTCCCTCTCAGGCATACTTACCAATACATCTGCTAGATCCATCTCAGGCATAACCACCACTCTGTACCAACACTCGATGTCGAAAGTCGGCTCTGATACCATTTGTAATGCCCCTGCCCCAAACTCAAACAATTTATACAATTTATCAGATAAATTATTTATTATTTAGCACAACTACCCACCACAGGCTGCCTCTTAAAAGGTGGTTAACCGGATTTGTGACTCTTGATCATAGGCAATATTATTTATAGTTAATTAATCTCTGTTAAATTCTGATATGGGATTAATTTTTCCCACATACAGCCTGCCTCCCCCCGTGAGCATCTCACGTGCTTCACAGGGCCAAAGCACACATTCAAAGACCACATTCAAAGACCGGGCCCACCCTCCACATGGACAACAACCAAATTCCTTTCTCTCATCTCATTTAAATCCAACTTATATACAAATATGTCATTTTAACATTATTACAATATATATATATATATATATATATATATATATATATATATATATATATTATTTTTTGAAATGACGGGGTGTTACACATCACATTCTCTTTGTTTGGTTTTTTTCCATTACAAATCATCCCTTCCTTTTACAATATCCATGCATTTATATAAAGCTTGATAAGGGTCACATCACACAACACACAACTGACTTACACACTCACACACACTGCCACTACCACACAACTGCACACTACTGTAACTGACTGTACTGCACACACACACCACATTACTGCCTATAATTGACTGAACTGCACACACACACCACATTACTGACTAACTGACTGACCGACTACAGATGTCCACATCAGCATGTCTACATATTAGTTGTACATTTACACCGCCACTGGACATAAAAAAAAACCAAAAACAAACATTGCACATTTAAACAACCAATGCACATAAAAAAATCACTCCCGAAGCCTCTATTGTACCTGAACAGTGAATTGAACAAGTATATATAGTTCAGTTGCATAGTTTTCAATAGAAATACAAATAACATAAATTACTAAAATTATTCGTATACCTTACCTTCAAGCCTGTTGGTGTTGATTTTGGTCTCCACCATCACTAGGCTTATCATTGGAGCTGTTCACCTACAATATGGTACCAATCATGAATATAGACTTTGCCTCTGGTAAACTAGATTGGAAATATATATATTTTTACCTTTGGCTTCT
The DNA here is from genome assembly GCA_017893485.1 of Hemerocallis citrina. Taxonomy (NCBI): domain Eukaryota; kingdom Viridiplantae; phylum Streptophyta; class Magnoliopsida; order Asparagales; family Asphodelaceae; genus Hemerocallis; species Hemerocallis citrina. The sequence continues at coordinate 203,850 of JACEHZ010000357.1, forward strand.
TGCAGAGAAGACCTCCGACATATGTATATTTTTCTTTTCTTTTCCTCCCACACTTTGCGTTGACAGTGTCAAATCTAAGGAGGTTTGTTTCAGCTGCACTTCCACTTTTCCTTCTACACTGGTTGCCTCTCCCTTTTCCTCTGACATGCCTTCCTCTATCAGTTTGTTCACTTCAAACATCTACACAGCATTCACCACTCCACTTCTTTGAACTGCATCCATTGTGTTTCTAACCCTTCTCACCGCTTCATCTGTCATCTTGGTCTTCCACCTTTGTTGGTTGATTTTTCTGGCGGTGGAGCCGCATCATTCTTGCACTTTCTGATGTTGTGACCAGATTGATGACACTTCGTACACTTGACTACTGAGCCCACCTTGCTGGCCTTTTGCAACTTTGACTTATCTGTAGGTTTTTTAATCATTTTCTCATTAGGATCCTTCTTTCTATCCTTAGGTGGTTTACCAGAAGGCCTTCTCAATTTTACGGAAGTATCCTTACATATTCCAACCTTTCCAAAAGTGATGAGTTGGGAACTGGGTTTATGGTACCTATAATTAGTGTATCAATGTTAGGTGACAATAAAAGTAAGTGAAGAAAGTGTACTAAAATAAGTAGAGAAAAATTTTAACCGAGACATAGCTTCATATACTTTAATGTATGTAGTCATACTGTAACTTGTATCACAATTGTCCTTTGCGTTCTTCCTATGATTTCTCGGGCACACTATTGCATGTCTACACACCACCTCAGTTACCTGCCACTCTCCACAGTCACAAGTTCTTGCATCTAAGTTCACACAATAGTTAATCTCATGTTCCATTATCTCATAATTGGTGTCAGATGATTTGTAAATGAAACAAACTCTTGACTTGTCGTTTTACTTCTTCAATTTCTCTCTTATCTTTGAGGTGACAATACCTGTGTACTTTTGAATCATCTCCCTATTCCTTTATAGTCTCACCATCACCAATCTTCTAATCATCTCCAACATTGTTATGATTGGGCAATCCCTAGCTTACAAGATATATTTATTCCAAGCTTCACATATATTATTGTACAACAAATCACACTTCATTGCATCTTGAAAGTGAGATCTTGGCCACTTCTCAGGACCAATATTCATCCACCATTGTGCAGCCTCTTCTGATACTTTTTTTATTCTTTGCAATGATAACTCCCACCCTTGTATAGTGTATGAAGTTACTGCCCTTCATATTTCTCCTTGTAAGTCTAGGTCGTTATACTTTTTGACAAAGTTTGCATAGAGATGTTTCACACAATATCTGACATGAGCTTGGGGGACAAGCTCTTTAAATGTTTCTAATAACCCATGCATTAGAATTTTAATTTGAACCAATTAGTTTGCTGACCTACATATTTTGCTTTATTTATTGAACAATAAAATGGTAAATCAGTGAAGAATATTGAGAAACAATAGAAATGTTAGAGTAAACATGAATTGCTACATTCTGCCTTTCTGAAATGAAGGTCCATCCTTGCAAATTTGTAACCCCAATTGCTTCGATCAGATGAATTAAGAACCTGGCTATGATTCCTTATTTTCAACTCCTACTACTGCCCATGCTGTTGGCCACATCTGGTTGTTTGGGTCGCTTGAACATGTTGTTAGCAACACGCCACCAACAAAAGTCTTCAAATGACACTCATCCATGCCAATTATCTTTCTACAACCATTCAACATTCCCTTCACAAGTGCATAAAAACATAACATAGAATCTCTTATCCTCACAGCCAACTATATTTTCTGTCTTGATTATAGCCATGATGTCTGACATTTTTTTCATCATCGCATTTGCATAGTTCCACAATTGACTATATTGCTCAACATGTTTCCCTTCAACTTCATCCAGTGTCATTCTCCTAGCTCTATAAGCCATATGTTTGTTGATAACAACTCCATAATCCATGTTCATTGCGGAAATGAAGACATCTACATTCCATTTAGGATCATCTCTGAATAATTCTAGGTATATGGTAGACAACCATGAAGCAGTAACTTGACTATTTTCCAAATGCCCTCTCACAAGTATGTTCGTCACGAAGAGATACAATTCTGAATACTTTTTCATTTTCTTTCCATGAACCACCAACATAGAAATGGCACTCATTGGGATACATACACTCAACTGTAATCCTCTTTGCATAATTCCTCCTCCAGTAAAAATCAAACCCATTCTTGATAATCCACTCTCGTAAACAAGTTCTGAAGTCACTTGCATATGGAAACTCCATCCCCACTGCAATCAACGGTTCCTTCATATGTTTGTCTCTGCTGTATTTGATATTCCTTCTAGATATTCATCATCATCATCTGATCTTCTAAGTTCTACCAATTCATCACTGTCCACATACTTTGAATCGATATTGTTTGCATCACATTCACTTCTGAACATTTTTTCAGGTTGTTTCCTCCTCGATCTTGGCCTACCACCTTTATTTTTTTTGTTGTCACTCTCTCCGCATTCATAGAATTAATTGCTTCCCCTTGTAAATTTGTGGGTTGAATGGTGATATTAACTACCTCATCAATGTCAATTCATCATCTTCCTCACCATTCTCACCTGCCTCTTCTTCGGCTTCATAGCCATCCTCACCACTCTCAACTTCATCTTCCTCAGTTGGATTGTAATCATCATCACCATCAGTGTCTTCATCGGGATCTTGAAACATTACTTGGACAACATTATAGTTCACAACAAATATTCCCCCCACTTCATCACATTTACTAGGACCTCCAACTTCAGATTGAATAACCTTTGATTGTGTGCCTATTTGAGATGAAAACTGGCTATGTGTAGATTGCATTGTGAGATCAAGAGATTGAGACATGATATAATCTGGGATCTCATCCGTGGGAAAATTCATAGAATTGTATATATATCAATAAATTGCCCTCTTATATCCAATTTTATAATATATCATGAACACAGATGCACAATAATATCTTCTAGTGGTGTGCCCACAATTTTAACTTGTTCCAACAATATAGAGTCACTCTTAAATCTAGTGTTAACCTAAGACATATCAGCTGCAACCAAATTGAGAAACAAAGTGGATATATATAAGTAATTTTTGTGATCATATCCAATATTAAAATATCAGTATCAAAGCATACACAAAAATAATACCTTCAGTAGGTGTCTCCTCAGTGGTAATTTGTTTGCTTGTAGAAGATAGATTCTTCAATCCAGTGTCCACATAGTTATCTTCACTGTGAGCCTGAGACTTTAGCATATATATATATACTAGGTTTTCCTGTTGACACGTGCCTATGGCACTTCTTCGGAACGGTGCACCTGGTTTGATTATATAAAATAGTTTTAGAGGCCCAACAAATTAATTGAAGTAGGAAACATATTATATAAGGAAGCAGCATATCTACCTTCAATCTTAACCATCGCCTTCTTAATCATTAGCTTGCACTTACCTGGAATGCATATAGTTTGTTAGAAACACTGCATAGAGTTTTTTTTTAACTTCAGCATCACTTTTAGATGCTTGTAATAGTTATGTAAGGATATGATCATATAGGTTTTATAGAGCTTACTCTAACCTCATAACCACTATGAGCATGTCTAAATACAATGGTAATCCAAGTGCAGGTGTGAAGGTATCTACAGTACCAATAATCTAAACATTTGTTGTTTGAGACTCAGTTTGCAATTGAAATACCTCTGATTATTATTTCAACCAAAATGTAACACATGAAGTTTTCAAAACTCTAATCCAAGCTAATCATTTTTTTTATCTCCACTTTGTTTTCCCATTGCACCTTTATAAAAAAAAATCAAAATGGATCAATAACAAATTTACTTTAGCTTTCTTTCTTGAGTGGAGAGTTTGCACCCTTCACTGGTAAATTCCAATCATTCCAATCCTATATATCCAAACAAACACTAAAAGTTCTTATATGCTATGTCATCCATGGTTTCTAATAACCAGTGAAGGGAACACTTCACGATAGTATATTCTCTTGTAGTAAAGAAATTAATGTTGCATATTTGCCAAGTTATTTTAGGTTGCTGAGCAGCTTATTTGTCCTGCTATGGTTTGGAAGCCCAAATTGAGGCCACCAAATAATCCATCTCTCACTTGCGTACACCTTAAATCAAAACCAATAAAAAACTCATCAAATAAATCACCAAATTAAAAAAAAATTAACCCAAAAATAAAATAATCATACCTCTCTGAACTTAGATCCCATGTACACACAAAATTCGAGTCAGCAAAAAACTGAGTAATCCCCTGTACACACAAAATTAAAAGTTAGAATGAGACTTCGGTTAGTGAGATGAATTAGAGTCGCTGCATCACATGTAAAGGCTCTCGATTCGGTGGAGGAGAGTCGCCGATACGAGATCGCTTGATATTCGCACTCGATTGGTGGAGGGCAGTCGCAAATACGGAATCAGCAGTAGATCAGATATCGGCGATGACCTCTTGATTGGGGTTCGACACTAAATTTAGATTTAGATTTGCTTTGAGATTCGCGCTTGAGAGTACGATGAAAACTTCGCCAATAGAATGGAAGCGAAGGTTTAGGAAAATAGTTTTAGGAATTTGGATTTAGCAGTTTAAAAACCCTAGGGGAGAGAGAGACAAAGAAATTGGAGCTATTTAGTTTGGGGAACAGAGGGAGAAAACTGATCTGAATAGGAGAGAGAGTGAGAAATAATTAAATAAAGAAAGGAGTTGTTTGGGGGTAGGGGGATTTGAATTTGAGTTTTGGGGTGGGAGTGGGGGGGGGGGGGGGAATGTCTTTTGGGCGCTTAGATCTGGACCATTGATTTCCTTACTATTGAAGGAGAGCCACTTGTTATCTTTTCTTTGTGTTGGGCGCTTAGATCTGGACCATTGATTTCCTTACTATTGAAGGAGAGCCACTTGTTATCTTTTCTTTGTATTTTATTATTATTATTATTATTATTATTATTATTATTATTATATATATATATCAGTACATTGTGTGATCATCTCAAATTGTAGAATATGTTATCAAAGGAAATACAAAATAATATCTCCTATTAGAGCATCCACAGTCGTTTGCTAAATACTCAAAATTTAGAAATAGCTTTAGGAAATAGGCATGCAGTCGTTCTCTAAAAACTCAAAATTTAGAATAGGAATCTACAGTAGGTTGCTAAATATAGGGAACGGATGATGTTAATCCGTTTGTGGGTTGGGACAGGTGAAGATCATTCGTCTAGGAAAACAAAAAAATAAAAAAAACCATAGACGAGTGAAGATACTCCGTTTGTGGGTTGGGACATATGAAGATCGTCCGTTTTTATTTTTATTTTTTTTGATTTTTTTGTTTTAAAAAAAAAAGTTAAAACTCACCAAACGGATGAAGATCATCCGTTTGGTCAGTTTCTGACTTTTTTATTTTATTTTATTTTATTTTATTTTTTTATAATTTTAAACAAATAATAAAAAAAAAATTAAAAAAAAGTCAAACCTAACCAAACGGATGATCTTCATCCGTTTGGTATGGTTTTGACTTATTTTTGGTTTTTTTTTTTTTAAAAAAAAATCACCGAATAACTATCCGTTTGGTATGGTTTTGACTTATTTTTGGTTTTTTTTTTAAAAAAAAAATCACCGAATAACTATTATATATATATATATATATATATATCCAAAGACGGATGATGTTCATCCGTCGTTTTTAATTTTAAGATTTTGACGACTGCAGCGTGCAACTTCTATTGCTATTCCTAAATGCTATCTTTAGCAATGAGAATAGCAAACGACTGTGGATGCTTTTAGTGTATACTCATCTCTAATTTGTTTCTTTGATGAAGACATTTTCTTCAAACCAGTGTAGCCCTTTTGCCTTCCACCCTTTGGCTATAACACTTTTACCACATGACCCTTCTACCTCATTGTTTAAATCGGTTCCCCCACATGACCCTTTCACCATCCTCGGTGTATCAATGTACAAATGTACTTCACCGATCGCAGGTTCTACATTGTGATCTTCCCACATCTTCATTGTTGTGGTTTGGTCGTGTCCCAATATGAAATTCTCGGCTAATACCCCAACTTCTACTCTATAGTAAACGACATTATTTTCATTGTACTCACATACTTTCTTTAATAAGTTCTTCAGAGCTTCCCATTTTATCAACCTAGGAATAATGAACCGATATCTCTTCATCTGATTGCCCACATATTAGCAGTCACGATTCTTCACAAAGTATCTCAGGCATTGAATGTTAAGGTTTAAAACCATCCCGATATCCAATTGTAATTAACACATAAATATAATTTATTAAACCTATAATTTTTTTATTTGAAATAGGCTAAATTTGAATTTTTAAAAAAAAAAAAAAAAAAAAAACACACACACACACTTGAACTATTCCTTTTATGCAGAAAACCTCACTAAACTATTTTTTATGCAAAACCCCCCTGAAGTATGGTTGCAAAAAACCCTCTCTGATGGTGTGAGATTTCAGGTAAAGTTGAGTGAGGTTTTTGACAATAATGAGAAAGATGAATGATGTTTTCTGAACCAACTTGCAAAGATAAATGAGGTTATCTAATACAAGCATAAAAGTTAGATGTGGTTTTTTTGAAAATATACTTCGGGGTTTTTTTTTTGAAAACATGCTTCAGGAAGGTTTTCTGCATAAAAAATAGTTCAGTGAGGTTTTCTGCATAAAGATGATAGTCCAAGGTTTTTTTTCCTTCAAATTTAGCCTTTGAAATATCAAAACCCCACATGGTATGTTTATGAAATATCAATCCAACCCCAATTTAACAACACCTCAATTACTCATTTCAAAATTTGTGTTTAAAAAAAACTCGAATCAACTGGGTCCCCCCCCCACCCCGCATCAACCGTTTCACAATCAAAAAATGGTCCCCATACAACTCATTTTAATGATTCCAAACATCACTAACCCCACCCCTATAAATAAACCAAAAAACAATATAAGGAAAGAAGATAATGGAGAACTAACATTGTTGTAAAATGTGTCAGGATCCCCTTAGAAAATTCTTTGGTTCGACTGGTGGGAGGAATCAATCTCACCCTCAGAAATTGCTTCGCTTCAGTCTACGCCAACGCTTACAGAGGACAAGGAAATGGTCTTAGTTGGTGGGACTTTGAATTGGGGATGATTGTTCAAACCTTGGGTTTATTTTTGAGGGGGATATTCAGTAGCGGGGTAAACTAGGGTTTGGGATGATTTGGGTTTTTTCCACTCAAAAATTGAAGAAGAAGAAGAAGAAGAAGAAGAAGAGAAAGAGTGGAATTGTCTATCGGGTTCAGACAGAGGCAATTTCGTCCAAAAAAATCACGTGCGATGCACGTGACATAAACCTAACTGAAATCAACTCCGTCGCTGTGAGTTTTTTTAAAACGTAGTTGAGTGCAGGGTTAAGTGGGTTTTTTTTAAAAAAAACTGACCAATACTTCAGTAAATTTTGTTAAAGGGCAAAAAATAAAGTACCCCCAACATTTAACGTGAATACAGTATTGAAAAAGTATAATTTACCCATTCCTCTGTTAAATTAACCACATCTATTAAGTTAGAATTATTGAATACCTTTGTACACCTACACTTTCATAATCAAATCATCTTTCACTCCCCTTTCTAAGTTCATTTTTCTCCATTATCTGAACCCCGGAAGCACAGCAGACGGGGCAGTCGTCAGCGATCTCTTCGGTCAGCAACGGTAAGCAGCTCAACTCTCTTTTCTTTTTCTTCTTCCACAAAATCTAGGATTTCGAAATCAATGTCATTATCCAAGGCTAACAACCACAAGAAACTACAGTTTGCAAAGGAGTCTAGCATCAATAGACCGACTTGATTCTGAACCTGCCCTTTGTGGGTTTTGTTTGGTTTCTACGATCTGTAACAGTTCTGAAACACATTTGCGTTGTGAGGGTCCACATTTGGGAAATCTGACTACTTGGGCATCAACCTCGTTGCAGTTGGGTGTTTGGGAGAGGAGCAAAGATTCAATCTTTGGTCCATTTTAGTGAAGAAGTGATAGCATTGAAGAGGTATATTTTCCCTTTGTTTTCACCTTTTCTTTTAGAGTTGTGTTGGGTTTTGTTCATTGGCATCAAATTTGTATGGGAAAAGGGGTATGAGCAAGTTGCTCATTTAGTAAATAAACAATTGATGATGTGGCATGCATGTGATTGGAAAATTCTTAAAAGGGTTAGTTATCCAATGTATCACATGCATGACACATAGTCAATTGCTCATTTACTAAATGAGCAAGTTGCTCATATCCCTTTTACCCAATTTGTATTCTTGAAATCAAATTCACTATTTGGAATTGGTAGTTTTTTTTTGGGGGGGAAAATATACATTTTTGCATTGAAACATTGGAAAGGGATTATTTGTATATGCTTTCTTCTGTTTCTGTCTTTAAGTTAAAAGAGAAAAATTAATTTATTTTTAAGTTGTACTTCATCATTGATTTTAATCACTGTAGCTAGATAGACAAAGGGTTCTATGTTAATTTAATTTTAGCATGTTCTTCATGACTCCGCCACTGGTTGTAGGTGCGTGGGAGGACAAGTCATGTGAAGTTATTGTGAAGTGTAGTATGGTTTGAGTAGTACACCTTTTTTTGTAATAGCTATAGACTTGTAAGCTAAGCTAGTCATCAATTCTATGTGAAATTTTATTTAAAGATGGCTAATCACTTCAAAAACTACTTTGATTTTGATTACTCATTTCAAACATGTCCTGCTAACTCCCTTAAACTTTGGTCTTTTTTATTAGTCCTTGGATCTTCATAAGGGATTGTGGAGCTTAATTTGAAGATGACTTTTGGTTGTGGACTAGAGAACGGCAGCATGTTAATTTTGATCTTTAACTTTTTTGTCAAGTTGGTTAATGTATTTGTGTTTGTGATTGTGAATTTTCTAAATTAAGTGATAAGTCTGAAATTTTTAATATTTTTGTTTGATGTAAGGAAAGATAACTTGATCCAAGAAGCCATTGTATGTATTGATATTAGTTTATGATGTGGATTTAGTCTTCTCTACTTCCTAAATGCTTACGGTCTATTTTTTATAGTCCAATCTGTACCATGCTTTTCATATTTAGTTGACTTCGAGTAATTTAGATTGATGTGTAGATCAGTTACCATCAATCTCCATAATATTTATGATGATATTATATATACAAATGTATTATCGTGATGTTCCAAGTATTTTAGCAATTTATGTACTTATGTATTTATGTTGATTCAGTATTTTCTGCATTTTTCATTTTAGGAATGGCCCGAAGAGAATTATCTACCTTATACAAATGTACTTGCTATGTTGTACCACCTGACATTGCTTTGTTTGTTGCTTCAGAATTTTTGAACCATACATTAAGCTTATTACAGTTGTGCTGTCTGTAGAATACTTTATAGGTGATATTACTTCTAAAAACCATAGTTCTTTAACTAATAATTGAACAAATGATGCAGCTGTTCAATTTGGAAGATGTGAGCATGGTATGTGGATCGAGCATCTCAATTGCCAGCAACTATAAGATTGAGATGATGAGATTGAGATTACGAAGTTGATATTTAGTTTTGTTTACTTTTTGATAATGAAGAATGAGAGGAGAAAGAAGAAGGGATTAAGATATGAAAGAGTAAGGATAAAAGTGTAATTTAATCATTCAAAATTAACAGAATAGATTAAGTTAACAGAAGGATGGGTATGATGTATTTTTTAAAACGTTAAATGAGTATTTTGTACTCATGCTAATTGGGAGGTTATTTAATTTTTGCGCTTTTTAAAATTAAGCTCTGTTATAAGTGGAATGAACTTTTACATATAATTTCTCCAATTTAGACAAAAGTATTTTACATCCGGATAAAAATATATAATATTTCAAATACGATTAATTTCTCAGGAAAAACTTGAAAAAGTTGTGGAGAATCCAGAGGAATCCTACTCTGTCCAAACAAAAGTGAAAAAGAATAAGAAAAGGAAAACTAACCCACTTTCTTCTCCTTCACTATCCATTAACCCAATAAAAAGTCTTATAAGAGCATCCACTGTCGTTTTTAAAAAATCCTAAATATGAAAATCGATTTAGAAAATAGGTTGACAGTAGTTTGCTAAAAACCCATAAGTTAGGATAGGAGTGAATAGTTCCTTGCTAAACTTAGTAGCGGCTTTAACGAATTGCTAAATATAGAAGACGGACGAAGTTCATCCATTTGAGCAATTTTCGATAAGAGACGGATGAAGGTGTTCTGTCTCTCGCTTTATTTTTTTATTTATTAAGTTCCCTCCTGCCTGAATTAACAAGTAAAAACAAAATTATTAAAAAAAAATAAAAAAAGATGGGACGGCAGAAGGTGCTCCGTCCCACCATTTCCCCAAAATTAGAAAACAAAATTATTACCAAATTGTCATTGGATTATTACGAAAATGCCGTTCATATTTTTTTTCTTTTTTTTTTCTTTTTTTGGGCGGAAAATGAAGATCCGTTTGATTTTTTTTGTTTTTTTAGCAGATTTAGCGTAACGATAGCACGCTTCTCCCTCTATTGCTATTCCTAATTGCTAAATATGCAAATTATGTTGGCAATGATAGGAGCATCCACTATCGTTTTCTAAAAAACCAAAAATTGAAAATCGATTTAGAAATAGTGCTCACAGTCGTTTGCTAAAAACCCATAACTTAGGATAGGAGTGAACAGTGCCTTGCTAAATTTAGTAGCCACTTTAGCCAATTGCTAAATATAGAAGACGGACGATGTTCATCCGTTTGACGAAGGGACGGATGAAGGAGTGCCGTCGAGTTAAATAAAATTAAAAAAAATGAGAGACGGATGATGGTATTCCGTCTCTCATCGATTTATAATTTATAAATAAACCATATTTATTAAATATGTGGGTGAGAGACGGATGAACTTCATCCGTCCCTCACTTCCACTTTACATTATAGCCCGCACAGAAATGACCCATTTAACCCCTAAAGCTCCAACGTGTGTGAAGTACTCATCTCCAACGGCACATTTAATTTAAAATATTTTTTTAAAAAAAAATCCAATGGCACTTGATTATTTAAAAAAATATTTTTTTTAACGGTTACAATTTTCAAATACAATTTATATATATTTGGCACTCACTCAGCTCATTTAAAAACTAAACTTCTCTGTCTCCTTCTTTCTATCTACGCTTCTCTGTATCTTTATTTCTATCTACGCTTCTCTGGCTCTATCTTTCTATCTATCTTCCATTTCTATTGTTTCTTTCATTCTTCATCTTTTTTTTTGAGGTTAAAGGTGGAATAATGCCACCTTGTTTCATTAATAAGAGGTTAATAAAACAACCCCGATGTACCGGGACAAAAACAAAAAGTACAATGCAGGAAATAAAACATAATCCCCCAACAAACCCTGGGGGGTGGGTCTAATCATCCACACATCAAACAACCAAAAGTACAGTAGGTCGGTACAAAACACAAAGATGCAAAGACTGCGGCTGGAGGGTGCCAACCCCTCAGTCCAGCATCGGCCCGAACTCTACCTTCTCATCATCAAAATCCTCCACCTGGAAGACTCTGGCAATCCTCCATCTCGCTCCTGTGGCAGCAGCTGTAGCCGAAAAGGAAATAAGATGCATGATATGAGTAAGATTACCATAAATACTATTACATGAAGCACGAAAATAAAAATTATTTCTGTCTAGCCATAACACCCATGTAGTTGCCGCAATGGCAATGTACCACGCATCCTTCATTTCTTGGCGAATCGAGGCAAATTTGGGGCCAATCCACAAAGCCTCATATTCGCTAGGGTAGTCACTTGTTCCTAAGGCTCGTAATACCTCCACCATAGTTGCCTTACTCCTTGGGCAGTGAATAAAAAGGTGGTTCAAATTCTCCGCATGCATGTTGCAGAATCCACAGTTGGTCGCAATCTGGGGTTGTCTTTTGGCAAGGTTCTCTCGGGTTAGGATTGCATTATTGAGCACTAGCCAAGGAATACTCTAACTTTAAGGGGGGTTTTCGCCTTCCATAACACATGTGCCCAGCTGAGTCTGCATCCTCGATAGTGAATTTGATGATACAGAGATCTGACCGTGAAAGCTTCCTTGGTCTCGAGTCCCCAGCACATCTTATCTGGGCATTGAACGCACATCGCACTGGTCCGTGTGATATGTGCTTGCAAGTCAAGCAGTTGCTGGTGTAGTTCTGGGATAAGCGTTCCTCGGAACGACGACCTCCAATTTCCCCTCTTCCAAGTCTCGGCCACAAAATATTCGGTCAATTCGTTTTCTCATAATGCTCTGGGAAAGTTTCCTTAAGGGTATGGGCACCACACCATTTGTCCCACCAGAATCTGGTGGACCGTCCATTACCGATAGTCGACGTAACTGCTGAATTGAACGGTCCGCTTGCTTTGGTAATTTCTTTCTAGAATCGCGAAACTTTAGACCCTACTCAGAAGCCTAAACTTCTCATACCTTTTCCCCGGAGGTATGGTTGAATGAAATCCTGCCATCCTTCCCTGCTGTGACGAAACACCTTCCACCACCATTTTCCCATGAGGGTAAGGTTCATATCTCTAAGGTCGATGATGCCTAGCCCTCTATGCTTCTTCTTCATGCAAGCAATACTCCATTTGATCAGGTGGTAACCTCCCCTATTCGAATTTGCCTCTTTCCAAAGGAATCTTTTTCGGATTCGATCAATCCTTTGGATAACCCATTTAGGAAGCTTAAAAAACGACATGTAGTAAATGGACAGATTAGACAATACTGAGTTGATGAGTACCACTTTGCCCCGGAGTGAAAGCAATTTTTCTTTCCAACCAGACAGTCTGTCCTCCACCCTGTCTATGATAGGCAGTCAGTCCGACTTAGTGAGCTTCCCTGGTCTGAGTGGGAGCCCTAGGTATTTGATTGGGAACTCAGCCGTCATACAGTTTAGTTTGGTGGCATGTTCCCGTGCTTCGACATCGGATAGGGTAATTGGAATCAAGCGTTCTTGTGGAAATTTATCCTGAGGCCTGACCAGGCTTCAAAACAGTAGAGAGCCCCTTTAAAGTAGACTGATTCTGACCTGGTCCCATTACCAAAAAGTAGGGTGTCATCTGCGTACTGAAGAATCATGCACCCTTGATTAGACGCGCTACTGGCCACTGGTGTTATCCAACCTTTTCTCCGACAGTTCTCAAGCATACCCCTCAGCACATCCGCTACGATAGTAAATAGAAGTGGTGATAGCGGATCCCCTTGCCGGAGTCCTTTCTTGCACGGGAATGGCAGCCCCGGCCGCCCATTCACCGAGATTGCCGTTTTGCTAATGTGCAAACATTGTCTGATCCATCTTATCCATTTATTCCCGAATCCCCTTCCTCTGAGAGCTTCCAGCAGACACTCCCAATCGACGGAGGCATACGCTTTCTCAAAGTTCAGTTTCAGGAGGAAGTTCTTAGAGTTGCTCGTATGGCAGCGGTGGATAACTTGTTCAGCGGTGGCCACACAGTCTAGAATACATCTGCCCTTGATGAAACCCATCTGAGTTTTGCTGATTAAGCTGTCCATTATACTACCCAGGCGGATGGCCAGGACCTTTGTGATTATCTTAACCGAGCAGTTTATGAGGCTAATCGATCTGAAATCCCCCACTCTCGTAGATTCCTCCCATTTGGGTATCAGGATGACTTCTGCAAAGTTGAACATGCCCAATCTGAGATTGTTGTTAAAAAACTCATCCATCAGCGCCATAAAAGTCCCCTTTAATTTCTTCCCAGAACACTTGGAAGAATATCATTGGGAAGCCGTCTGGCCCGGGCCACTTGTCTGCTCCCATCTGATTGATGGCCTTTTTTACTTCCTCTTCCGAGAAGGGAGCTTCCAAGGTGGATAATGTTTGTGCTGATTCATTCTGGTATGCCTGCCAGTAATCATCCCTAAGTGGGATCCTGAAGTCATTCTTTTTCCCAAAGAGGTCCTTGTAGTAAACTTTAAAGGTTGTGGAAATCACATTTTCGTCTTGCGATGTCCTCGTGTTCGTCTGTATTGACAGAATTAGGTTGGACATGCGTCTTGCGCTTGCCACTCGGTGGAAGTAGGCCGTATTCGCGTCTCCCTCTTTGAGCCACAAAATCCTTGATCTTTGTTGCCATTTGATTTCTTCCAACTTATAGCGATTGGCAATATTCTCTTGGAGCTCGAGTAGTCTGTTTCTTTCATCTTGTGACATGACTCGTTTCTTCCAACCTTTCCAGTTCATCAATCCCTTCCAAAAAGGACTCTTTTGCACGCCAAATGGTCGAGAATCTAGATCGATTCCATTTACGCAGTTGCTTCCTTAATCTGCGGATTTTTTCACACCATCGGGCTGCAGCATCTGTACCAACAGTTGGGAGTGCCCAGTTTTCCATCACCATGTGGTGAAACCCCTGAATTTCTAGCCAGGCCTTCTCAAATCTGAATTTCCTAGGCTTTTGAGTTCCATGTACCTCTGTATCAAGTAGGATCGGAGTATGATCTGACGTAGGTCTAGGGATCGATCTAGCGGTTACTAATGGGAACTTAGCCTCCCAATCCATCGATACTAGTATCCTGTCCAATTTGGCTATGATTGGAGTAGCCTGCATGTTGGACCATGTAAATAGTCTATCATTAATTGAGATATCTATCAGCTCTAGTTCCGTGATCACCCTATTGAATTCTTCTCTGTGCCTGTCGCTGGAACCTCTTCCCTTGTGCTCGAAAGCAAATCTGGTAATATTGAAGTCCCCCTAACAATCCAGGCTCCCGGCCATCAGTGTCGAATACCGACCAGCTCTTGCCAGAAGGCATCACGCTCTGTAGCCTCATTCGGTCCAGAAACGACAGTGATTGTCTGCATCCAATTATCAGATCGTCGTTTCAGTCGGATAGTCAGGGAGAACGTGCCACTATAAACCTCGGTACAAGTGAGCATATCCGGGTTGAACCCAATAGAAATTCCCCCCGAGGCTCCCGCGGACGGGCGTAGCACCCATTCCTTGATTCTGTTTCCCCCTATCCTTTTGAGTTTGGCCCCGTGCACAAGTTTTGTCTCCTGTAACCCTACCACTTCCGCCTTGGACTTGTTAATGACGTCCCTAACCATATCTCTTTTTCCTCTATCCTCCAGCCCCCCGACATTCCAGAATAGTGTATTCATTGGAGGACCGTGTCTGGGTTGATCGTGGGTGTGGGTGTAGGACAGGTTTCATATTCAGAGACCTCTATCAACCTAGAGCTGGATCCTAGTTCTTTCTGATAACTAGACTTAACCTCGAGTATTCTTCATCTTTTGCCAAATACAAAACAACTTTGAGCAATGACAACCCGTAGTAATAGGGGCAGGACATACACATCTAATGAAGATGTTATTCTTTCCCAAAGCTGGGTTTTTATTACTCAGGTTCCATTGACCGGTAACAATCAATCCGGTACACAGTTTTGGGATCGAGTATTCCGCACATTTGAAACTCTAATAGGCACTCTAATCGACCGGGCAGCTGGCTCTCTTTCTAGTTATTTTTGCGCAATTGCTAAATCTGGTCTTTGTTCATTGCGAAGTTGAGCAGTGTAACAAATAGAGCTGCAAGTGGAACAACTGAGGTGGATAAGGTATATATAATTTACCAGATTTAAATTTTTTGAATACAAGTATAATAATTTATAACACAAGTTTATTTACTATTTTTTATAGCTACGCAAAGCAAGAGTGGAATACATGCAATCATCCGGGAAAGCTTTAAATTTGAAGAATGTTATGAGGTCCTTAAAGATCAGCCAAAATTTTCACTACGTACAATGCATGACTTCGAATCAGGCCGAAGCTCTCAATCTGGTGAAGAAGGTAGCACAATACGTACTCCAGCAATACAAGACTGGGATACAAATATACCGACTGATTTGGATTCGCCTCCAGCCCTCTCCCGACCGCCCGGTCGTAAAGCGGATAAGAGAAAAAGGAAAAGACCGATTGAATCATCTCAATTTTCTGAAATGGTTTTTGAGACTAGAACACCTAACAATTTGTTTAAGGTGTCACAAGATAGGCTGACGATGGCAACGGAAAAGAAGCTTGAGATAAAACAAAAAGAGCATGAAATGAAATAAGAAGAGCACGAAATGAAAAAACGAATAGAGGAAGACCGCGTAATGAGTTTGGACATCAGCAACTTACCCGAGACTCAACGTACTTATTTCATGTGTAGACAACATGAAATTATGCAAAGTCGTGGTTACAAATAGTTTAATTTTTTGTATTAATATTGTTTTCATATATGTTGCAATATCCATTGTATCTTGCTTATTTTCAGTTATGTAATTGCTTTGTGTTCCACTACTTATTAATAAGTCTATATTTCAGTTTAAATTATGGTGGACTTAATTGATTGTGGACCTAATTGATGCCTCTTCCAAGTAGAACCATACATTTTCGTGCTGATTCTAGATTAAACAATACAGAATATAAATTACGAAGATAGAATGAAAAACACAGATACATTTTTACTAATTCTAAGTTAAACATTAAAAAATATAAATTACTTGCAAATGACTCTAAAACACAAATAAAATATTTTTCTAAAACTCATCTCCATATTCGTTTCATATGTGCTCCACCAAATCTGCTCGCAGTTGATGATGTTTCTGTCTATCTACATTGCGTGCTATTCTAGAGGTACTTGTTGAAGCTCCAGTTTTGCTCGGTATGCTGAAGGTAAAGTCCACACTTTGGTCGTAGTCATAATCATCAAGTGCTTCTTCTCGTTTGTCCTCAACAATCATATTGTGTAAAATAATACATGTCTTCATTATATAAGATAGACTGTCAGCATCCCAGAACCGTGCTGGACCTCTTACAATTGCAAATCGTGCCTGTAAAACACCGAATCCGCGTTCAACATCCTTTCTTGCAACTTCTTGCATTTGGGCAATTTGTTTTATTTTTGAGTATCCGGTATTGAGTATGTTTTGACTATGATAGCCAACGAGGGATAAATACCATCAACTAAATAGTACCCCATATTGTAGTTGTTATTGTTGATAGTGAAATTCGCGGGTGGTGCACACCCATCAAGAAGATCATTAAATAATGTGGACCGATTGAGCACGTTAAGATCATTATTGCATCCTGGAATTTCGAAAAAGAATGCCAGAACCATAGGTCGTAAGATACAACTGCTTCACGAATAATGGTTGGCTCCCGAACGTATCTGGTATACTTGTAACGCCCCGCCCCAATACTCAGACAATTTTTATTATTTTTAGAAGACAAATTAATACTTATAGTACAACTGCCCACCACAGGATGCCTCTTAAAAAGGTGGTTAACCAATTAGGTGACTCTAGATCATAGGCAATTATATTTATACTTAATTAATTATTGTATACTCACGATATGGGATTATCTCAACCAGTTCTCCCCCTCAAATCCCGTGCACACCATCTGAGGTGCCACGTCACCAATCACAACAGCAACAGTCGTTGCCTTTTCTCAAACATCAACTGGGTGGGCCCCCCTTTCCCAGGGTGACGTCATCGCCACCCCTCAAACAACACAACACACAATGTGCTGTGTTTCACTTCAGCCGTAGCCCCCCCCCCCCCCCCCCCCCCCCACACACACACCTTCTCTCTCCTATATTTACCAATCATACCACCCTTATATATATATATATATATATATATATATATTATTCTCTTTGAAATTACGGGGTATTGTGCCATGCTGATGGACAATTTTTCCAAGTCCAGTGCATGCAATCAACACAACCTAACATGTAACGCCCCGAATCCCAAATCGCTGAATTCGAGATGTTCTACAGGATCTTTTCACTTTCTTTGAGTACAATTTTACAAGGAAATTCAAACTTTTCTTTTTTACATCAGAGTTTACATCATATTACATTTACATTTGCACAGCGGAAGCAAAATATACAACATTTACATGAATGTACAACAACATGATAAAATCTTTATGCATCCATTCCTCTTTACATGTAATTCATCCTGCATACAAAACTGTGGGTACGTCAGTTTATTCAACCGACGATAGTTATACATGGCCATCCTCTCTATGCCAGAAACAGTATAACGAATCTCATTTCTTAACAAATCACAAACTTGTTCATAATAAGAATATAAATCAAAAGGGAACTTTTAATGATGTCGTGTCGTGATTGTGCACTTGATCCTTAATGTAATTATTTAATTTACATGACACTAATGCGCACTTGTTCGGATTCTATGCATCCCATACTACATAGGTCCGAGGGCATGCCTCTTAATCGTTCTTTATTTTATAGGGTTCAATCCCTCGCCATGATTTACTCTACTTCTGTAATTACGGTGAGTATCTTAAATGGTCTATGAGTACAAGCTCGTGCACTGGACCCTGGAGGGGAACCCCACGCCATGTCTTGACTCATCAAGCATGCATTCTGTGGCAATTCAAGCCTCCTCCCTGAACACGATCCTCTTGCAGTCACCAAACATCCCACAAGTGTGACTAGAGTCCGATCATTCTGAGTTGTGCCCGCGCCATGTCTTGACTCATCAAGCATGCATTCTGCGGCTCACACACCCGCACCGTAAACTCTAGTTCTCATACTTTTATTTTTCTCTCACTTTCATCACCTCCTCACTATGTACTAAAGTTATTAGAATCATGAATCAAAATCAAAGCTCTAAAGTTAGCCTCTCCACCAAACCGGACTTATCATTTCATTTACACATGACCAACCTTGGTCTTCTTTTCAATATCATTTCATTTCACTGCCGGGTGAGACTTAGCTACTCTTTCATTTCAATTTCAAGTTCACAATTTCCAATTGAGCACTCTCAGCTCATAATTCATCTTAGAGTCTCACAGACTTTCTTATCATGATCTTAGCCTTTCATGTTCATTTAATTCTCAATTCATATCTATGATTCTTTTCACATAAATCCATACAGTCATAAAAATTCATTGACTTCAATCATAAAGTTCACAACTTCCAACAGCAATAAATAAAACGAAATCTCATACATATCAAAGTCCACTCTGTACAGTCGACTTGGAAGAATACCAGTCGACTCATACAGTCAAATACAGGTTCATCATAAATACTCGGGAGAGTCGACTGCTGTACACGACCAGTCGGCTGTCCCGCAACTTTTCATGTTCACAGTATCATCCACGTGACAGTCGACTGTTCATCCACCAGTCGTCTGTTTTGGAATTTTTTAATAGTACAATTCTAAGTTCAGCTCAGTCGACTGGCTACATGCACTAAGTCGACTGATCAGTTCCATAATTCAAAACAGTAATTATCTTTTCCACCGTTCTCACATGCATTTTCATCACATCATACACACATTCATATTTCATAAACATCACACTCCTTACTTATTCAGAAACATCGTAGCATGGAATTTCAAGTTACTAATATGCCCTTTTCTTTAAGGAAATATTTTAAACAGGCATTGACACTATTCATAACTTCCCTACGAAGATGAAGATATAATTCTCAAATCATTACGCTAGATCAACATGATGGAATATCTCATTACATGGAATTTCCAAATAATCATAATTAAATCGAAGCACCAGTCGGCTGAACACAGTGTCAGTCGACTGCACCGACAGTTCTTAATTTTGTTAATTATCGCTAGTTCTTTTCATCCATTTACCTTCCCTTCATCATATGTGTCATAGGGAAATACAAACTTAGTAATCACACCATTATGTCTATTTGCATACATGTTTATCACCACATCATAAAAATAATTGTCTCGTACCAGTCGACTGATTCATGCGACAGTCGACTGTACCGACTCATTCGTTCTTATTATCAACAGCATGCTCAGGCATTTCTAATACATCGAATTTACTTTTCATAACATGGTAGCAATCATAATAATCATGGTATAATTCCTACATTAGAAGTCCTGAGAAACACTCACCTTATTTGAAGAAATAATCGAATCCAGCAAAGTTCCTCAATGCAGTGCAGCACTTCTTGCTCCTTGCTCCTTGTTCCACACCGGCACCTTCAGAATGCTACTCTGTCTCCCACAGAAAAGCACACACACAACTCTTACAAATACTTCTCTTACAATAATAATTTTAGTGTAAAAGAAATAGAGAATGGGAGGGGGTATTTATACACAAATTAGAGTGAGATGGAGGGTTAGGATGCATTAGGGAGTTGGAAGATCAAGGGCTAGAATTCACTAGGAAGTTGCAAAACTACCCACACCTCCAAAGTAACCGCCCATGATCCTATCCCATTACTTATTCCAACCAGCCAAGCTTTGTGCCTTGTGCACGTGTACATTGAGTGCACGTGTACACACAAACCACTCTACAAATTTGTACATCAAATACCCGGTGATTAAAGAAAGGATGCTACAAGTTGCGAGTTGTAGAAAAATAATAAAGGGTTTAAATTCATGGGCTAAAATTAATTGGGCCAGAAATAAATATTTTTAAAAGAAAGATAAGTAAATTATCATTTGGGCTTTAGGGAAAATCCTTATAGAAAACAATATGCTTATTCATCATGTTGAAAATAATAGCCAAAATATTACACGTGCATACCACGTGCAACAAAATAAATAATCTTTATATATTAGGAAAAATCGGGGTATTACATCACTCCCTCCTTAGAATAGTTCCGTCCCCGGAACTACAGCCAAGAGCGAGAAAAACACGAAATACAACATAACAACAACAACAGACAAAAGATACTAAAATACAAAGATACAAGGATACAAAGATACAATCAAGCAAAAAGCTCAGGATAGTCCTTCAACATCCTCTCCTCAGATTCCCAAGTAGCCTCTTCAACCAAGTGGTTTCTCCAGACTACTTTGTCCATCGGTATCGTCTTATTCCTCAAGACTTTCTCCCTACGGTCAACAATCTCGACAGGAGTCTCGATGTAATTCAGGTCTAACTGCAAACCTTCCGACACTTCAGGTAAATGATGACTCGGATCTGGAATATAACCTCTCAGCATAGACACATGGAAGACATTGTGCACCTGAGACAACTCTTCCGGTAATTCAAGCCGGTAAGCAGTTTTCCCGATCCTTTTCAATATCTTATATGGGCCTATAAACCTCGGGGCTAACTTTCCGCCTTTGCCAAATCGAACCACGCCTTTACTGGGCGATACCTTCAGAAAGACGAAGTCACCAACCTCAAACTCAAGGTCCCTTCTCCGGTTGTCTGCATAGCTTTTCGCATGCTCTGAGCTTCCACCAACCTTTTCCTGATCAGATCAATCTTCTCAGAAGTCAGCTGTACAAGCTCAGGACCAAACAACTGCCGCTCCCCAACTTCATACCAACAAACAGGAGTCCTGCACTTCCTGCCATACAAAGCTTCGTACGGCGCCATCCCGATGCTAGCCTGAAAACTGTTGTTGTAGGCAAACTCTACCAAAGGTAAATGCCTTTCCCAACTGCCTCCGAAGTCTAGTATACAACACCGAAGCATATCCTCAAGAATACGATGGACTCTCTCGGTCTGCCCATCGGTTTGCGGATGAAAAGCAGTACTGAAATCTGTCTTGGTACCCAAAGCTGTCTGAAGACTCCTCCAGAAATGCGAAGTAAACCGCGCATCTCGATCAGACACAATAGTTGACGGAACGCCATGAAGTCTGACAATCTCGCCAACATACATCTCAGCCAACTTGTCCATCGAAGCAGTGAGTTTCATCGCCAAAAAGTGAGCGGACTTGGTCAGTCGATCGACTATAACCCAAATCGCATCATTGCCCTTAGGACTCTTAGGCAATCCCGTGATGAAATCCATACTGATGTTATCCCACTTCCATTCCGGAATAGGTAACGGCTGTAACAGACCTCCGGGTCTCTGATTTTCGGCCTTGACTTGCTGACAAACCTCACACTTCGCGACAAAATCAGCCACATCCCGCTTCAAACCTGACCACCAGAAATGCTGTTTGATGTCCTTGTACATCTTAGTACTCTCAGGATGTACCGACAAAAGAGTAGCATGCGCCTCCTGAAGAATACTTGTAACACCCCGAATTTCAAATAAGGACAAACTCGGGATTTCACAGGATCTTTACTTCACTTCGTACAATTTTACAAGGAATTTTAAAACTTTTCATTCACAATACATCAGAGTTCAATTACAACTTGGTTTTACACAGCGGAAGAATGAAATTTACAATAAAATATTTACAACATCTTTAAAATAAAACAGCATCAGCATATCCACTTTATAGCTCCATGAATGGTCCTTTACCTGCATGTCAATCTGTGGGCACGTCAGTTATTTACAACTGACGAAATGTTATACACGGCTATCCTCTCTATGCCGGGAATAGTATAACGATCTCATACTTTAACAAATTACAGAAAAGATTGAATGAACAAGTAAAGTGTCGAAAGTGATTATTCTAAATATAAGTGTATGTCATGCCTTAATGCCTAATGCACACAATTCTACACTAGGATGACACTAATGCACACTTGTTCGGATTCTATGCATCCCATACTACATAGGTCCGAGGGCAAGCGCCTACGTACTCCACATTAAAGGGTTTGATCCCTCGCCATGAGACTACCCAGTAATAAAACAAGTTTTAGAGTTATTCCACAGATACGGATCTCAGCCTCCCTGGCTAGCCTCCCTGGCTATAATAACAGATCCCAGCCTCCCTGGCTATTATATCGTGAGAATAATTCCGTAAATGCCCTTCCAGCCCCGGTATATACATATTCTTTGGAGTATGGTAAACATCCGTCGACTACCCTAAGTCCCGGATAAAATACAGTCCATCTCCTATGGGGCAACCACAGTCCACCAACTGGGTCTATAGCCACGGAGATCCACCGCCGACTATATAGAAGCACCCATTTACGTTTGCACAAGTTTATCACATCTTCACTTAAGTGCCTAATTATTTTTAGTTCAAGACATGAATATGTTATCACCCTAGAATCAGTTTTACCTCATACCGGATTTATTCACAAAATACGAGATCGCCCGACGGCATTATCTCAAAATCATATCAATTCTTTCTTTCAAAATTACCGGTAACCGAAGTCTTACTAATTCTTAATCATAATCTTTCATGTACAAGAAACATGGGTACACATACCCTTTAGTAATCATGTCTTAAACTTATATAATTTCTTCTTTCAACTTAATCACAAGTAATCATAGTCTCATCATTATTCATTATCTAGTCATCCGTTCACATTCTTTATAAGCAAAGGAATAATTTCTTTTAAGAACACAATTCTATCACATGAGATTTCATAATAAAATCAAGCCATTATAATGTCTCACTTTACTTAGAATATTCTTCGAACAAATAAGAGTAAAATTCTCTTCAAGAAAATCACTTCACAAAAGTAATACATTACATTTCTTCTTAAAACATATAAACCTTGTAGTTAATATGAAGACTACATTATACAATGCACAAGTAGCCGAACAACTAGTTTGCTACAGTTTGCTTGGGTACATAGGCCAAATATTTTCGAAAGTGGACCAGTTGTGGACTAACTTTGGTAAATATTTTCAAAAGTGGACCAGTCGGGTAAATATTTTCCACGGTGGATCAGTTTCGGAAATTATTTTCTTTTTACCCTTTTCATTATCCCTTCCATTATCCCCCCGTGCACACGTGCACGTGTATGATACTAGTTATTATATTCATATACATGCTTATAATATAATATTCCTGAAGGTATCAATTGGTTTGAAATAATGTATATGTACCCATATGTTAAAATAATTATGAACCATATTGCAAAGTACTAAATAAACATGAACATCCCGGAATTTAAACTAAATTATTGCATATCGTAAATGATGTACCATGTTTAATATAATTATAATATTATCCCTTATGCTAATAAATTTATTAAAAACATTTGTTATGGATAATTATTACCAATACAATAATTCTTTCCAAAATTCTATATGAATTTTCATAAAACTAATTTATAATTTCTAGCATGGTATTTCTACAACTAGAAAGTAAGAAACCATCCACTTTACTAAAAGAAAAATTTCTTTTTAACCATAATGTAATCTCTTCCAATAATCTCATAATTACTAGTTTCTACATTTGCACATTAACAAGCTAATGAAAGTTTCTCCTTACTTTTTGTTCTCATTTCTAAGCAACATGACAATGTTTTGTTTCTTAATCAACAATAATATTTCTACAATTTAACATACACAAAAGCATGAATTTATTTTCTAATTATCATATTAAACTTATACTATTCATTAAATAGCATGCTAATGTATGATAAATAATCAATCAATTCTTTTTTCTCATTAATCCCTAACATGATTTAATTTATTAATCATACATGAACTACTTATCATTTTCAACTCATACCATAGCATAAATCATATAAGAAATTCCATACTACTCATTATTTATTACTTAGCATGCATTATTCTAAATTAGAAAGTATGGGGTCACCCACCTTATTGAAGCTTGAACAATTGAAGGAAAGACGTGACACTTCTTCTAGCTCCAAGACAACTCCTAGCAATGGCTCCTCCTCCTAGCAAGCTCCCTTCCCCTAGCAATGGCTTCCTCTAGCAATTCCTCCAAAAGGACCCTCACTCTCTTTCTTTTATTCTTCTCTTTCTCTTATTTATTTTATTTTTGGTGTGAAAAAGAATGAGAAATGGGTTGCTATTTATAGGACAATGCTAGGGACTATATTGCAAAATCTCCCACCTAATAACTTCTCATTTTAATTCTCTTTTTAATTCTCACCTCTTCATATTTTTAACTCCTAAAACTTCCATCTCTTCATCTCCCCACTCTCCACTAACTCAACCTACCAACTCTTCTCCTCCCCTTGCCCAAAAAATGGTCCAAATACATTTGTGTATGCATGCACACATGCATAAACAAATATGAACACATTTCTATAACTCTAAATGTGTACTAATATGTGTAACTTGTCATGTATTAGTACAAGTTTAACTAAAAATGTGATTTTAATAGTGGGCTTGCTACATGGGCTCATTACTAATTAATTTATTTAATTATCTAGTGGGCTTGCTACATGGGCTCATTACTAATTAATTTATTTAATTATCTAGTGGGCTCCTCTCCTAATGGGCTACATTTTAGTTTATAGGTCCATGGATCAAAAGAAAGGCTAAATAAAACTAATGCATGCTAAAAATAGTAAAATGAGAGTAGCAAAATGAGAATAAAAATTTGCACGTGCACCATACGTGTAGAAAAAATTGAAAAATGCATTTTAATCAAAAACAAGGGGGAAATAAATTTTCGTTTTATAAAATAGATTTAAATACATAAAAATAAATAATTTAAACCTATAGAAAATATTATACGTAGTGGTGGAAACACGTGCATCAAAACACGTAAAATGCACGTAAATCCCAGGGATTGAAATATTATATTTTAGTTGACTAAAATCAATACGAAAAATGTATAAATAGTACGAATCCAAAATATGTAGTGAAACACATTACAAAATATACGTGCGTAACACCCAGGGGCAAAATTGTAATTTCCAATTTTGCGGGGTGTTACAATACTCTCTTTCAGGTCCGCCTGATTTGGAACACACAGCCTATCTCCGAACCACAACACTCAATCCCTGGTCTGAAATCTGGGCAACCTGCCAGCACTAACCTGCTCCTTCACCTCCAAGATATCAGCATCAACCTCCTGACTTGCAATGATCTTTGCATTCAAAGTAGGCTGAAGCCTCAACTAAGCCAAAGATGCTCCCAATCCTTGCATGACAACCTCAATACCTGCTCGGTCCAACTCCTCAATCAAATGCCTCTGAGTTGTAATCAGACTGGCCAAACTGCTCTTGCGACTAAGTGCATCGGCAACAACATTAGCCTTTCCAGGATGATACTTGATCTCAGGTCGCATATCCTCGAGCACTTCCAACCATCTCCGCTGCCTCAGATTGAGATCCCTCTGCTGATAAATATACTTCAAGCTCTTGTGGTCTGTGTACATGTTCAACTTCTCTCCGTACACGTAATGCCTCCATTGCTTCAGGGCAAAGATAATCGCAGCTAACTCCAGATCATGAGTCGGGTAATTCTTCTCATGCGGTCGTAGTTGCCTAGACCCATAAGCGATTACTCTACCTTCTTGCATTAAGACACAACCAAGCCCCCGATGTGAAGCATCGCTATAAACATCATACTTAACACCTGCTCTAGGTAAAGCCAAAATAGGTGCAGTAGTCAGCCTATCTTTCAACTCCTGAAAGCTCGCCTCACATTGCTCAGTCCACTTGAAGCTCACATTCTTCTTGGTCAGTCCAGTAAGCGGTACAGCTATCTGAGCATAACCTTGAATGAATCTCCTGTAGTATCCAGTCATCCCAAGGAAACTTCTGACTTCCTTCACTATAGTAGGCCTAGCCCAATCTCTCACTGCCTCTATCTTCTGAGGGTCAGTTGCCACTCCCTCCTTAGAAAGGATGTGACCTAGGAATGCCACTTCAGATTTCCAGAAATCACACTTGGATAACTTGGCATACAACCTCTGCTCTTCCAGCTTCTGCAAAACTGCTGCCAGATGCTCGGTGTGCTCCGCCTCTGACTTGGAGTACACGAGAATATCGTCGATAAACACCACGACGAAAGAATCAATAAACGGCCTCAGAACTCTGTTCATCAAATCCATGAAGATTGCGGGTGAATTTGTCACTCCGAATGGCATAACTAAGAATTCGTAATGCCCATGCCGAGTTCTAAATGCAGTTTTGTGCACATCTTCAGCTTTCACTCGCACTTGGTGATATCCTGATCGAAGATCTATTTTGGAGAAAACAGCTGCTCCTTGTAGACGATCGAACAAGTCATCAATTCGAGGAATCGGATACTTATTCTGAACAGTGACCTTATTCAGCTCTCGGTAATCGATACACATCCTCATCGATCCATCCTTCTTCTTTACCAAAAGCACTGGTGCTCCCTAAGGTGACGCACTAGGTTGAATAAAGCCTTTCCCCAATAGTTCCTCAATCTGCCGTTTCACCTCATCCTGTTCCACTGGAGCTATCCTATACGGTGCCTTAGAAATGGGTGCACTTCCCGGTTGAACAGTGATGCTGAACTCTACATCACGATGCGGGGGTAACTCAGGAAAATCTTCCAAGAACACAGTCGGATAGTCCCGAACCACAGGAATCCCTTGCATTTCCACAGGAGTCTCTTCCTTGCGGATAGTTGCCACCAGCTTAGAACATTTCTGCTTCCCTTGGAAAGTGACTTCAGGTCCACCTGGAGCCTTCACTGTTACCGTCTTGGTCTTACACTCGATGCTTCACTGTACACCGACATCCAATCAATGCCAATGATAACATCGACTCCCAAGATAGTCAGCTCGATCAGATCAATGCCAAAGATTCTATCCCCAATCACAATCTCGCAATCAGCATAATACCGATCAGTGATCAAAGTTTCCCCTGATGGAGTAGCTATTGCTAAGATCTTGCCTGGAAAAATCTTT
Source organism: Hemerocallis citrina (assembly GCA_017893485.1). NCBI lineage: Eukaryota > Viridiplantae > Streptophyta > Magnoliopsida > Asparagales > Asphodelaceae > Hemerocallis > Hemerocallis citrina. Next base: position 231,360 of record JACEHZ010000357.1, read on the forward strand.
GGTTCAACTCCCAACACTTTAGCAAATCTAGGAGACACAAATGTATGAGAGGATCCAGTATCGAATAACACAACAGCTTTCTTTCCATTAAGGTAGAGTTCGCCTGTTACATAATACATACCATTACATAACAGTTTCACAATATAAACGGGAAGAAGAAATGACGAAACCACTAAACATCAGCCCTCGTACCAGAGATGACCTGAACTGCCTCATCAGCATTAGCTTCCGTCAAAGCAAATACTCGCCCTGATTGGTACGGCCTCTTCCCAGTCTGCTGTATTGGCACATTGTGATTGCCAGCCCGTGGTTTGAGACATTGAGATTGGTAATGTCCCACTTCCCCACAGTTGTAACAGGTGACTGCAGAAGGTCTCCCCACATTGTTTCCAGGTCCTCCAGCTACACTGATAGCGTTCGTCCCTGTCGGTTTGAACCTCTGTGCAGATGGTTGCCCCTTGAAACTCCCCGATTGTGCAGGCCTCTTCCCGGACTGCCAGTTGTTCCTCCGGTTCTGAACAACATGGAACTGCTCCATATCCGCCTCCGTCGCTGCCGCCCTCTTGACCAGCTTGTCGAATCGCCTGATACCAAGGGGTATCATCCGGGATCTCAAGCTTGGCCTCAATCCATGCTCGAACTTGCGAGCCTTCTTTGCCTCATCCATCACTAGTTCTGGAGCATACCTAGAGAGCTGAGTAAACTTAGTCTCATACTCCCTCACTGACATGCTGCCTTGCTGAAGTGACAGAAACTCCATTGCCTTCTTCTCCTGGACGTCGGAGGGGAAATAGTGGTTGCGGAATTCTTCCAGAAATTCCTCCCAGCCGAGCAACATGCCTCCCATGGTCCTCTTCATCGACTGCCACCAAACAGCCGCATCCTTCTCCAACTGCAAAGTCGCCAACTTGACCTTGCTGCCCTCCGGTGTCTCCAACACCTCGAAGATCGTTTCCACTTGCCGAATCCAGTTGTCAGCCGCATCTGGGTCTGACTTTCCCTCGAATACTGGTGGTTTCATTCTCTTGAATGATTCCACTAGCTTAATTGCCTCGGGCACTGGATTCGCCGGCCCCCTTCCTTGGTTCACAGCCACTGCATTCAGCGTCTGGTAAACCCTTGCAAGTTCGGTCTCCAGGTCCAAACCTTCACCATTCCTAGCCCCTCTTCTCGACATATTCTGATGCAAAAGATCCATTAAATTCGAAGTATAAAACAAGAATTTAAACCAACTTGCATTTCATTGAATTCCAAAGTTTATACATTCGAATTAAAAACATTTTTGACATCAGAAATGAAGAAAATAGAAGCTACAACAATCTAGCTCCTACAGGTCCTCTTCGCTGCTCGAAGTTCTTCCCGCAGTTCATCCACTTCATCTTTCAGCACATCCGTCAGGTTCTTTCTCTTCTCAAGTTCCCACACTCGGTGACTGAGAACAGAGAAATCGTCCTTCCGCTGTGCCAGCAGAGCTTCCAAAACTCCAACTCTCTCCTTCAGGGTCTCCACTTGCCTCTGAAGAGAAGCCACAGTGCCACTCAGAGCTGGTCCCTCTTCTTCATCGGAAGAAGAATCGTCAGATGAATCTGGAGGTGGGGTAATCTCTCGAGATGCAGGCCACTCCTCATCATCCGAATCTGCTTGCCCAGGGTGATACTCGTCCTCAGAATCAGCCTGTCCAGGATGGTACTCTTCCTCAATGATATGCCAGTCGTCGCCTCCTGCAGGGTCGAAGTGATCAGTCATCTTAGAAATAGAGAGGAAGAAGCATAAATCATAGAGCAACACAAATGTAAGTCACTTACATTTAAATCTCTAGACTCAAACACACACTCTAATGTCCACATCTAGGGTGTCGTTCCTTATAAATTTGTACAAGTGTGGAAAGTGGAGAAAACCTGGCTCTGATACCACTCTGTAATGCCCCGAATCCCAAATCGCTGAATTCGAGATGTTCTACAGGATCTTTTCACTTTTTTTGAGTACAATTTTACAAGGAAATTCAAACTTTTCTTTTTTACATAAGAGTTTACATCATATTACATTTACATTTGCACAGCGGAAGCAAAATATACAACATTTACATGAATGTACAACAACATGATAAAATCTTTATGCATCCATTCCTCTTTACATGTAATTCATCCTGCATACAAAACTGTGGGTACGTCAGTTTATTCAACCGACGATAGTTATACATGGCCATCCTCTCTATGCCAGAAACAGTATAACGAATCTCATTTCTTAACAAATCACAAACTTGTTCATAATAAGAATATAAATCAAAAGGGAACTTTTAATGATGTCGTGTCGTGATTGTGCACTTGATCCTTAATGCAATTATTTAATTTACATGACACTAATGCGCACTTGTTCGGATTCTATGCATCCCATACTACATAGGTCCGAGGGCATGCCTCTTAATCGTTCTTCATTTTATAGGGTTCAATCCCTCGCCATGATTTACTCTACTTCTGTAATTACAGTGAGTATCTTAAATGGTCTATGAGTACAAGCTCGTGCACTGGACCCTGGAGGGGAACCCCATGCCATGTCTTGACTCATCAAGCATGCATTCTGTGGCAATTCAAGCCTCCTCCCTGAACACGATCCTCTTGCAGTCACCAAACATCCCACAAGTGTGACTAGAGTCCGATCATTCTGAGTTGTGCCCGTGCCATGTCTTGACTCATCAAGCATGCATTCTGCGGCTCACACACCCGCACCGTAAACTCTAGTTCTCATACTCATGTTTTTCTCTCACTTTCATCACCTCCTCACTATGTACTAAAGTTATTAGAATCATGAATCAAAATCAAAGTTCTAGAGTTAACCTCTCCACCAAACCGGACTTATCATTTCATTTACACATGACCAACCTTGGTTTTCTTTTCAATATCATTTCATTTCACTGCCAGGGAGACTTAGCTACTCTTTCATTTCAATTTCAAGTTCACAATTTCCAATTGAGCACTCTCAGCTCATAATTCATCTTAGAGTCTCACAGACTTTCTTATCATGATCTTAGCCTTTCATGTTCATTTAATTCTCAATTCATATCTATGATTCTTTTCACATAAATCCATACAGTCATAAAAATTCATTGACTTCAATCATAAAGTTCACAACTTCCAACAGCAATAAATAAAACGAAATCTCATACATATCAAAGTCTACTCTGTACAGTCGACTTGGAAGAATACCAATCGACTCATACAGTCAAATACAGGTTCATCATAAATACTCGGGAGAGTCGACTGCTGTACATGACCAGTCAGCTGTCCCGCAACTTTTCATGTTCACAGTATTATCCACGTGACAGTCGACTGTTCATCCACCAGTCGTCTGTTCTGGGATTTTTTAATAGTACAATTCTAAGTTCAACTCAGTCGACTGGCTACACGCACTAAGTCGACTGATCAGTTCCATAATTCAAAACAGTAATTATCTTTTCCACCGTTCTCACATACATTTTCATCACATCATACACACATTCATATTTCATAAACATCACACTCCTTACTTATTCAGAAACATCGTAGCATAGAATTTCAAGTTACTAATATGCCCTTTTCTTTAAGGAAATATTTTAAACAGGCATTGACACTATTCATAACTTCCCTACGAAGATGAAGATATAATTCTCAAATCATTACGCTAGATCAACATGATGGAATATCTCATTACATGGAATTTCCAAATAATCATAATTAAATCGAAGCACCAGTCGGCTGAACACAGTGTCAGTCGACTGCACCGACAGTTCTTAATTTTGTTAATCATCGCTAGTTCTTTTCATCCATTTACCTTCCCTCCATCATATGTGTCATAGGGAAATACAAACTTAGTAATCACACCATTATGTCTATTTGCATACATGTTTATCACCACATAATAAAAATAATTGTCTTGTACCAGTCGACTGATTCATGCGACAGTCGACTGTACCGACTCATTCGTTCTTATTATCAACAGCATGCTCAAGCATTTCTAATACATCGAATTTACTTTTCATAACATGGTAGCAATCATAATAATCATGGTATAATTCCTACATTAGAAGTCCTGAGAAACACCCACCTTATTTGAAGAAATAATCGAATCCAGCAAAGTTCTTCAATGCAGTGCAGCACTTCTTGCTCCTTGCTCCTTGTTCCACACCGGCACCTTCAGAATGCTACTCGGTCACCCACAGAAAAGCACACACACAACTCTCACAAATACTTCTCTTACAATAATAATTTTAGTGTAAAAGAAATAGAGAATGGGAGGGGATATTTATACACAAATTAGAGTGAGATGGAGGGTTAGGATGCATTAGAGAGTTGGAAGATCAAGGGCTAGAATTCACTAGGAAGTTGCAAAACTACCCACACCTCCAAAGTAACCGCCCATGATCCTATCCCATTACTTATTCCAACCGGCCAAGCTTTGTGCCTTGTGCACGTGTACATTGAGTGCACGTGTACACACAAACCACTCTACAAATTTGTACATCAAATACCCGGTGATTAAAGAAAGGATGCTACAAGTTGCGAGTTGTAGAAAAATAATAAAGGGTTTAAATTCATGGGCTAAAATTAATTGGGCCAGAAATAAATATTTTTAAAAGAAAGATAAGTAAATTATCATTTGGGCTTTAGGGAAAATCCTTATAGAAAACAATATGCTTATTCATCATGTTGAAAATAATAGCCAAAATATTACACGTGCATACCACGTGCAACAAAATAAATAATCTTTATATATTAGGAAAAATCGGGGTATTACATAACATACCTGGAAACCCGTGAGCTTTATTTTCTTCAAGTAGTCTTTGAATATCAGCGGCGGTTGGAGCCCACAAATATTGAGGTCCAAACATGTTCACAGAAGCCACTCAAAAACGACGTACTGTTTTCAAAACAGTAGTCTCTCCAATTCGCACGTACTCATCGATTGAATTGGCTGATGATCCGTAAGCCAAGCAACGTATAGCAGCAATGATTTTTTTGATAGGGAGATAAACCAAGGGTTCTAGTTGCATCCTGTCGTTGTTGGAAGAATTCATCGTAGTTAACAGTCGCTTCCAAAATACGTTGGAATAAAACTTGCTGCATACAGAATCGACGTCGGAATAGGTTGTCGCGATAAATTGGATTCTCAGCAAAATAATCTCTTCGAAGACGCATGTTCCCATCTTCTCTCTCACAACGTATATATCTCCGGCGGTTTATTTGTTGGCTTTGTTGAAATGCCTTGGAGAAAATTTGCATGTTCTGGTGAATACGTCTTCATGGCTAGTTGCTCGGATTCTTCGTCTGATGAAGTAGACGAAGAAGATGAACTAAATTCAGCCATTGCTAAATGAAATAAGAAATTGGAGGATATTGTAGAATGTTTGTTTTTTAGGAGAAGACATTGTTCGAATATATAGGGGATTTTCAACACAGTGTCTGTCCATGTGCCGCTTTATATGACATAACGTGATACATGACTAAAGAAGATGGGTATTGTGACAGTGTAAAAATGGCCTGAGGCCCATCCAGGGCCCAATACAATTCCTACTCAGAAAAGCAAAAATAACAACCTGGTTCGGCTCCGGACCACTTCAGGGTCGGCGCCGAACCTCGTGTTTGCCCTCACAGTGCCGGCCTCCTCGTACTGGCGAGCCTCAGCATCCCCTGGAGTCCGATCCGGAGCAGTCCCTCAGACCGTCCCCCCTCTCTGGCGGGGCAGAAGGATGACCTGGCGCAGCCTAGGCCCTCCGATTCCCCCCAGAGGCACAGAGGGCTCACGAGGGGCCACGTCAGCTCCAAATACCGCCAAGGGTTTCGCCACGTCAGCCCTATACCACTCCTGGTATCGCCACGTCCGCCCTAAACCCCCTGGGCCTTCTGCCACGTCAGGCCCATGGGCTTTCGGATCCAAACCCGGCCCCCAAGTGGAACCAAACCCGGTTGGGATTCTCTATAAATACTAGACCCACACCCACCTTTTTGAGGTAATCAATCTTTTGCCACTTAAATATACCTAGTTATTGCTACTCTCTCTCAGAGACTGACTAGAGCGTCGGAGGGTCCGCCACCGGGACAAACCCCGGTGTTTCAGGACCGTCTGCAGGTACACAAGACCTCGGATCCGACCCTTCCGATCCGAGCCCAACCTTCAACATCTTTCCGAGCTTATCGTAAGTCCCAGAAGGTCAACTGAAGGTTGGCAGACGAGCGGCAATCTCCTTCAATACAAATTGAGTTCGAACTCACACCTGGTGCTTCCACACGTTTCTCAGAAATAAACAGCATCAGGTTGGCGCCGTCTGTGGGAACCAGCTGCTCCAGAAGCCGATCCGACCCAGACCCTCAAAGGCCATCGACAGCCGAATCCTCATGGCCTCCAAAGGCAAGGGGGCTGCTTCCTCCGTCAACCAACGGGACTCGCCCCCACCCACCGATAAAGCCAGGCCACGCCCGTCGAAACACAAGGCTCCCTCTCGGGAGTCCCAAAGGAGCGTCGGCCGGCCAGCCCAGCCCGACCTCCGGGGAATAATCCTCAACCGCAAGATTACCCGCCGCAGGGGAAGGGCCGCTTCCAACCCGGTCCCGAACCGTCTGAGACCGCCGCCCGAGGTACGAAGATCCGCGCTCAGCCGAGTCGGAAGACAACCCTCGGACCAACCCAACCAAGTCGGTGGAGCCCCCGTCACTCACAAGGAGCTCCAAGACTTCCGAAGAGAAATTCTGGGAGCCCTCCGACGGACCCCCAGGGAAGAAACCCCCCATTCCCAAGCAGGGTCGGACGCCGAAACCAGCGCGTCCCACCCTTCAATAACCCAGCCTCAGGAGGACGACGTTCTCCTAAGGCGCCTACAAGGGATGGAGGATCGCCTCGATCACATAGGGAACGGCGGCCGAAGAGCGACTCAGGGGTACAGACCTGTCCGTCCTCCCTTCTCCACCCCCATCCTCCAAGCGGAAATACCTAGGAATTTCCGACCCCCTCAGTTCGAGACCTACGACGGCGAGGGAGATCCTGCTGATCACATGGGGGGTTTCAAAACCCTCATGATGATTCACAGCGCCTCGGATCCCCTGCTATGCCGAGCCTTCCCTGCCACCCTTCGGGGTCCCGCTCGTGAGTGGTTCTCGAAGCTCGCCCCTGGCTCCGTTTACTCCTTCGACCAACTCGAGGGCAATTTTCTCGCCCACTTCGTCACCAGCCGGAAGACCGAAAGGACCAGCGCCTCGTTACTCGGACTCAAACAGTTAGAGGGGGAATCACTCAGGGTGTTCGTCCGGAGATTCACCGCTGAGGCAAGGTCGGTCTCCTCCCTCGACCCGGACGTCGCTTCCGCGGCATTCCGGCACAACGTCCGTCACGGACAGCTGAAGGCTTCTCTGGCGAAGAAACCCCCCGTCAACTTCCCCGACCTCCTCGGTAGGGTCGAGAAATACATTAGGGCAGAAGAGGCCCTTAACCCCGAAGGTACCAGGGATGACACCGTGAAGGGAAAGCGGAAGACCGAAGAAGTCGAACCATCGAAGAAAGCTCCAAGGGACCCGGGGGCCATGAAGAAGGTCCCGCCGACCCCCCGCTTCGAGAGATACACTCCCTTAACGCACAACACATCCGCCATCCTCCTAGAAATCGAAGACAAAGGCATTGTTCGACTACCTCCCCGACCTAACAACGGCAAGAACAGAGATCAGCGCTTCTACTGCCGCTTCCACCAGGACCATGGACACGACACAGATCAATGCCGGGCCCTGAAAGACGAGATTGAGGAACTCATCTCCAGAGGGTACCTCCGAGAATTCACCCGAGAAGTCCCGCGGGGTCGACAAGATAACCGGAGAGGGATACACTCTCCCCCGAACCCCCCTCCGAGCCGCATACCGGGTCGGGATCCCGAGTCCGAGGGAACCGCGGACGCACCGTTTATCTTACATTGAGCCCATGGAGGGCTAATAGGAGAAGAATCAAATACGTTCCGAAAAGCCTTCCTCCGAGGGATGAATACTGTCCAAGACGATCCCACTCCCGAGCTACAAACCGCGCCAGTCTCCTTCCCAGGGGAGGACCTCGAAAGCGTTCGCCTCCCCCACTGCGACGCCCTCGTCATTAGCCTCCGCATGGCTAAGTTTGAAGTTCGCCAGATCCTTGTCGACTACGGCAGCTCGGCGAACGTTCTTTCCCTCAAAGCCGTCGAGAAACTGAAGGTACCTAGAGGCAAGCTCCAACCGGTCGGATACACCACATGGGGTTTTACGACATCCCTATCGAGCTAGAAGGGATCGTCACAACACCAAGACAGCTAACAACGCCATACTCGGCCGAACCAGATTATGCTCCCTCCAAGCAATGCCTTCGGCCTGCCATTCGGAACTCGAATCTTCCACCCCACACGGGGTCGGCACCTTCCGAAGTAGCCAAGAAGCAACGTGGTCGTGCTGCATGACCATCGACGGAGGAGCAATGCCCACCCCCCAACGCCGTCATGCTCTAACCCAAGAAGGCCGAGCCACATCCCCTTCATCACTTTATATACCGTCAACCGAGGCAAAGGCCGTTACAGAAATACTCCCCTCGTCTCGAGCGGCACGCCGCGTCGGAACGACGGGGGCCCACCTGGGGAAGGGAAGCTGCAAACTACGAAGTGAGCCAACTCGAGGAACATAAGAGGGGAGATCCGGAAACGACCGGCATCGAAACCCGTGGCAAGTCCGAATTACTTTTTTATCTATATATATATAAACACGAAAAGGCGGGGGCCAGTCCGCGGGAGGCAAATACAATCGAAAGGAGGAAAGAAGAAAGAAAAGCAAAGCTATACATCTCGGTTTCCCTCCTCGACGCCGATCGGGTTCACAGAACGATCATCGGCCGGGTGGTCAACGAGCCCCTCTACGGCAGAGACCTTCGGGGTCCCATCAATCTCCATGTCATACTCGAAATTCGACAGATCGAGGGTTGGATAGAAATGCCTCACGTGACTGAGCGCCTTCGCGTAGCACTCATCCTGGGCGGCTATCACCATCCGCTGGCCCGCATCCGTCAGCTCTTTCCTCTCTTTGGCAAACGTGGCTATTAGCTCCCCCTTCTCCTTGGCAAACTTCCTCTTCAAAGAGGCCACCCTCTTCTCCCACTCGGTGTCCTTGGCCTCGAGCTCCAGCTTCATCTGCTGCTCCCTCTGGCGCGAACCCTCGAGCTCGATCCGCATCTCCTTCGTCTCTCGTCCGCTCTTGTCTGCCCGAGCACGCTCTTGTAACAGGGACGCTTCGTAGAGATTCTTCACATTAGCCCCCTGCATACAAGCCTGCGGCCGAAAGAAGCGGATTAGAAGCAAACTCCTGAGGCAAGACCAAACGGAAGGGGGGAGGTCGACGAGCTTACCAACACGGTGGCCTGCGCCAGGCGCGTGAATGCCACCTCCACGGGCTCGTTCTCCATCATCTGGCGATCGCGAGGCGTTGCCAGCTTCTCCACCACCTCTACGGCCTGGGCTTCCTCGGTCAGACAGTCGCCCATCCTAACCGACCAGTCCGGCGCCCACCGCTGCCGCAACAACTCCACCACCGGGTCCTCCTCCTCGACCCCTGCCAAGGGACCTTTCCCCTTGTCAAGATCGGACGCCCTCGCCGAGCCCTTACCCCTCAAAGGGGCACCCCCTTTGCCCGTCTCCGAACGAGTACTCTTAGCCCTCGGCTCAAGCGGTGCCTCAGAGATAACAAGGGGCAGCTCCCTCGGCCTCTTCACCGCCTCCGCCTTCTTCTTCTCGGCGTTTTCCTTCTTCATGGCGAGCCGCCTTGCTTGGATCGATGCCTCATCCATATCTGCAGAAAAAGCCATTAAGAGCAATGAGCGAGAATGTACGAAAGGGTCGAGGGAAAAGAAACAACTACATACGGAGAACGGCGGGGCTCAGTCCAACGCTCGCCAGGCGAACCTCCGTCACCTTCGTCCAATTAATACTAGGGGACAAACGAAGACGCTCTACAAACCCCCACTCCTCGACCGTCAGATCTCCCTGCCCCGGCGCAGGATAACTCGGCTTTGAGTAATTCCATCGAGTCGGAATGTCCCAGGGCTCTTCACTCCGGATTACCAGATACTTCCTCCTCCAGTCCTTAATAGAATCAGGACGGCTATGAACAACCTTCCTCCTACTCCGGGGGGAGATATAGTAAATCCCCTCGGCTGCCGAACAAAGCGTTAGCGTCGCTCGGAACACGTTCAAGCGCAAGGGTACCCGTTGTTCCTCGCACATCAGTACAAAGCTGATAATCTGCTCCCAAGAGTTCGGCCCGTTGTAGCGCCCCGATTTCCGAATACCGGGAACCGTGACACGAGCCAAGATCTTTTCTTCAATTAGTCACAATACACAGAAAAACAGGAGAATTTAAAACTTTTTATTCAATACCCAATGTATTACAAGTCTGAACATTACACAACTGCAATACATTACAATAGAGTTACAATAATACCTTTACAATCCCAAGTATTACAACCTTCAACATCTTACATCAAAGTACAAGAAATGAAGAACAACACTTGGTAACTCTCACTTGAGTACTTCTCGACTGATACATAATTAATACATGAACTGCAGCGGAACTAAACTTAATATTGACTCCTTGCTTTCCCTGCCTTGAGTCCTCCTGAATCTCGCACCTGTACTTCTGCTATCCAGTACCTATTGAAGTGGGGACGTCAGTATTCACTGACGCTTAAAGGCTGATCATATAGCAGCGAATCTTCCAAACAATATACACAATATAGCAATGGTGTTGGTGTAGTTTAAGTGTTCGTGAGTGCTATGACTAGACTCTAACGCGATATTTAAATAGAACTAGAATGCTTCCTTGCATTATGACTTCTAATCATACACAACCCGTTCCTGACAATACTCCATGACTCTGTGAGGTTGCAGAAGGGGTTAAGTCCCCCCATGCAGTCTGCTTATGGTGTCTCCGTTTTCCACTACTACCCGGCAAGCCGGACCTCACTCGATCCCAGTATATCGGGCATCGTTCCAAAATTAAACCATAGAGTTTCGCAAGCGCAGGGCAGCGCGAAGCCTACCCTGTGGCACTCTCTGGGGTATAGCAAGCGCAGGACTGCACCATGCATCCTGTGGCACCCCAGCCACGGTATTTCAGGAATTAACAGAGCGAGATACGTAACCCGTGTCCTCAACCTGTGAGATGGCACCGTACGTATCCCTTTGACGGGACGCTTCCTATTCTAATGTCAGCAAGTCTCCGAAAGCAACATGCAGCCCATACTACATGCGACTCCATCTCAAGCCGTTTCTCCATGTATAGGGATTTGAACCCACGTTACGCATTCTAATTGTACACGACCTGTTCCTGACAATACTCCATGACTCTGTGAGGTTGCAGAGGGGTCAAGTGCCCCCCATGCAGTCTGCTTATGGTGTCTCCGTTTTCCACTACTACCCGGCAAGCCGGACCTCACTCGATCCCAGTATATAGGGCATCGTTCCAAAATTAAACCATAGAGTTTCGCAAGCGCAGGGCAGCGCGAAGCCTACCCTGTGGCACTCTCTGGGGTATAGCAAGCGCAGGACTGCACCATGCATCCTGTGGCACCCCAGCCACGGTATTTCAGGAATTAACAGAGCGAGATACGCAACCCGTGTCCTCAACTTGTGAGACGGCACCGTACGTATCCCTTTGACGGGAAGGTACAACCCAGTACACCACCTAAGGCCTCCCTCAAGGGACAAGTTGGTCGTAAGGTGCCCCCTACAACCAACTCCTCTCTCTTCGGCAAGGGTCTGAGCAAAATGACCTTTATAAGTCACTACCCTAATGATGTCCCTGACCCGACGATCCTAGGGACGATAATATTATAACATAACGTGCTAGGCCTTAAATTAGGCTTCGCAAGACAACTCTACTAGGCTGCTTAACCTAGACTTACCAGAACCCCTCAGGATCCGGTTCGTGGCTCATCGATCCAAGACCTCGGTCGTGCGAATATACATGCATGCCGCTATGTCTTGATGGTCGATAGCCCACAACGAACTGTGTACTAGCTAACAGCTATACACGAGTAACAACCACATACGAGCCAATAAGCTACGTATGAAATAACAACTACCTACGAGCCAGGCGGGCCTCGTAGGAGACAACCACGTACATACCAGCCAAATAAGCCGCGTATGAGACCCATAGCTACGTACGGGCCGGTCGGGCCGCGTACGGGACAACCACCTACATACGAGCCGACTAAGCTACGTATGAGACCCACAGCTACATACGGGCCAGTCGAGCCACGTACGAGCACAACCGTGTGCAAACAACCATACAGGTAATCAATCCTAGAAGCAACCAAACGTGCTTACTAACAAACTTGGTCATCTAATATTAGAAGCAACAAAAGAGTCTACTAATATTTTATGGTCGGTATTCCACTAAGGAAGAATCCGAAGGCGACCTAACGGCCTTTATCGGACCAACTATCACTAGTGGTCTTCCCAATCCTTATTACCTCTACTTATAGCGCCTTAAGTATGGCATACAACTACAAGCATCTCCCTACGACAATTTAATCGTATAACTCAACCACCATGATACTCCTATGTATGAATGGGATTAATGCTTACGCTTTCATCGAGCTTAAGCATGAAAATCACTTACGACCTAGACATAAAGTCCACTATAGTCAAGCATAGGTTACAAATTGATCATGAAAGCTTACTACTTATCATGACTAATCACCGCAACCCTATTAGTATAAACAAGCAACATTCTAAGGCATAGTAGGTAGTTCTACCACTACTCCTACAATCATTCTAAGCAAGTATTTGAACTTTAGCATGGTATACAACTTACTCACAATCTAGACTAGCATGACATACAACTTACTTACAATTAAGCTAGCATGGCATACAATTCTTTTACCACTTATCTAGCATGAATCTTCATTAAGCATAAATGACTACTAACCATGGTAGGAAATTCCTAGGATGAATCCTACAATTTCCTAATCATAAATAAATCACTAAACATGGTAGGAGCTTTAGGGATGAATCCTACAATTTTCTAAACATAAGCATGATAGAATTTCTTAGAAGGCATCATACAACCTCTTAAGCCTAAAACATGATAGGAATATTTTTATAAACAATCCTACAACATTCTAAGCATGGAAACATGGTAGGATATTTTTAGAGGTAATCCTACAACTTATTAAGCATGAATATGGCTTCTAAACATTTTTAGAAATGATCCTACAACATTAGAAGCATGAATATGGCTTCTAAATATTTTTAGAAGTAATCCTACAATATTAGTAGCATGGAAATGGCTTCTAAATATTTTTAGAAGTAAAGCTACAACTAACTAAGCATGGATATGGCTCCTAATTATTTTTAGAAGCAATCCTACAACTAACTAAGCATGGATATGGCTTCTAAGTATTTTTAGAAGCAAAGCTACAACTAACTAAGCATGGATATGGCTTCTAATTATTTTTAGAAGCAATCCTACAACTAACTAAACATGGATATGGCCTCTAATTATTTTTAGAAGCAAAGCTACAACTAACTAAGCATGGATATGGCTTCTAATTATTTTTAGAAGCAATCCTACAACTAACTAAACATGGATATGGCTTCTAAGTATTTTTAGAAGCAAAGCTACAACTAACTAAGCATGGATATGGCTTCTAATTATTTTTAGAAGCAATCCTACAACTAACTAAACATGGATATGGCTTCTAAGTATTTTTAGAAGCAAAGCTACAACTAACTAAGCATGGATATGGCTTCTAATTATTTTTAGAAGCAATCCTACAACTAACTAAACATGGATATGGCTTCTAATTATTTTTAGAAGCAAAGCTACAACTAACTAAGCATGGATATGGCTTCTAATTATTTTTAGAAGCAATCCTACAACTAACTAAACATGGATATGGCTTCTAATTATTTTTAGAAGCAAAGCTACAACTAACTAAGCATGGATATGGCTTCTAATTATTTTTAGAAGCAATCCTACAACTAACTAAACATGGATATGGCTTCTAAGTATTTTTAGAAGCAAAGCTACAACTAACTAAGCATGGATATGGCTTCTAATTATTTTTAGAAGCAATCCTACAACTAACTAAACATGGATATGGCTTCTAATTATTTTTAGAAGCAAAGCTACAACTAACTAAGCATGGATATGGCTTCTAATTATTTTTAGAAGCAATCCTACAATGTTCTAAGCACAAAACATAAAGGAATATTTTTAGAAAATATCCTACAACATTCTACTACTACTACTACTTCTATTTTGATCAACACATAACTATCTACTACTACTACTACAACATACAACTTACTTCATTAATCAACATACATGCTACTACTACTTCATTTTATTACATACTACTACTTATTATTTTAGCTTACTACTACTTAGTTGCTTACTAATCTTATTTACTACTAGTGATAAAGGAGGGATTATTTTACTTTACTTTACTTCTAGTAAATAGAAAAGATAGCTACAACTAGTGATCAAAATAAAAAGAAGATCTTTTTAATTATTAACTACAACTAGTGATTAAAAATAAAAGAAGATCTTTTTACTTATTAGCTACAACTAGTGACTAAGAATAAAAGAAGATCTTTTTACTTATTAGCTACAACTAGTGATTAGAAATAAAAAGAAGATCTTTTTAATTATTAACTACAACTAGTGATTAAAAAAATAAAGGAAGATCTTTTTACTTATTAGCTACAACTAGTGATTAGAAATAAAAAGAAGATCTTTTTAATTATTAACTACAACTAGTGATTAAAAAATAAAAGAAGATCTTTTTACTTATTAGCTACAACTAGTGATTAGAAATAAAAAGAAGATCTTTTTAATTATTAACTACAACTAGTGATTAAAAAATAAAAGAAGATCTTTTTATTTATTACACCAAGTCCTACAACCAACAATGGTTGTATATTTCAACAATATGCAATATGTATGGTTCCATATCAAGTTCTACAACCTTACATGGTTGTATTGTTCAACATTATGCAATATGTAAGTTTCTTTAGTCCAATAACATACAAACAACAACCACACCACTACAAAGTAACCATACCAAAAAGAAAAATAAACAAGAGGGTAAGAAGGAGAAGAACATCAAAACCATCATTCAAATAAACAAACAAACAAACAAACAACCAATCAAACAAAGCATGAAGAAACCCCCACCTTCTCTAACTTTGGTGGAAGGACTTGCTAGCTATTTCTTCTCCTTCCCCTAGCTTTCTTTTTGAACTCTTCTAAGACCTACAACACAAAACTCTCTAGTTAGTTTGTTCTCTCTTTCTTTTCCTTTCCTTCTTTCTTTCTTTCTTTCTTTCTTTCTAAAATGAGAGAAGGAGGAGAATGGAGGGGTATTTATAGGAGGGAAAATGGGTGGAAAGTGCAAATATGCATGCACACATTTGCAAAAAGGACCCCCCACAATATATGGGCCGGCCATACCCATGGGGAGGTGAGAGTGGTGGAGGTGGTATGTGAATGGGGTGTTATGTGGGTGTGGGGTTATGTGAGGGTTTCTAGAAGGGTTTCCTTGACCTTGTCATGCACACTTAACCTAGGTTAAACACTTCTAAACCCTAACAATCTAATAGATTTTGTCATGACAAAACTAGCGTTGTCCAAAAATACACAACACATAATTTGTATGATGTATTAATCGACATACTACACGTATGTGCGCCTATATGTCTGAATACCGAAAATCTTCGTATAATCCGCATAAAATGATTAAATCTTGGAAATAGTAATAAAATAAATTTTATTATTAGTTCGGAAGATCGCGGTATCAATTCGATACAATACGGATATATACTGACCAATATCTGGATACAGATATTGTCTAGGGGCAAACCGGATAAAAATCACCAAAATATTCTAATTTTGGAATTAAAACCAAATAATAATAAAATAATAATAAAATAATAATTTATATATGGTAATATCCGTCCGGGATATTACAATACTCCCTCCTTAGAATAGTTCTGTCCTCAGAACTACGTTAAGTTAGGAAAACGGGCAAAACGTCCATAACCTAATAACTCGGGGAAAGGAAGCTTATGCTGCTTTCCGGCTCCCAAGTGGTTCATCCACGAACTGGTTCTCCAAAGAAACCGATATTTGCAACTCGGTGTCTACTCCCTCCTTAGAATAGGACATGACCTATGGACATTACTTCCGATTTCTAGGATTTCCTCCGGTAATTTTGACGCTCATGTGGTGTAATTAACCGAACCGATTCTTAAGTTGCCTCCCGCACATACTTCAACTATTGGAAAAATAATTTAGACAGGAGATTATGATGAACCAAGTTTGAACAAAACAGTTGCCTAGATTTTATAGATATATATAAATCCGACGGGTTACAAAAGTGTTACATCATATATAACTTCTTCCGTCCAAAATAGATTTCAAAAGATGCAACCTTTCGACTTAGTTGCAGTTCCATATACACATATTGTTACTAGCTCCTTCAACTTGCTCTTAGTACGTGCGAATTCTCACCCTTGGTGCGCAGGCTCCTTTCCTTTGTTGTCCATCTTTAAGGCTGATTTGTCGTCATTTTTGTGAAGTTGGGGACAGTTTGGCCTAGTATGACCAATCTCCCTACAGTTGTAACATGTACGGGTTTCCACCTGAGAGTTCTTCATCGGACATTGTTTCCTGAAATGACCTCGCTCGCCACATAAGAAACAACTTCCCGGGTTGGCGCCTCTAATTCTGCCCCTTGTTTTCTGAGTCTTCTGTTTCTGACCTTGGTTCTCAAATCCTGACGCTGGTGTAGGCCTTTTCCCTTGTCGTCGTGGACAGACTGATTGCTTGTGCCCATCTTCCTCACAGAAATGGCATACTAAAACCTTGGCGGTCTCTAGAATTTTCTCCCACTCACGTCGTAGTTGTGCTAATCTGGCGTTGAAATATTCCCGCTCCTCCGCCAAGCCTGCTAATGTAGCTATGCAAGCATCACCCAGTTGCTTAGCTTGACGATCTATCCTGGCTACGTACTTCATTAGTTTCCTCATTTCTCGATATATGCTGGCCGCCACCGTCCTGCGTTGATCCATACTTGGCCCTTGCGGTGGTGAAGGCGAGTTCATCTTGAGGTTAACTTGTAGTGAAATCTCCTTCGGCTCCTCATTCGAGATTATCGGATCCTCCATTGCATTCGGCTCAATCTCTTCCATCAATACATCCTCGGTTAGGATATCTTCGAATGCCATCCTAAAATACATATACTGGAATTAGTTCAGATATAGAAAAATCATAAAACATAAGTTGAAAGGAACAACAATATGAATTACAATTGTCTATAACAAACTAAGACCCGACTCCTAAAGGGCATTCAAGTTTAATTTTCCTGCTGTGTTGGACTGTAAATTGAAGTTAGCTCTGATACCACTCTGTAGCGCCCCGATTTCCGAATACCGGGAACCGTGATACGAGCCAAGATCTTTTCTTCAATTAGTCACAATACACAGAAAAACAGGAGAATTTAAAACTTTTTATTCAATACCCAATGTATTACAAGTCTGAACATTACACAACTGCAATACATTACAATAGAGTTACAATAATACCTTTACAATCCCAAGTATTACAACCTTCAACATCTTACATCAAAGTACAAGAAATGAAGAACAACACTTGGTAACTCTCACTTGAGTACTTCTCGACTGATACATAATTAATACATGAACTGCAGCGGAACTAAACTTAATATTGACTCCTTGCTTTCCCTGCCTTGAGTCCTCCTGAATCTCGCACCTGTACTTCTGCTATCCAGTACCTATTGAAGTGGGGACGTCAGTATTCACTGACGCTTAAAGGCTGATCATATAGCAGCGAATCTTCCAAACAATATACACAATATAGCAATGGTGTTGGTGTAGTTTAAGTGTTCGTGAGTGCTATGACTAGACTCTAACGCGATATTTAAATAGAACTAGAATGCTTCCTTGCATTATGACTTCTAATCATACACAACCCGTTCCTGACAATACTCCATGACTCTGTGAGGTTGCAGAAGGGGTTAAGTCCCCCCATGCAGTCTGCTTATGGTGTCTCCGTTTTCCACTACTACCCGGCAAGCCGGACCTCACTCGATCCCAGTATATCGGGCATCGTTCCAAAATTAAACCATAGAGTTTCGCAAGCGCAGGGCAGCGCGAAGCCTACCCTGTGGCACTCTCTGGGGTATAGCAAGCGCAGGACTGCACCATGCATCCTGTGGCACCCCAGCCACGGTATTTCAGGAATTAACAGAGCGAGATACGTAACCCGTGTCCTCAACCTGTGAGATGGCACCGTACGTATCCCTTTGACGGGACGCTTCCTATTCTAATGTCAGCAAGTCTCCGAAAGCAACATGCAGCCCATACTACATGCGACTCCATCTCAAGCCGTTTCTCCATGTATAGGGATTTGAACCCACGTTACGCATTCTAATTGTACACGACCTGTTCCTGACAATACTCCATGACTCTGTGAGGTTGCAGAGGGGTCAAGTGCCCCCCATGCAGTCTGCTTATGGTGTCTCCGTTTTCCACTACTACCCGGCAAGCCGGACCTCACTCGATCCCAGTATATAGGGCATCGTTCCAAAATTAAACCATAGAGTTTCGCAAGCGCAGGGCAGCGCGAAGCCTACCCTGTGGCACTCTCTGGGGTATAGCAAGCGCAGGACTGCACCATGCATCCTGTGGCACCCCAGCCACGGTATTTCAGGAATTAACAGAGCGAGATACGCAACCCGTGTCCTCAACTTGTGAGACGGCACCGTACGTATCCCTTTGACGGGAAGGTACAACCCAGTACACCACCTAAGGCCTCCCTCAAGGGACAAGTTGGTCGTAAGGTGCCCCCTACAACCAACTCCTCTCTCTTCGGCAAGGGTCTGAGCAAAATGACCTTTATAAGTCACTACCCTAATGATGTCCCTGACCCGACGATCCTAGGGACGATAATATTATAACATAACGTGCTAGGCCTTAAATTAGGCTTCGCAAGACAACTCTACTAGGCTGCTTAACCTAGACTTACCAGAACCCCTCAGGATCCGGTTCGTGGCTCATCGATCCAAGACCTCGGTCGTGCGAATATACATGCATGCCGCTATGTCTTGATGGTCGATAGCCCACAACGAACTGTGTACTAGCTAACAGCTATACACGAGTAACAACCACATACGAGCCAATAAGCTACGTATGAAATAACAACTACCTACGAGCCAGGCGGGCCTCGTAGGAGACAACCACGTACATACCAGCCAAATAAGCCGCGTATGAGACCCATAGCTACGTACGGGCCGGTCGGGCCGCGTACGGGACAACCACCTACATACGAGCCGACTAAGCTACGTATGAGACCCACAGCTACATACGGGCCAGTCGAGCCACGTACGAGCACAACCGTGTGCAAACAACCATACAGGTAATCAATCCTAGAAGCAACCAAACGTGCTTACTAACAAACTTGGTCATCTAATATTAGAAGCAACAAAAGAGTCTACTAATATTTTATGGTCGGTATTCCACTAAGGAAGAATCCGAAGGCGACCTAACGGCCTTTATCGGACCAACTATCACTAGTGGTCTTCCCAATCCTTATTACCTCTACTTATAGCGCCTTAAGTATGGCATACAACTACAAGCATCTCCCTACGACAATTTAATCGTATAACTCAACCACCATGATACTCCTATGTATGAATGGGATTAATGCTTACGCTTTCATCGAGCTTAAGCATGAAAATCACTTACGACCTAGACATAAAGTCCACTATAGTCAAGCATAGGTTACAAATTGATCATGAAAGCTTACTACTTATCATGACTAATCACCGCAACCCTATTAGTATAAACAAGCAACATTCTAAGGCATAGTAGGTAGTTCTACCACTACTCCTACAATCATTCTAAGCAAGTATTTGAACTTTAGCATGGTATACAACTTACTCACAATCTAGACTAGCATGACATACAACTTACTTACAATTAAGCTAGCATGGCATACAATTCTTTTACCACTTATCTAGCATGAATCTTCATTAAGCATAAATGACTACTAACCATGGTAGGAAATTCCTAGGATGAATCCTACAATTTCCTAATCATAAATAAATCACTAAACATGGTAGGAGCTTTAGGGATGAATCCTACAATTTTCTAAACATAAGCATGATAGAATTTCTTAGAAGGCATCATACAACCTCTTAAGCCTAAAACATGATAGGAATATTTTTATAAACAATCCTACAACATTCTAAGCATGGAAACATGGTAGGATATTTTTAGAGGTAATCCTACAACTTATTAAGCATGAATATGGCTTCTAAACATTTTTAGAAATGATCCTACAACATTAGAAGCATGAATATGGCTTCTAAATATTTTTAGAAGTAATCCTACAATATTAGTAGCATGGAAATGGCTTCTAAATATTTTTAGAAGTAAAGCTACAACTAACTAAGCATGGATATGGCTCCTAATTATTTTTAGAAGCAATCCTACAACTAACTAAGCATGGATATGGCTTCTAAGTATTTTTAGAAGCAAAGCTACAACTAACTAAGCATGGATATGGCTTCTAATTATTTTTAGAAGCAATCCTACAACTAACTAAACATGGATATGGCCTCTAATTATTTTTAGAAGCAAAGCTACAACTAACTAAGCATGGATATGGCTTCTAATTATTTTTAGAAGCAATCCTACAACTAACTAAACATGGATATGGCTTCTAAGTATTTTTAGAAGCAAAGCTACAACTAACTAAGCATGGATATGGCTTCTAATTATTTTTAGAAGCAATCCTACAACTAACTAAACATGGATATGGCTTCTAAGTATTTTTAGAAGCAAAGCTACAACTAACTAAGCATGGATATGGCTTCTAATTATTTTTAGAAGCAATCCTACAACTAACTAAACATGGATATGGCTTCTAATTATTTTTAGAAGCAAAGCTACAACTAACTAAGCATGGATATGGCTTCTAATTATTTTTAGAAGCAATCCTACAACTAACTAAACATGGATATGGCTTCTAATTATTTTTAGAAGCAAAGCTACAACTAACTAAGCATGGATATGGCTTCTAATTATTTTTAGAAGCAATCCTACAACTAACTAAACATGGATATGGCTTCTAAGTATTTTTAGAAGCAAAGCTACAACTAACTAAGCATGGATATGGCTTCTAATTATTTTTAGAAGCAATCCTACAACTAACTAAACATGGATATGGCTTCTAATTATTTTTAGAAGCAAAGCTACAACTAACTAAGCATGGATATGGCTTCTAATTATTTTTAGAAGCAATCCTACAATGTTCTAAGCACAAAACATAAAGGAATATTTTTAGAAAATATCCTACAACATTCTACTACTACTACTACTTCTATTTTGATCAACACATAACTATCTACTACTACTACTACAACATACAACTTACTTCATTAATCAACATACATGCTACTACTACTTCATTTTATTACATACTACTACTTATTATTTTAGCTTACTACTACTTAGTTGCTTACTAATCTTATTTACTACTAGTGATAAAGGAGGGATTATTTTACTTTACTTTACTTCTAGTAAATAGAAAAGATAGCTACAACTAGTGATCAAAATAAAAAGAAGATCTTTTTAATTATTAACTACAACTAGTGATTAAAAATAAAAGAAGATCTTTTTACTTATTAGCTACAACTAGTGACTAAGAATAAAAGAAGATCTTTTTACTTATTAGCTACAACTAGTGATTAGAAATAAAAAGAAGATCTTTTTAATTATTAACTACAACTAGTGATTAAAAAAATAAAGGAAGATCTTTTTACTTATTAGCTACAACTAGTGATTAGAAATAAAAAGAAGATCTTTTTAATTATTAACTACAACTAGTGATTAAAAAATAAAAGAAGATCTTTTTACTTATTAGCTACAACTAGTGATTAGAAATAAAAAGAAGATCTTTTTAATTATTAACTACAACTAGTGATTAAAAAATAAAAGAAGATCTTTTTATTTATTACACCAAGTCCTACAACCAACAATGGTTGTATATTTCAACAATATGCAATATGTATGGTTCCATATCAAGTTCTACAACCTTACATGGTTGTATTGTTCAACATTATGCAATATGTAAGTTTCTTTAGTCCAATAACATACAAACAACAACCACACCACTACAAAGTAACCATACCAAAAAGAAAAATAAACAAGAGGGTAAGAAGGAGAAGAACATCAAAACCATCATTCAAATAAACAAACAAACAAACAAACAACCAATCAAACAAAGCATGAAGAAACCCCCACCTTCTCTAACTTTGGTGGAAGGACTTGCTAGCTATTTCTTCTCCTTCCCCTAGCTTTCTTTTTGAACTCTTCTAAGACCTACAACACAAAACTCTCTAGTTAGTTTGTTCTCTCTTTCTTTTCCTTTCCTTCTTTCTTTCTTTCTTTCTTTCTTTCTAAAATGAGAGAAGGAGGAGAATGGAGGGGTATTTATAGGAGGGAAAATGGGTGGAAAGTGCAAATATGCATGCACACATTTGCAAAAAGGACCCCCCACAATATATGGGCCGGCCATACCCATGGGGAGGTGAGAGTGGTGGAGGTGGTATGTGAATGGGGTGTTATGTGGGTGTGGGGTTATGTGAGGGTTTCTAGAAGGGTTTCCTTGACCTTGTCATGCACACTTAACCTAGGTTAAACACTTCTAAACCCTAACAATCTAATAGATTTTGTCATGACAAAACTAGCGTTGTCCAAAAATACACAACACATAATTTGTATGATGTATTAATCGACATACTACACGTATGTGCGCCTATATGTCTGAATACCGAAAATCTTCGTATAATCCGCATAAAATGATTAAATCTTGGAAATAGTAATAAAATAAATTTTATTATTAGTTCGGAAGATCGCGGTATCAATTCGATACAATACGGATATATACTGACCAATATCTGGATACAGATATTGTCTAGGGGCAAACCGGGTAAAAATCACCAAAATATTCTAATTTTGGAATTAAAACCAAATAATAATAAAATAATAATAAAATAATAATTTATATATGGTAATATCCGTCCGGGATATTACACCCGTACTGCATCGGCGCCAGGGAGGCCCAGTTCAACACTTCCCGAACAAACGGATGGATCGGCAGCCTCAGTCCAGAAATAAACGCGTCCACGGGGAAGACACAGTACCAAGCAGACAGGGGATCGGTTGGGCGAAGAGTAGAGCTCGGCAGCATCAATTCATAACTAGGACCTATGTGGTACGCCAATTGCAAGACTTCCAAATCCCCGCCATCCAAGGCGGTCAGAATCGCGTCCATAAACACTCTCGTCCGGCTCGGCGAAGAGGCCTGCACACCAAAGAGCTCCTGGTCGGACAGGTCATCCGGATACTGACGGAAATGCTTCGGCTGCGCGGGCGAACCAGTCCCCTGGCTCGAGCCACCAGTTCCCAACCCTACCTTCCTCGGAGCCTTCTTCCTCTTCTCGGACCGCTCCGACGGAGGAGTGAATAAGGGCCCCCGACCAGTCAGCATGGAATTCGGGCCTGCCCCCGGAACCGTGGATCTCCTTACAATGCCGCCCTCGCCTCTCTCACCCTCGGTAGCCGGCTCCAAAACACGGACGTCGTCCGAACCATCAGTCGTTTCCTCCGACTCGCTACTCTCCACCACGAAGGGACGACGAGAGCGCGACCGCCTCGCACCATGTGCCGCCTCCTCAACCACCGGTTCCTCCCACGAAACCGTGTCAGAAGACTCGTCAGCGTGCACTGACTCCTCCTCGAGTACGGGCTCCTCCCAGGACGTTGAGTCAGAGATAGGCTCCACCCCGCCCCCAGACGTCGACGCTGATGAGCCAGACTGAGCCCTGTCCATCTATGCCTAGACTAAGTAGACTTGTTAACTCACCTGGGGTTACTTCGGAAGGGCAAGTCTGGTACAGCAAGACGCGAAGATGAGCGCTGAAGTGTTGAAAAATTTTATTTTGAAAAAAGAAAGGAATGGACAAATAGGGAAGAGGGGGGACTATTTATAGGAGATAGAAGCGACTCCTCGATTCCCGCGAGTACCGTTCACCTATCCAACATGCAACTGCCGCCTAAGAATTCGCGCCACATCCTCGAAACGTGCGACGCTGACATCATCCATTGACAGGCTGGCAGCCAGTCAAGGAGGCCAGCGCGGAAGAAGTATTCGGAGGAGGGAACGTTTTTATTTTTAAAGATTTAAGGCGCCGTCCTCAGACAGACGCCCCGGGCTCCGAGACTGGGTCGGTTCCCCTTTCACCCGCGAACAGCTCGGGGCTTACAGCGTCATCGGCCGAAGACCCGAACTGTTCCCGGGTGAGACAGAAACCGCCTCAACCTGGAGCCCTATTAGAACACAGAATAGTCAGCCTCCAATCGGAGAACTGCATATCTACTCGGGGCCCAAAGCTTCAAGACGCCCCCCTCGGAAAGCACCCCGGTCAAAAGCAGATCAACACCCGAAGGCCGAAAGAAGTGCTCCATTCCAAGCCAGTTGATGCAACTGCAAAGGCCCAGCCTACTCCAGTAACGGAACCTTCGCAGTTGCAAACAACCGGCCCGGAACGCCCTTCATCCCTCTCGGAAGGATAGAACCTCCGCTGTTGCAGACGGCTCACCCTTCGACGTTCGGTCGTTATCCCTCTCGCCCGGATCCCCCCTGGATCTGACCGCCACCTCAGGGCCATCAGATCCAAGAGAAGATCGGGCGACAAAGAAACTACCTCTCCGACAAAACCGGGGGCAAGAATTTTTAAAAAAAAAACAGGCGTCCGCCGAAGCAGACACCTTCAAGGGCCAAGCGGACCACCTTTGCTTGGATCTGAACCACAACGAGAAAGGGGGAGGGGGGTACTTATAGCCTCCCCCCAGGGACCGGCCATTATGATGTGGGGAAAACCAAACGGCGGAAGACCATGCGCCATACAGTTATTAGGCGGCGCCATTAACGCACCTAGGAAATGGGAATCTTGCACAGGTCCCAAGGCGCCCCCAAAATGCTCCGCGAAAACAACGGACTACACTACTCAAAACAACCCCAAGGCACAACGGTTCGCCCCCTAACGGCCCGACCTATGATCCCCTCACCAGCTCGAGGTCCGGTCTGGCGCCTGGGCACCCCTCGTCGGAGGATCCACGGGCTGGCCATCACCCTTACCGGCCCGTAACTCCCCCTCATCTCGGGGTCCGGTCTGGCACCCGGGTACTCTTCTCAGGAAGAAACAACGGCTCACCTTCACCCTCACCGACCCATAATCCCTCGCCAGCTCGAGGTCCGGTCTGACGCCTGGGTACTCTTCTTCGGAAGATCCACCGGCTGGCCATCACCCTTACCAGCCCATAATTCCCCCTCGTCTCGAGGTTCGGTTTGGCACCAGGGTACTCTTCTCAGGAAGAAACAACGGCTCGCCTTCACCCTCACCGACCCGTAATCCCTCGCCAGCTCGAGGTCAGGTCTGGCACCTGGGTACTCTTCTTCGGAAGATCCACCGGCTGGCCATCACCCTTACCAGCCCATAATTCCCCCTCGTCTCGAGGTTCGGTTTGGCACCAGGGTACTCTTCTCAGGAAGAAACAACGGCTGGCCTTCACCCTCACCGACCCGTAATCCCTCGCCAGCTCGAGGTCCGGTCTGGCACCTGGGTACTCTTCTTCGGAAGATCCACCGGCTGGCCATCACCCTTACCAGCCCATAATTCCCCCTCGTCTCGAGGTTCGGTTTGGCACCAGGGTACTCTTCTCAGGAAGAAACAACGGCTCGCCTTCACCCTCACCGACCCGTAATCCCTCGCCAGCTCGAGGTCAGGTCTGGCACCTGGGTACTCTTCTTCGGAAGATCCACCGGCTGGCCATCACCCTTACCAGCCCATAATTCCCCCTCATCTCGAGGTTCGGTCTGGCACCCGGGTACTCTTCTCAGGAAGAAACAACGGCTCGCCTTCACCCTCACCGACCCGTAATCCCTCGCCAGCTCGAGGTCCGGTCCGGCACCTGGGTACTCTTCTTCGGAAGATCCACCGACTGGTCATCACCCCTACCAACCCATAATTCCCCCTCATCACGAGGTTCGGTCTGGCACCGGGGTACTCTTCTCAGGAAGAAACAACGGCCCGCCTTCACCCTTACCAGCCCGTAATCCCTCGCCAGCTCGAGGTCCGGTCCGGCACCCGGGTACCCTTCTCACGAAGATCCAGTGGCTCACCATCCCATTTCTACAACCATGAGCACTCCTCCACGGCTAGCTCCCGCACCCCCTGCAGGAGTGGGGGGCTTGTGTGACAGTGTAAAAATGGCCTGAGGCCCATCCAGGGCCCAATACAATTCCTACTCAGAAAAGCAAAAATAACAACCTGGTTCGGCTCCGGACCACTTCAGGGTCGGCGCCGAACCTCGTGTTTGCCCTCACAGTGCCGGCCTCCTCGTACTGGCGAGCCTCAGCATCCCCCAGAGTCCGATCCGGAGCAGTCCCTCAGACCGTCCCCCCTCTCTGGCGGGGCAGAAGGATGACCTGGCGCAGCCTAGGCCCTCCGATTCCCCCCAGAGGCACAGAGGGCTCACGAGGGGCCACGTCAGCTCCAAATACCGCCAAGGGTTTCGCCACGTCAGCCCTATACCACTCCTGGTATCGCCACGTCCGCCCTAAACCCCCTGGGCCTTCTGCCACGTCAGGCCCATGGGCTTTCGGATCCAAACCCGGCCCCCAAGTGGAACCAAACCCGGTTGGGATTCTCTATAAATACTAGACCCACACCCACCTTTTTGAGGTAATCAATCTTTTGCCACTTAAATATACCTAGTTATTGCTACTCTCTCAGAGACTGACTAGAGCGTCGGAGGGTCCGCCACCGGGACAAACCCCGGTGTTTCAGGACCGTCTGCAGGTACACAAGACCTCGGATCCGACCCTTCCGATCCGAGCCCAACCTTCAACATCTTTCCGAGCTTATCGTAGGTCCCAGAAGGTCAACTGAAGGTCGGCAGACGAGCGGCAATCTCCTTCAATACAAATTGAGTTCGAACTCACACCTGGTGCTTCCACACGTTTCTCAGAAATAAACAGCATCAGGTATAAAGTGATACATGTCTAAAGAAGATGGGAATAAAGTTGACGGTCGGGTTGTCGTATGTAAATATTCGAATATAAAGTCTAAAAGCTAATGCCATAAAGTAATGAATCCAAAAAAAACATAACATGACTGATGCTGTTTATTTCTGAGAAACGTGTGGAAGCACCAGGTGTGAGTTCGAACTCAATTTGTATTGAAGGAGATTGCCGCTCGTCTGCCGACCTTCAGTTGACCTTCTGGGACCTACGATAAGCTCGGAAAGATGTTGAAGGTTGGGCTCGGATCGGAAGGGTCGGATCCGAGGTCTTGTGTACCTGCAGACGGTCCTGAAACACCGGGGTTTGTCCCGGTGGCGGACCCTCCGACGCTCTAGTCAGTCTCTGAGAGAGAGTAGCAATAACTAGGTATATTTAAGTGGCAAAAGATTGATTACCTCAAAAAGGTGGGTGTGGGTCTAGTATTTATAGAGAATCCCAACCGGGTTTGGTTCCACTTGGGGGCCGGGTTTGGATCCGAAAGCCCATGGGCCTGACGTGGCAGAAGGCCCAGGGGGTTTAGGGCGGACGTGGCGATACCAGGAGTGGTATAGGGCTGACGTGGCGAAACCCTTGGCAGTATTTGGAGCTGACGTGGCCCCTCGTGAGCCCTCTGTGCCTCTGGGGGGAATCGGAGGGCCTAGGCTGCGCCAGGTCATCCTTCTGCCCCGCCAGAGAGGGGGGACGGTCTGAGGGACTGCTCCGGATCGGACTCCGGGGGATGCTGAGGCTCGCCAGTACGAGGAGGCCGGCACTGTGAGGGCAAACACGAGGTTCGGCGCCGACCCTGAAGTGGTCCGGAGCCGAACCAGGTTGTTATTTTTGCTTTTCTGAGTAGGAATTGTATTGGGCCCTGGATGGGCCTCAGGCCATTTTTACACTGTCACACAAGCCCCCCACTCCTGCAGGGGGTGCGGGAGCTAGCCGTGGAGGAGTGCTCATGGTTGTAGAAATGGGATGGTGAGCCACTGGATCTTCGTGAGAAGGGTACCCGGGTGCCGGACCGGACCTCGAGCTGGCGAGGGATTACGGGCTGGTAAGGGTGAAGGCGGGCCGTTGTTTCTTCCTGAGAAGAGTACCCCGGTGCCAGACCGAACCTCGTGATGAGGGGGAATTATGGGTTGGTAGGGGTGATGACCAGTCGGTGGATCTTCCGAAGAAGAGTACCCAGGTGCCGGACCGGACCTCGAGCTGGCGAGGGATTACGGGTCGGTGAGGGTGAAGGCGAGCCGTTGTTTCTTCCTGAGAAGAGTACCCGGGTGCCAGACCGAACCTCGAGATGAGGGGGAATTATGGGCTGGTAAGGGTGATGGCCAGCCGGTGGATCTTCCGAAGAAGAGTACCCAGGTGCCAGACCTGACCTCGAGCTGGCGAGGGATTACGGGTCGGTGAGGGTGAAGGCGAGCCGTTGTTTCTTCCTGAGAAGAGTACCCTGGTGCCAAACCGAACCTCGAGACGAGGGGGAATTATGGGCTGGTAAGGGTGATGGCCAGCCGGTGGATCTTCCGAAGAAGAGTACCCAGGTGCCAGACCGGACCTCGAGCTGGCGAGGGATTACGGGTCGGTGAGGGTGAAGGCCAGCCGTTGTTTCTTCCTGAGAAGAGTACCCTGGTGCCAAACCGAACCTCGAGACGAGGGGGAATTATGGGCTGGTAAGGGTGATGGCCAGCCGGTGGATCTTCCGAAGAAGAGTACCCAGGTGCCAGACCTGACCTCGAGCTGGCGAGGGATTACGGGTCGGTGAGGGTGAAGGCGAGCCGTTGTTTCTTCCTGAGAAGAGTACCCTGGTGCCAAACCGAACCTCGAGACGAGGGGGAATTATGGGCTGGTAAGGGTGATGGCCAGCCGGTGGATCTTCCGAAGAAGAGTACCCAGGCGTCAGACCGGACCTCGAGCTGGCGAGGGATTATGGGTCGGTGAGGGTGAAGGTGAGCCGTTGTTTCTTCCTGAGAAGAGTACCCGGGTGCCAGACCGGACCCCGAGATGAGGGGGAGTTACGGGCCGGTAAGGGTGATGGCCAGCCCGTGGATCCTCCGACGAGGGGTGCCCAGGCGCCAGACCGGACCTCGAGCTGGTGAGGGGATCATAGGTCGGGCCGTTAGGGGGCGAACCGTTGTGCCTTGGGGTTGTTTTGAGTAGTGTAGTCCGTTGTTTTCGCGGAGCATTTTGGGGGCGCCTTGGGACCTGTGCAAGATTCCCATTTCCTAGGTGCGTTAATGGCGCCGCCTAATAACTGTATGGTGCATGGTCTTCCGCCGTTTGGTTTTCCCCACATCATAATGGCCGGTCCCTGGGGGGAGGCTATAAGTACCCCCCTCCCCCTTTCTCGTTGTGGTTCAGATCCAAGCAAAGGTGGTCCGCTTGGCCCTTGAAGGTGTCTGCTTCGGCGGATGCCTGTTTTTTTTTTAAAAATTCTTGCCCCCGGTTTTGTCGGAGAGGTAGTTTCTTTGTCGCCCGATCTTCTCTTGGATCTGATGGCCCTGAGGTGGCGGTCAGATCCAGGGGGGATCCGGGCGAGAGGGATAACGACCGAACGTCGAAGGGTGAGCCGTCTGCAACAGCGGAGGTTCTATCCTTCCGAGAGGGATGAAGGGCGTTCCGGGCCGGTTGTTTGCAACTGCGAAGGTTCCGTTACTGGAGTAGGCTGGGCCTTTGCAGTTGCATCAACTGGCTTGGAATGGAGCACTTCTTTCGGCCTTCGGGTGTTGATCTGCTTTTGACCGGGGTGCTTTCCGAGGGGGGCATCTTGAAGCTTTGGGCCCCGGGTAGATGAGCAGTTCTCCGATTGGAGGCTGACTATTCTGTGTTCTAATAGGGCTCCAGGTTGAGGCGGTTTCTGTCTCACCCGGGAACAGTTCGGGTCTTCGGCCGATGACGCTGTAAGCCCCGAGCTGTTCGCGGGTGAAAGGGGAACCGACCCAGTCTCGGAGCCCGGGGCGTCTGTCTGAGGACGGCGCCTTAAATCTTTAAAAATAAAAACGTTCCCTCCTCCGAATACTTCTTCCGCACTGGCCTCCTTGACTGGCTGCCAGCCTGTCAATGGATGATGTCAGCGTCGCACGTTTCGAGGATGTGGCGCGAATTCTTAGGCGGCAGTTGCATGTTGGATAGGTGAACGGTACTCGCGGGAATCGAGGAGTCGCTTCTATCTCCTATAAATAGTCCCCCCTCTTCCCTATTTGTCCATTCCTTTCTTTTTTCAAAATAAAATTTTTCAACACTTCAGCGCTCATCTTCGCGTCTTGCTGTACCAGACTTGCCCTTCCGAAGTAACCCCAGGTGAGTTAACAAGTCTACTTAGTCTAGGCATAGATGGACAGGGCTCAGTCTGGCTCATCAGCGTCGACGTCTGGGGGCGGGGTGGAGCCTATCTCTGACTCAACGTCCTGGGAGGAGCCCGTACTCGAGGAGGAGTCAGTGCACGCTGACGAGTCTTCTGACACGGTTTCGTGGGAGGAACCGGTGGTTGAGGAGGCGGCACATGGTGCGAGGCGGTCGCGCTCTCGTCGTCCCTTCGTGGTGGAGAGTAGCGAGTCGGAGGAAACGACTGATGGTTCGGACGACGTCCGTGTTTTGGAGCCGGCTACCGAGGGTGAGAGAGGCGAGGGCGGCATTGTAAGGAGATCCACGGTTCCGGGGGCAGGCCCGAATTCCATGCTGACTGGTCGGGGGCCCTTATTCACTCCTCCGTCGGAGCGGTCCGAGAAGAGGAAGAAGGCTCCGAGGAAGGTAGGGTTGGGAACTGGTGGCTCGAGCCAGGGGACTGGTTCGCCCGCGCAGCCGAAGCATTTCCGTCAGTATCCGGATGACCTGTCCGACCAGGAGCTCTTTGGTGTGCAGGCCTCTTCGCCGAGCCGGACGAGAGTGTTTATGGACGCGATTCTGACCACCTTGGATGGCGGGGATTTGGAAGTCTTGCAATTGGCGTACCACATAGGTCCTAGTTATGAATTGATGCTGCCGAGCTCTACTCTTCGCCCAACCGATCCCCTGTCTGCTTGGTACTGTGTCTTCCCCGTGGACGCGTTTATTTCTGGACTGAGGCTGCCGATCCATCCGTTTGTTCGGGAAGTGTTGAACTGGGCCTCCCTGGCGCCGATGCAGTACGGGCCGAACTCTTGGGAGCAGATTATCAGCTTTGTACTGATGTGCGAGGAACAATGGGTACCCTTGCGCTTGAACGTGTTCCGAGCGACGCTAACGCTTTGTTCGGCAGCCGAGGGGATTTACTATATCTCCCCCCGGAGTAGGAGGAAGGTTGTTCATAACTGTCCTGATTCTATTAAGGACTGGAGGAGGAAGTATCTGGTAATCCGGAGTGAAGAGCCCTGGGACATTCCGACTCGATGGAATTACTCCAAGCCGAGTTATCCTGCGCCGGGGCAGGGAGATCTGACGGTCGAGGAGTGGGGGTTTGTAGAGCGTCTTCGTTTGTCCCCTAGTATTAATTGGACGAAGGTGACGGAGGTTCGCCTGGCGAGCGTTGGACTGAGCCCCGCCGTTCTCCGTATGTAGTTGTTTCTTTTCCCTCGACCCTTTCGTACATTCTCGCTCATTGCTCTTAATGGCTTTTTCTGCAGATATGGATGAGGCATCGATCCAAGCAAGGCGGCTCGCCATGAAGAAGGAAAACGCTGAGAAGAAGAAGGCGGAGGCGGTGAAGAGGCCGAGGGAGCTGCCCCTTGTTATCTCTGAGGCACCGCTTGAGCCGAGGGCTAAGAGTACTCGTTCGGAGACGGGCAAAGGGGGTGCCCCTTTGAGGGGTAAGGGCTCGGCGAGGGCGTCCGATCTTGACAAGGGGAAAGGTCCCTTGGCAGGGGTCGAGGAGGAGGACCCGGTGGTGGAGTTGTTGCGGCAGCGGTGGGCGCCGGACTGGTCGATTAGGATGGGCGACTGTCTGACCGAGGAAGCCCAGGCCGTAGAGGTGGTGGAGAAGCTGGCAACGCCTCGCGATCGCCAGATGATGGAGAACGAGCCCGTGGAGGTGGCATTCACGCGCCTGGCGCAGGCCACCGTGTTGGTAAGCTCGTCGACCTCCCCCCTTCCGCTTGGTCTTGCCTCAGGAGTTTGCTTCTAATCCGCTTCTTTCGGCCGCAGGCTTGTATGCAGGGGGCTAATGTGAAGAATCTCTACGAAGCGTCCCTGTTACAAGAGCGTGCTCGGGCGGACAAGAGCGGACGAGAGACGAAGGAGATGCGGATCGAGCTCGAGGGTTCGCGCCAGAGGGAGCAGCAGATGAAGCTGGAGCTCGAGGCCAAGGACACCGAGTGGGAGAAGAGGGTGGCCTCTTTGAAGAGGAAGTTTGCCAAGGAGAAGGGGGAGCTAATAGCCACGTTTGCCAAAGAGAGGAAAGAG
The DNA here is from genome assembly GCA_017893485.1 of Hemerocallis citrina. Taxonomy (NCBI): domain Eukaryota; kingdom Viridiplantae; phylum Streptophyta; class Magnoliopsida; order Asparagales; family Asphodelaceae; genus Hemerocallis; species Hemerocallis citrina. Next base: position 263,915 of record JACEHZ010000357.1, read on the forward strand.
CTGACGGATGCGGGCCAGCGGATGGTGATAGCCGCCCAGGATGAGTGCTACGCGAAGGCGCTCAGTCACGTGAGGCATTTCTATCCGACCCTCGATCTATCGAATTTCGAGTATGACATGGAGATTGATGGGACCCTGAAGGTCTCTGCCGTAGAGGGGCTCGTTGACCACCCGGACGATGATCATTCTGTGAACCCGATCGGCGTCGAGGAGGGAAACCGAGATGTATAGCTTTGCTTTTCTTTCTTCTTTCCTCCTTTCGATTGTATTTGCCTCCCGTGGACTGGCCCCCGCCTTTTCGTGTTTATATATATATAGATAAAAAAGTAATTCGGACTTGCCACGGGTTTCGATGCCGGTCGTTTCCGGATCTCCCCTCTTATGTGCCTCGAGTTGGCTCACTTCGTAGTTTGCAGCTTCCCTTCCCCAGGTGGGCCCCCGTCGTTCCGACGCGGCGTGCCGCTCGAGACGAGGGGAGTATTTCTGTAACGGCCTTTGCCTCGGTTGACGGTATATAAAGTGATGAAGGGGATGTGGCTCGGCCTTCTTGGGTTAGAGCATGACGGCGTTGGGGGGTGGGCATTGCTCCTCCGTCGATGGTCATGCAGCACGACCACGTTGCTTCTTGGCTACTTCGGAAGGCGCCGACCCCGTGTGGGGTGGAAGATTCGAGTTCCGAATGGCAGGCCGAAGGCATTGCTTGGAGGGAGCATAATCTGGTTCGGCCGAGTATGGCGTTGTTAGCTGTCTTGGTGTTGTGACGATCCCTTCTAGCTCGATAGGGATGTCGTAAAACCCCATGTGGTGTATCCGACCGGTTGGAGCTTGCCTCTAGGTACCTTCAGTTTCTCGACGGCTTTGAGGGAAAGAACGTTCGCCGAGCTGCCGTAGTCGACAAGGATCTGGCGAACTTCAAACTTAGCCATGCGGAGGCTAATGACGAGGGCGTCGCAGTGGGGGAGGCGAACGCTTTCGAGGTCCTCCCCTGGGAAGGAGACTGGCGCGGTTTGTAGCTCGGGAGTGGGATCGTCTTGGACAGTATTCATCCCTCGGAGGAAGGCTTTTCGGAACGTATTTGATTCTTCTCCTATTAGCCCTCCATGGGCTCAATGTAAGATAAACGGTGCGTCCGCGGTTCCCTCGGACTCGGGATCCCGACCCGGTATGCGGCTCGGAGGGGGGTTCGGGGGAGAGTGTATCCCTCTCCGGTTATCTTGTCGACCCCGCGGGACTTCTCGGGTGAATTCTCGGAGGTACCCTCTGGAGATGAGTTCCTCAATCTCGTCTTTCAGGGCCCGGCATTGATCTGTGTCGTGTCCATGGTCCTGGTGGAAGCGGCAGTAGAAGCGCTGATCTCTGTTCTTGCCGTTGTTAGGTCGGGGAGGTAGTCGAACAATGCCTTTGTCTTCGATTTCTAGGAGGATGGCGGATGTGTTGTGCGTTAAGGGAGTGTATCTCTCGAAGCGGGGGGTCGGCGGGACCTTCTTCATGGCCCCCGGGTCCCTTGGAGCTTTCTTCGATGGTTCGACTTCTTCGGTCTTCCGCTTTCCCTTCACGGTGTCATCCCTGGTACCTTCGGGGTTAAGGGCCTCTTCTGCCCTAATGTATTTCTCGACCCTACCGAGGAGGTCGGGGAAGTTGACGGGGGGTTTCTTCGCCAGAGAAGCCTTCAGCTGTCCGTGACGGACGTTGTGCCGGAATGCCGCGGAAGCGACGTCCGGGTCGAGGGAGGAGACCGACCTTGCCTCAGCGGTGAATCTCCGGACGAACACCCTGAGTGATTCCCCCTCTAACTGTTTGAGTCCGAGTAACGAGGCGCTGGTCCTTTCGGTCTTCCGGCTGGTGACGAAGTGGGCGAGAAAATTGCCCTCGAGTTGGTCGAAGGAGTAAACGGAGCCAGGGGCGAGCTTCGAGAACCACTCACGAGCGGGACCCCGAAGGGTGGCAGGGAAGGCTCGGCATAGCAGGGGATCCGAGGCGCTGTGAATCATCATGAGGGTTTTGAAACCCCCCATGTGATCAGCAGGATCTCCCTCGCCGTCGTAGGTCTCGAACTGAGGGGGTCGGAAATTCCTAGGTATTTCCGCTTGGAGGATGGGGGTGGAGAAGGGAGGACGGACAGGTCTGTACCCCTGAGTCGCTCTTCGGCCGCCGTTCCCTATGTGATCGAGGCGATCCTCCATCCCTTGTAGGCGCCTTAGGAGAACGTCGTCCTCCTGAGGCTGGGTTATTGAAGGGTGGGACGCGCTGGTTTCGGCGTCCGACCCTGCTTGGGAATGGGGGGTTTCTTCCCTGGGGGTCCGTCGGAGGGCTCCCAGAATTTCTCTTCGGAAGTCTTGGAGCTCCTTGTGAGTGACGGGGGCTCCACCGACTTGGTTGGGTTGGTCCGAGGGTTGTCTTCCGACTCGGCTGAGCGCGGATCTTCGTACCTCGGGCGGCGGTCTCAGACGGTTCGGGACCGGGTTGGAAGCGGCCCTTCCCCTGCGGCGGGTAATCTTGCGGTTGAGGATTATTCCCCGGAGGTCGGGCTGGGCTGGCCGGCCGACGCTCCTTTGGGACTCCCGAGAGGGAGCCTTGTGTTTCGACGGGCGTGGCCTGGCTTTATCGGTGGGTGGGGGCGAGTCCCGTTGGTTGACGGAGGAAGCAGCCCCCTTGCCTTTGGAGGCCATGAGGATTCGGCTGTCGATGGCCTTTGAGGGTCTGGGTTGGATCGGCTTCTGGAGCAGCTGGTTCCCACAGACGGCGCCAACCTGATGTTGTTTATTTCTGAGAAACGTGTGGAAGCACCAGGTGTGAGTTCGAACTCAATTTGTATTGAAGGAGATTGCCGCTCGTCTGCCGACCTTCAGTTGACCTTCTGGGACCTACGATAAGCTCGGAAAGATGTTGAAGGTTGGGCTCGGATCGGAAGGGTCGGATCCGAGGTCTTGTGTACCTGCAGACGGTCCTGAAACACCCGGGTTTGTCCCGGTGGCGGACCCTCCGACGCTCTAGTCAGTCTCTAAGAGAGAGTAGCAATAACTAGGTATATTTAAGTGGCAAAAGATTGATTACCTCAAAAAGGTGGGTGTGGGTCTAGTATTTATAGAGAATCCCAACCGGGTTTGGTTCCACTTGGGGGCCGGGTTTGGATCCGAAAGCCCATGGGCCTGACGTGGCAGAAGGCCCAGGGGGTTTAGGGCGGACGTGGCGATACCAGGAGTGGTATAGGGCTGACGTGGCGAAACCCTTGGCGGTGTTTGGAGCTGACGTGGCCCCTCGTGAGCCCTCTGTGCCTCTGGGGGGAATCGGAGGGCCTAGGCTGCGCCAGGTCATCCTTCTGCCCCGCCAGAGAGGGGGGACGGTCTGAGGGACTGCTCCGGATCGGACTCCGGGGGATGCTGAGGCTCGCCAGTACGAGGAGGCCGGCACTGTGAAAGCAAACACGAGGTTCGGCGCCGACCCTGAAGTGGTCCGGAGCCGAACCAGGTTGTTATTTTTGCTTTTCTGAGTAGGAATTGTATTGGGCCCTGGATGGGCCTCAGGCCATTTTTACACTGTCACAATGACATAAAGTAATCAGGTAGGGTTTAGTGTGAATGCCATGTTTGACCTTATGTACACATTTCAACTAGATCACATCAAACTAGAATAAACGTTCATTAAGCATTAAGCATTAATTAAACATTAAGCATTAAAAAAACACAACTAGACAACACTGATCACCTAGGTGAAACATTAATTAAACAATAATTAATGAATACACGTTCACATTAAACATTATTTACAAATGCTAGCCCCCGTTATCAAACTATGTATTCGGCACATATTCCGGTGTCAATTGAAGACTTCTCATACCAAAAGTTGACGGTCGATCGGTAGAAACACTTCTTCGTCCAGAAGTTGACGGTCGATCAGAAACACTTCTCCTGCCAGTAAATACTTGAGCGGGAATAGAAACATAGTGTCTGTCATTATGAATCGCCATAATTGAGATTCATTATAAGTCGACTCCCGGTACCGTTGGTATAACTCCTCCTGCAATTATTGTTGGTAAATTATAAAAATACGAAAAAAATCATTGTAGTCTAAATGAAATTTGAATATCGATGGAAAATGTTATGAGGTATGCTCACATATGACATTACACCACGAGACTCCAAATTGCAAGATCCATCTTTGATAATCCTCGTTACTGTACCACCTGCAAAAAGTGGAACCTCAACTACACATTCGCCATGTACTGGAGGAACATGTATGTTTGTTTCTGTTGTATACTCTGCTGGTGCTCTTAAAGGAGGAGCAGGGAAGGGCAATTGAGCATTTGGATCAATAATGCTAGCTGGACCAATAAAATCCACATTCGTACCATGCGACAGAGTCGACATAATAGCACCTATTGATACCTTTACCAAATACTTATCGTATCTCTTTTGTGGTACAAGCCGGACCAATACTGATGCGTCAATAGGCGAACAAAAATCTTGTGGTAATATTCGAGGCACGAATTTTGGTGGATCAATTGGGATAGTAATAAATCCCATAATTTGGCGATAACAATGATCATCTAGATACAAGACACCTTATGTCGTATCATATTTTCATGCACACATACAACTATTTCAGGGTGATGCATTCAATAATAAATTAAGATAAATAAAAAAAACATTGCAAAAATGGAAAATTTTACATGCGAGCAGTACTCAAAAATAACTCGGTGCCGAGATAGTATGTTCGCAATATGCACTTCACACTCAGCCTCGTACCTCGGTCTCGAATAAGGCTGCCAAATAATAGATGTAGAAGAACGCATCTCCATTTGATGTCTGGCGATGCCAATGTTATACATAATTGTGTCTGCTATATTAGTATCCAATTGATCTTTGTTCCAACGTGTAATTTTGGGCCATTTATCGGAAGCCATTAAAACATCTGCTATATCTTCCGTTTTTACAGTTATTGGAACACATATACTTGTATATTCATAAGCCCAATATTGTAGATGAAAAAGCTATATTAGTTTACAAATAAATACTAACAAATTGAACAAATAAGTTTAATATATAGCTTTCAAACACATCTAATGTTACCTCTAGTACTTGTCATGGACCGTTAAAAGACTTGACTTTAACTCTGCTGCAATAATCTAGAGACATATATAGTAGTGTCATTTCTTGGCCGTCCCAATCGTATGTATCCACTTTATTAAGATCTTCTAGTGCTGCAAGCCAACCAAATCTGATCACACAAGCAGCGTTGGAGAAAAGAAACTCTGAAAGAAAGAACATAAAGAACACTCTTCTGATCATCAACGCTAGATTATCATCAACTTGAGCTGTCTCAATCACATTACTATGAAAATACTTCTTCAGGAATGAACTGCGTATTGCTAAAGATTTCCAATCTGCTTCAGTAATCTCAGGAAAAAAACGAGTCTGTACAACTTCGAAGGGATAATCTTCATCATTGCACGGAGGGGCTTCACCGGATCCGATCGATAACCCCGTTGCATCGTCCAATCTAACGGGGTGAATCCCAACTCACCACACGGTAAATGAAAAGTGTGTGTAGTATCCCACCATCTCCCAACCACGACCTCCACAAGTCTCATTGATGATTTTTCTATATTTATTGTGAATAAACGCCGCCACCCAGTTTGATCGATTAATTGCTTCACTAATAGAACACGGGAACATCACTCGTATGCCTTTATTGGACCACTCCAATTTTCCCTTAATTTACAAAATCCACCTGCAGGCTGATCGGTAATAAGTTGATACAGATGTTGGCGGTCATTAACCACTGATTTCCACAAACTCGGATCGGCAAAATCACGAGATTAGTCATCGGTTCGGATCTGTACTGGTGTTGCCATGATCAGATCCACCGCGAATAGTAGATTTAATTATACTGATATATCTTCGGATGGACATTGTTTTTGGTTAGATACGAAGATAGTAGTTTGAGTAAAGATGAATTTTTAATCAGAAGATGGATGAGAAGATTTGGCGTGAAAGGTATGTATTTATATAGAATGAGGTGAATGGGAGCTTTCATCGCAATTTAACATTTCCACTTTTAAAAAAAAGTTTAAACTCACCAGATGGATGAAGGTATACCGTTTGGTCCCTTTTTGGGATTTTTTGAAGAGAGAGATAAAATAGCCTTTTCCCCAACAACTTAAATAAAAAAATAATTAAAAAACAAAGATCATCCGTCTGGCTTGTTTCTTTGTTTTTTAATTGTCTTTTCTATTTTTTCAATGACCCCCCAAAAAAAAAAAATTTAAACAACAGACGGAGGAACAAGCACCATCCAATACAATTCAGATAAAAACAAATAAAAATTTCTCAAACGGAGAATGAAGCTCCGTCCATTCCCTTTTCAATAAAATAAAAATAAAAAAAACGTTAGACGGAGGAACAAGATCCGTCCAATTCATTAGTTTATTGAATTTTAAAAATAACGATAGCAGCGATCTTTGTTAAAGGTAAACCCTCATTGCTAAATATGGAAAATATGAAATCTATATAATAAATTACAAAGAAAGCTATCAAGTGGCTCTCATTCAGTCTCCCCTAAAATCAATGACCTAGATTGATTCTCACAAAATATATTTTCCTGCCCAAAATTTCAAACCCTAAAATTAAAATTTTTCCCCCCCAAAACTAAAAAAACTCATTACTTTATTTCTTTCTCTCCTCTCTCTTTACCTTTTTCGTGTTTCTCTCTTTCTCTCTCTCTTTCTCTCTCTCCCATTCTTTTTTTATTTACTTAGAAATTTAGATTTTAAGATTTCATAATTGTAAGATTTTCAGAATTTTTATGTTTTTTTTATTGCACATGTTATATTGAAAATATCAAATATCATTTTATCAGTTAAATTTCATCATTTTCCACACTTAAAGTTTTAATAAGAAGTTGGATTTTACACCCTCATTTATAATTATTTTTCAACATATACTAATAGAAACATGGACTTTTATTTATAACTAATTATTATCATACTATTCAAACTTGAACGACATAATTGTTGTTTTACTGTTTACAGAGCTTTTTCGTGTGTTGTATCGTTCCGAAGAGTGGCACGTGGCCACGGACAAATCTAGTACTTTTACAAAACACAGTGGATGCTCTAATAACAGCAGAAACCACATAGGGTTTTCCCTTCTCCTCCGCCGTTTTCTTGACCCTCTCCTCTCTTTTTATTGGGTTCATTTTAGTCCCTTAAAAAATTCTCAGAAATGGAGTTGCCCCAAAACGACTTCGATCGCATCATGTTCTTCGGCCACGCCTGCAAGGTCGCCGAAACCACCTACGCCAAGAACCCCCTCGACGCCGACGTAATCCCCTCTTCTCAAAACCCAAAAATTCCCCCCAAACCCTAATCCTCACATTTTTTAAATTTTTTTAATTTTTTTTGTGGTTTTTTTCTTCTAGAATTTGACGCGATGGGGAGGGGCGCTTTTGGAGCTGTCGCAGTTCCAGAATGGAGCCGAGTGCGTGAAGATGCTCAAAGGTGGGTAAAAAAGCAATCTTTTTGGTGAAATGGTATGATTTTTATATAAAAAATGGGATTTTTACAGATGCGATTTCAAAGTTGGAGGAGGCATTAGAGATTAATCCGAGAAAGCACGACGCTTTGTGGTGTTTGGGGAATGCACACACTTCGAATGCGTTTTATACGCCGGATAACGATGAGGCGAAGGTGCTTTTTGCGAAGGCGGCTCAGTGTTTCGAGCAGGCAGTGGCAGAGGTATTGGTTTTTTCTTGATGGTTATTTGGTTGTTGGGGAGGTTGGGGTGTGTGATTGTGTGAAATGTGATTGATTTTGGTTGGTTTGTTGGTTTGTAGGAGCCGGATAATGAGTTGTATGTGAAGTCGTTGGAAATGTCGTCAAAGGTAATGATCTTTTTTTATTTTTTAAATGAAATGTTCTATGGAATTTTGTTTATTACTCGAAATATGGCACTATTAACTTGGGATGTGTTTGGGAATGGAGTTAAGTTTTGATAACCGGAGTATCGTAAAGTTATCTCACATAACTATAGTTTAACTTAACTTTGATTGTTTGGGGGTCTTTTTTGGAGTTAAGATAACTGTAGCTATCTTAAGTTTCCTTAGCCAAAAGTTTAGAATCATCCATTTACTTGTAGCTAAAGTTATCTTAGCTTTGTTTACAAACAGGGCCTAGAGCTTGTTGGTTAACTAAGTTATTTTACTAGAAAATGACTCGTCAAAATTAGTATCACACTAGATGTCCTTTTAGCAACTCTTTGTTTCTAAACTTTTTCACAATATTAATTAAATTGTTGTGGATGAATTGTAAGGGTATGGGTGCGTGAACCAGTTGATGATGCTACTCATTGTTTCTGGGTTGGCTTCACACACTATATGGCTTCAAGCATGAATTATTGTTATAATAGTAATGCATAGATATTCAAATAATGTTGATGCTACTTCTTTGAACTAAATGTTTTATCTTGCTATCTTGTTCCAATTTTCTTTTGTTTGTATGATGGTCTTTCGTACTGAACAAGATTGTACTTATTGTAAGATTTCTTTTGCAAGCTTTCTTTTATGATAATTGTCTTGTCACTTATTTGGTAAGTGGTTCTAATAAATATTGATTGTGGTCCTTCTGGACGCTAGCAAATTTGGTTGCATGTGGATTTATGTTCAATTAGGAAGGGTCTTTTTTAGTTAAAGAGGGGGTAGAATATGATGATTGCCATTGTTCGCATGATGATCAAGTTAGATTTTGTTGAATATGCTTAATCACATGTATTCGGTAATAGGAAATGGGTACTAGTGCATTCTTAATTTTTCTAATTTCTATCATGGTTTTGAATGACCGCATAATCACTCTGGTGAGTAATGCCAAATTACTGTCCAAGGAAACATTATACATTTATTATAGTTAGAGTCGCCCTTGCTATATATTATCCTTATTATGGTAGCCTTTCTATAAGAATCACACTCAATTTTGATGCATGACGGAAAACCAAGAGCCAACACAACAAATTCATGCAATTAGTTTAGCTTAATGTTTGCTGTATGAATTGTCTCTTGCATAGTGGGATGTCACGAGTTAGCAATTAGCCATATGCAGTAACAAGTACTACCATATTTCATTCCTTATGGGCTGCTAATCGAAAATTCTTTAACCGCTTCATTTATTCACCACTTAATCTTCCCCCCTTCCATAGTTTATACACCATTTGAGATAAGCTACAACCAAGACGAAATAAAATCAACGAGATGAGATAGGTTTTGTTTTGTATATTTGGGTTGAGTAAAGTTCATTAGATATCAACTTCAAGCAACAGATAATAAAAAAAGATGGATGGCTCAGGCTCCAAATAACTTCACTTGTAGCATTTTGTTACGCATTATAAAAACTGGGAAATTGTTCTTCACTTGAACATATTTTTTTTGATCTTACAGAACATGGAGGATATGCATTCACCTGTAAATGCCCATGGTAACTGTACAATAACTCACTATTTGTTAATATGTAATTAGCATATTTTTACAAATTTGTAATGATCTAGCAATGTCAATTTTAAATAAGCTATGTACTAGAAGGGAAGTTGTCCACTAAGGCACTAACTAATATAATTTTCTCTGTGAGTAGTTTGTTACAATTGTTTTAGTAATTTAATATACTTATTAAATTTGTGTATGTGCACTAAGTTGTGTCTGGTATATTATCTTAAAAGAGCAGTTGTTCTTGGTATGTGACTATGTAGCAAACGTGATGATTGAAAAATGTGTGACGAGTGTTTGGATCCTGAAAAGGGCAAAAAGTGGCATTTTCCCGAACATACAGAAGACAAACGTAAGAAAAAGTAATAACTGGATACCCACGTTCACAACCATGATCTGTCATAACTCATAATCTGCCTAACTCCAAATATTTGGGTTAGCCTTATGATTATTTCTTTGCCAACATTTTGTTGTTTATGTTCTCCTAAAGAATCCAAGACTTGTGAAGATGTTCTTTAAATAGAGGTAAAGAACTTTTGGCTTAGAGAGATCTCTCTCTGGTTATTTTAGCTTTTCAAATAACAAAATGAAACATGGTGTTTTGGCTGTTTTCCGATGTTTCTTCTGTTGATTCTCTTGAACTGTTGAGTTATAGTCTCTATTATATTGATTGTTTTCTTTTGCTGTTAAATCTTGGTTGCTGTTTGCATGGGTTTTATCTTATATTGATTGTTTTCTTTTGCTGTTAAATCTTGGTTGCTGCTTGCATGGGTTTTATCTTTTCCATGTGGCTTGTGCTCCTGTGTAATCCCAGTTAAACCCAAATTTGTCTTTTATAAAACTGATATAGGAAGTAGGAACACATTTTTACAGTTAGTGTGGAACAAGTTTAATTACTGAAGCCTCTTCATTCTAAATAAAGTTTGAGGAGCTTTTGCACTAGCTGCTCACTTTCGTAGATAGTCAGAAAATCGTTGGTTCTCTCTCTTCATTGGTTAAATATGGAGACAAACTTATTGTATTTGACCTAATGGGAGAATAAAATTGTATTTGGAAAATAGCACGAGTTTTTTTTTTCCTTTCTAAATGGAGAGAACTCGCTTGTTAAACTTTCGCTTTTTCTTACATACAACTCCAAAATAATCCAAATGAGAGGGGGAAAAGTTCACTTGTAAGTAGTAACAAATAAATTCCAGGCCGTAGGATGGAAGAAGTTGCTTTGAAATAGGTAATAATTACTTTCAACTTTATGAAATAACTACAGCTATTAAGATGGTACTTCTCATAATCCTGTTTAATATAATAAAAATAACTGAACGAAGAATTGTGTTTGAAAGTTATGAATAATAATGGTATGTTTCTACTTTGATGGGGAATTCCAAACCATACTATAAACTTATATTGGGTTCTACTGAGTTGAATAAAGAGGACTAGTTTTAGCTCCAAAAATGATGAATCAATTGATTAAATGGCAAATGAATCTTAAATTAAAACCTATTACCAGTCACACATGACCAGTAAAAAGGTAAACCCATCTTCGTGAAGTTTCCCAAGAACATACCTTTCGAATGATTATATTGCTCGTGCGTATGCACCAATAGCACACGCCATACTTTAACTAGACGTTTAGTTTGCTTTATACATGGGGTTAAATGAAAATAGAGTTTATCTGAAGGGAGGAGGATATGTGCTTGCAAAAAGGTAGGGTTGAAGTGGAAAGATTTCAAAACATAAAGAAGAAAGTGTCTTAGTGAGAAAATTACCTGCGTGTAGGAATGTAGTCGAACATAATGAAGAATGTTTGGCAGTGAGTAGGGGGGTTATGTGCTTGTATAAATTTATGATGGAAGGGTAGAAATGGAAAAGGTTCAGCGTAACTATAATGACTCATAATGGGAAGAGGATTTGTTCCTTCATGCCTCCTCTTGGTTTTGGAAAATTTTCACTTTTGCCATGCCTACCTGATTTAGGAGCACTGGGACAGTGGGATGATTCCCTCATTCACTTGGTTTCCTGGAGTATTCATTATGTTCTTACACTTCACCTTTTTATTTGTTTAATTAGTGGTGTTGCTTTTGATCTTGATTTTTTTTTCTTTTCTTCCATCATTACCTGAATGTGAAAGCTCTTTCAGGTTTTAACATTCTTCTTCAACTATTACGAAGTAATCTCTTCCTGCCTTTTGTGCAGACTGCTTTTATTATGAATTCCTTCTGCCAGTTGTATTAGTAAGCTTCTTTATCTGAACATCTAACCAATTGCTATGAAAATAATTGAACAGTGCTCTTCATATGACAGTAACTAAATGCTCAAAATGTTGAGTACTAAGGAAAATTATGTTTGCTACATTATACATTGATGTTCAGTTCATTTTCTTGGTTAAAATTATTTTTCTGCCAAATCTGGCAGACTGTCAATGAGAATACAATGTAAATATCTTAAGAATTAAAAGACTTCATCAGCAGTGGTATTCTTAATTAAGTTGAAGTCTTCCAGGTCTGAGAGAGAATGAATAAGATGATTTGACTATAACTTGTCATTAAAATTTCGCTATTTCATTTTCAGAGAACACAACATTTCTTGACCATCACTATTCTTTCCAAATTCTCTAATTCATAGTTTTCTTCAGGCACCTGAACTGCATCAGGAGATTCAAAGACAGATGGCTGGTCAGCAGGTTTCTATGGGAGGACCATCTGCTTCAACTGCTAGGGTAATGTATTTATGTTGTCTTTGAAAAATAATTTCATGGTGTCAGTGACATGTTGTGTTCCTACTTTGCCAAAAGTTCAAATATATTCATAATCTTCTATTGGTTTAGGTTAGATGTATTATGTGAGTGCATACATTGAATGCAGTGTGTTATGGGCCTTATGGCAAGTTGGCTTTATGCACAGAGCTTTTTAATCTTCAATTATTATCGAGCAAAGGGAACCTCATACTTATTTGAGGTGATTTCCTCGTATATAGTAGTTACGTACATGATGGTACCTATTATGGACAATCGGCACCGTTCACATTGATTTACATATCATAAGATCAATATGTTTGAAAAATCAACTTGTTCGGATGCTTGTTTATCATGTTTCAACTGGTTGCAAAATGAGCATTTTTTCATAATATAACAATTGGCACCATGCAATGCATAGGTACCAAGCCTCTGAAGGAGTTCATTTTTTGTACACATCTTACGACGTAATAAACATGATGAACGTTCTACTTAGTGTCCCACCGGGTGTGTACAGCCACTCTATATGAGTGGATTTTCCTCCTTCAAGTATGAAGCTCCTTTTCCTCATTGTTATTTTGTTAAAATGTAAATCTAGTGAAATATCTTTATTACTTGAGGTGATCAGCGTTTTTCTTCATGCACCTAAACCATCAGGTGTACCTGTAATGGATGATCACTTCTGGCACCTCCCAGGTGATTGTCTCAAATTCACTGCGCCTGGGCACCAAAGCCATCTTTAAATCTCCGAATGCCTTACCATTACTTATTTGCAAATCACTATTAGTGCCAAAACCTATACTGTTAATAGATTTCTACCATTCTAATGGAACAAGACTGCTCGGCTGAGTAAATGTATAGTAACTTTTGGAAGAGATGTTATAGCAACTTGTAACCTTTTTCTTTGGAAAGTGATTTTATGTGAATGCTCACAAAGTTAAAAGGGAGCTTTTACCTTCTACAGACTGATTTATGTTTCCTTTGTAGGTTGAGTGACTATATAATGTAATTTGGAGATTAACCCTCTAGGATGTTACTCTTGTGAAGGGCTAATAAACCAAACCTTATTGCTTTACTACCAATACGTCCTTCCAGTATACCGTAATTCAATTTTTTTCATTTGAATGACCTAAATAAAATTGCCCATTATGTAGACAGTATGTTTGGAAGCCACTCTGTCGCCAAGCTAATTTACCAACTTTCCCATCTCAATCGTTGGTGACCCACCCCTGTGTTTGTATCATTGATCATTTTCTGAAGTTTCTGCAGTTCTGTTTTATTGTTTCTATCCCTTTCATAGGTTCCAAATAATACTTCTGTGCAAGTTGTTACACGAATTAAAATTCTGTATTTAGTTTGCATATAGGTTTTGCACGCATGTGGCATGTGTATTGTGAGTGATCCCCCAAACTAGAGTTGGAAAGTTTGAATGTTATTGGTATTTGATTTAAGAAATCAAATACCAAACTGTTACTTCTCTAATTTATCAAGTCAGTGGCTATCCTCATAACTTGTTTTCCATTTACTCCTTTGGAAATTCCAGGGGTCCAAGAAGAAAAAGAACAATGATCTCAAGTATGATATTTGTGGGTGGGTGATTCTCGCTGTTGCTGTAGTAGCATGGGTCGGGTTGGCCAAATCGCAAGTTCCTCCTCCACCTCCCAGGTGAATATAGTCAAAAGGAAAGCCAGGTGCTGCTGCTGCTTTTGTTCCGGTTTCTATTGGCAAACAAACTTGTGAAGCTCAAGCTGTTATAAGTTCAAAAGGTTATCAGGCTAGTAACATACATTTGTTATTCTAGTTGTTCACTGTTGATCCTGTGCTAAAACATTATTCCGTAACTTCCAAGGTATTTTGTTTTGACAAGTAATATGCTTGACCTATGAGATATGGTCATTTCCTTGTTTCAGCTTTTAAAATTTATTATAGTTGGTCAATTGGGGTTCTGAGACTGAGCACGATGAAATTCCTCGTAATACAGTAATTGTGTGAGTATGTGGATGTTTCAGTATAAGAACTGAATGCTGTGATTGTATTCTACAATCTGTTTTCTTCAAAGCTTCCAACAAGCTGATTTTCCTTCATATTGGGATTAGAACAGCAGGATATGCCTATTTTGCCACTGAAGGGGCTAAATCTGATAGTAGTTGGATTTTTTCCAAACCTACAAGAGAGGAGAACAATGCAAGGGCCTTCCAAGAGGTCACCCATTCTAGTGCTAATCTCGTCTAAGAACACTTGACTCAGCTCCACTCTGGAGTTCTGATGCATTTTTAGAGTTTGTATGGTCATGCTTGCTCACAGTATCTAGATGTCCACCGACAATATGAAGTAACATCACTGCTGTTATGAGAACATTGCCTTTGAAAGTATGAACTTCTCAAAGAACTCAACCCTCAGACTCACCCTCCCCCAAACAAAAAACCTAACCCTAAATCTGAAAACCTTGGGGGCGGCGGCGGAAAGCGCCCCCCCCCCCCCCCCCCCCCCCCCCCAATGCCTCTACTCCACGCCCTATCGTCGCGACCCTTCCACTACTCCTTTCCCCCCATCGCGACCCTATCCTGACCGCCCATGGGGACCACCATCCGGTTCAAGTTCGTCGGCGAGCTCTCCATCGCCTCGAGACTCCAGCCCCAATCATGCGGCGCTGCGCGATCTCCATTGCGGCGACCTCTCCATCGTCAGGCGGAGCCGTTGACGGGGCGGCGCGTCCTTGCCGGCGGAGACGCAGGTCAGTATGGGGCCAGGCAGCTGTGCCCCCCCCGCGCGCGATGATCCAGATTTGATTTGCCCATGAGGCCTGTGGTTCGGCATGGGCCAGTGCTTTTGCTGTGGCTAGGGGTGTGGAGCATGTAGTTTTGTGCGATTGTGGGGTTGGACTCAAATTGGGGTCCCTCCATGATTTGCTAGATGTTTGCCTGGATGTTCTGCGCGCTGGCCACCATGTCCACACTCTCAGGGCCATTCATGGCGATCTGCGAGGGTTGGTAGTGCGTGTGAAGATGCCGGAAGTTAGGTTGTCTTGCACGTTTGTGGAACTTCGGCCCAAAGATGGGGTCCCTCCATGATTTGCTAGTTGTGTGCCCGGATGTTCTGCGCGCTTGCCACCATGTCCACACTCTCGGGGCCATTCATGGCAACCTGCGAGGGTTGGTAGTGCATGTGAAGATGCCGGGAGTTAGGTTGTCTTGCACGTTTGTGGAGCTTGGGCCCAAAGATGAGGTCCCTCCGTGATGTGTGCTCACTTGTCTCAACTTCCAGGGTGCTTGTTTCAATTGTCGCGGAGCGACTGTGTCGCGCCAGAGCTTCCTCCCGCGCCTGTTGTCGCAAACACCATGAATTTGGGGTTCAAGTGTGTGAAGTCGGTGTGTTGGGGGTGAGGGGGTGTGGGGTTAGGGTGTGGTTGGTCGGGTGTGTCCTACGATGTCGTCGGTGCAGTCTCCACAGTGCCTACTATCTGGTTATTGAGCTTCCTCCAGCTTAGGCCACTGCCTCGTGACAGCATCGCCTCTTCCCTCGGATTGAGAGTTTGAGTCGAGATAAGTCTGTGTGGTGAGAAATCTCTGGGGAGAGCTTGAGCGTGAGAGAGGTGAAGGTATCCTCTCCACGGCTCTCTTCTGGAGCGTGGTGTTAGGTGGGGTGAGCGAGATAGTTGCTTGGTGAGAAATCGCCTGAGAAAAGCGCTATCGTGTGAGAGGTGAAGGTATCCTCTTCACGACTATCTCTTTGGTAGCGGCTGTAGGAGCGGCTGGCATGTTTGTAGGATGAGTGGTGGAGTTGGTGGGAGGGTGCGATCGCTATGCATGTGCCATGGGATCAGTTTTCGATCTACGGGGCTTGGGCCCAAAGATGGGGTCCCCCCAGCGAGGTGAATGCAGGGAGCGGCGGGTGATAAAATCCTGTCAGACTTGTTTCAGGTGGGTGTGCATGTGTCGTGGAGGCACTGTACGAAGCTAAACTGACGTACTCACAATTTTGCTAGACCGAGCTGGTTTGTCGGCCCACCCTCCAGGGTTGTTGGAGGGATTCATTGTTTGTACGCGTCATATTGCTTCATGTATGTTTTATTTTCTGTCTGTAGTTTGTATTTGGGCCCAGTACTCTGGGTTTGTTTCGTTAAACTCTTATTAATGAAACAGGGTGGCCATATTCCACCTTTTCCCTAAAAAAAAACATTGCCTTTGATGCGGTCACCAGTTCGACAACTATCTTCTTTATTCACATTTAGCTGTTCGACAACTATCTTCTTTATTCACATTTAGCTGCATAGATTAACCATTATTACCGGTTACTTCAACTAAGGCTGGCAATTGATCCGAACCCAACCCGAGCCCGATCAAGTCCGACCCATTTTTTAGGACTCGGGCCTTTTTTTTCTTCTTTAGATCCGGGGTAAAAAAATAAGCACGTTTAATTTTCGGTCCGGGTTCGGGTGCGTATGGGTCCGACCCGAACCCGACCCGATTTATCTATATACCCTAACTTCTTGAAATCTGAACTAGTAAAAGAAGTAAAGAACGTTTCGATCTTCGACGTTCGACGCTTCGAGCGCTCTGCTGCTGCGTCCCTTCATCCCCCTCCAATCTTTCCCTTTTTCCAAATTCTTCGAGCGCTTCGTCTTCAGAACGCCAGCCCCCACTCCCAGGCTCCTTCTCTCTCCCTAGTCCCTATATCTCTCTCTCATTCATGGCAGCGTTTGCCTATTTATATGATTCAATCTCATATCTCTTTAATCTGAATAGGGGATCTCGAATTCATCATCTGCCAAGTTTCAATTTCAGGTAAATTTGTTGATTCATTGATTTCACATTGTTTTTGTTGATTTTGTGAGGAATTATAGGAGCTAGTAATTTTCACGTGCGATGCACGTTTTGATAAAAAAGTTGGAGTGGAATGTGCGATACATATAAGTCGGTAGTAATTAGCATTTGCGATGAATGCCTTAAACTTTTAAAAAAATTGCAGTTGAACGGGCTCTGCACGCAATTTTTTAAATTTTTTGAAGGAAAAACCTTGAATTGTACGTACGGTGATGTGTTACGAAATAGATTTGGAGTTGCACGTGCGATGTATGTATTTGCTTTGTGACAAAAAAAAATTTAAAAATTATTTGTTTAGTGAAGGAAATAACTTTGATTTACACGCGTGATGCACGTATTAATAAATAGAGTTAGAGTTACACGTGTAACGTATGCGTTTCATTTGTAACAAAAAAATATTTAAAAATTGTTTGTTTGGTTACAAACTCAAAGTGACAAAGTGACAAACTCTCCCATTAATAATAGTAGATTATAGGAGGTAAGTTTAGTTGTTTGCCAGTTTTTCTTCTAATTTATACAAAGAATAAGGTTTTAGATTTGATATGCAGTTATCTACTTATCTATAGTCTAAATTGTAAAGGAAAATGTAGGCTGTACCTATTAGATACTCGCTTGAACTCATTTCATATTGCACAAATACAATCAGCATTACTTTTTTGATCAATGCTTGTTTGTGAAATTACTTTTCTGCAGCACAATGCTTGTTTGTGAAATTACCTCAATGATTATTGCAAAGTATTTACATTTGTAGAACCTAAAATGTTTGGTTAAACAATATAGAAAATCATCTGCAACTATAGATGACTAAGGTTAGCAATTGACTTTCTATAGTTGTACTGAACATGAAGATATTTCAGCATAAATCTCTTCATCTGCATTCTGCAAATATATTTCAGCATAAATTTCTATAGAAAATCATCTACAAATATATTTCAACTTAAATTTGTGATATAAACATTTTCTATAATAGATATAAATCTGATATGATGCAATCTAAAAATGTCTAGTTACTGCAACTATCAGAGATGAGATATAAATCTGATATGGTTCAACTTTATTTGTTTTAGTCATCCTATTTATTTGATGTCAAGTGGTGCTTAATCAAACTGAATATTCAAAATCATGTGGGGATTACCTTTTCAGGTAGTTGGAAACTGGAAAATGACAATAATATTTGGGTAATCAGAAGGATTACCTACATGTCTAAACTTCAATTGCATATCAACACAAGTCGTGCTTAATTGAACTGAATACACAAATTATATTACCTAGGCACTGTCAATGGGCCTTCAAACTGCTGCAACAAGTTTTTCTGAGTCTTGTGCTTTGTATCTCTCTTTTGGTTAAAACTTAAAAGATTCAAATGAGGTCGAAGCAATCAACATTCTACAGAACCACTTATGATGCTTTATAATTTATACACAAATTTATGCAGCATCTATAGAAATTTATGCTGAAAACTTGCAACTCTGATCAATTATGAGTTTGGTTTTAGGCTGAAATATATTAAAATTTAAAATCAACATCTAATATAATGGAGTTTGGTTTTAGGATGAATTATTCAGAAAGCAATTGTCACAATTTGACCAGTGCGCTAATTTGGAATCTTGGGATTATAGTTTCTCATGTTGATTTACAATTAGAGTGCATGGTTCAATTGAGAATGTATAGTTCAAATACTCAAGATTCGTTAGTCACAGGTTAAAAAAAGATTGAATCCTACTATAAGTCAAGCAGATTTGGGGTTGGTAAGTCCTCTTATAAAATAGAACTTTTCTTCTTTGTGTACCGTTATAAATTTGGAAAAATATATATATCGTGCTGATCAATCTGAATAGTGTGTACCATTATAAATTTGGAAGATCATTTTATGTGTAGATGTGCTATGTAACTGAGAGAAATCTGTTTGTGATGCTTGAACTCTGTGTTTATCTCTAGTGATTTGATTCTTTTTTCGCTAGGGATCTATAGTAGTTTATGAGATAGTAGCTTCTACTTTGTGATGAAAAGGTGGTTTCTTTTGCCTGTGCTTTTTGTGTAGATAATTATCCAACTGATTTGTTCATTGTAATCAATTGGTTTTAACCAATCAGCACGATATATATTCACTACTGAACAAGAAGATGAGTATTATTTAGAAATTTTGCAAATATGATCACAGATTATTTATCTTAGTATTATTTAGTATTCTTTGTCTTTATTTAGTAATGTTTATCTTAGTTGCAACAAAGACTGAGTTTATAATGAAGTTGATCTCAATCAAAAACATGCAGGATCTATTTGAAGTTGAAATGGCTGATAATGATATGGGGAAGGATAAAGATACCATGGAAGCTACTGATGTAAATGTGGTAACTTCTGAAAATCCTCAAAATATCTCTGCTGAAAATGTTAATACCGAAAAGGAAAAAAACAAAAAAGAAATTGAAGTCAAAAGTTTGGCTAGAGATGTCCAAACAAAAAATTGATGGCATTGAAGTATCAATATGCCCCTATTGTCATAATAGATTTACTGGAGCTAGTACTAGTGGCACTAGCCACTTGTAGAGGCACTTAACAAGGTGTCCTAAGAAAAAGTCCAAAGTCATTAGACAACAACTCCTGACCAGAAATGTAAGTTCTTTGGGGGGGGGGGGGGGGGGGGGGGGGAGGTTCAATAATCAAGTTCGAGTTTAGTCAAGCACTTAGTAGAGAGAAACTTTCTCAAATGATTATGATTCATGAGTATCCTTTCTCTATTGTTGAACACTGGGGTTTCAAGAGGTTTATAGGAAATCTGCAGCTGGAGTTCAATATGGTCTCAAGAAATACTATTAAAACTGGTTGTATTGGGTATATGAGAAAGAAAAGAAAAAACTTCATGAATTTTTTGATAACTTTTCTGGTCGTGTTAGCATCACTACTGATATGTGGACATCAAACCAAACATTAGGATATTCATGCTTGACTGCTCATTTTATTGATGATGACTGGGTTTTACAAAAGCGGATAATTAATTTTCAAATGGAACCATCTCCACACACAGCTGAAAATCTTTGCTTATCCCTTTACAAATGCTTGCTAGATTGGAACATTGATAGGAAGATAATGTCAATAACTGTTGATAACTGTACTACAAATGATTTAATGGTGGAGTTGTTGAAAGATGAGCTTTCTAGCAATCTTTTACTGGGAGGTGATTTATTTCATGTTCATTGTTTGGCACATATACTTAATTTAATTGTCCAAGATGGTCTTAAGGCTTTGGGTGATGTTGTGTGGAAAGTAAGGGATAGTGTCAAATACGTGACGGATTCGCAAGGCGGGAGCAGTTGTTCAAAGATATGTGCAAACAAGCAAAAATTAGCTGTGAGAAGCGTCACATTAAAGATGTTCCAACCCGCTGGAATTCTACATATAAGATGTTGGAAGTAGCCTTGATTTATAAAGATGCATTTCAACGTCTTGAACATAGGGATTCTGTTTTTAGACAGAAGGTTGCAGCTTCTGAAGATGAATGGAAAATGGCCATAGTTGTTTGTGATTTACTAGAAACTTTCTATAATGCATCAAATATGTTTTCAAGTAATTGTTAGCCCACGACTTTTATTTTTGATAGAAGTTATTACATAATTTACATTGGATTAAAATTATTTCGTCAAAAATATTTCTATAATGCATCAATTCTATTTTTAGGTTCAAATTATCCCACTGCTAATCTATTTTTTGATGAAATTTGTGAGATAAGATTGAAATCACATGAAGAGGAAGGGAGATATAACTTTTTGCAGCCAGTTGTTGCTGCTATATTGGAGAAGTTTTTGAAGTATTGGAAATTTAACCACTTACCCTTAGCATGTGCAAATATTATGGATTCGTAGCTATTTTTTCTGTATGAAAGATTATTCTGATAAGCTATGCTTTCATGTTATCTTGTATTACTTTCTATAAAACAATCCATGTAATTGCTTTTTTTAAATAAATCGGGCTGGAAAAAATATGTTAATATGAATGATTATTTCGATGAGCTATACTCTCATGTTATCTTGAAATACTTTCTATAAAACAATCCATGTAATTGTTTTTGTAAAAGAAATCGGGCCGGGCTCGAGTATTTTTTGTTATTCGGGTTCGGGCTTGGGCCTACATTTTGGAGCCCGATGCAAAATCGGGCCGGGCTCGGACCCCAAAAGAATTCGGGCTCGGGTTCGGGCTTATATAAGTCCGGCCCTATCCCGGCCCATTGCCACCCCCTAACTTCAACCACTTAACCACCATGTTACTTTGTTTTTCATTCTTTAAAGAAAAACATTCCCAATGGAGTTTATGATATCATATAGAATGGCAACATGCCATTCGCGTGCATTGGATCTCATGATCATTTTTATTTTATTTTTAAAAGAAAACTAGGAAAATGCAGGCGTGCAATGCACGCCATAAAAGGAAAGTATGAAAAATAATTTTTATGATAGTAGCTTTATGTTTATATTTGTAAAATTAATTTTAAAAAAGAAATATGGAATACTATTAATCGGAAAAACAATTTCTTTTTTTTTAATAAGAAAGTTAAAGATGGCAATATACAATTTATACCATTAACTATATGGTATAAATTTTATATTGCCATCTTTAACTTATTAAAAAAAAAGAAGTTGGTGTATATATAACGAATCTCAAACGACTTGATTTCTCATTCATAGACTAATTTATTTATGTAGATCAAAAGGAACGGTTCAGATCTTTCAACTAATGCCCCAAACAAAAGTTCTCATGTGGTTCTCACCAAAAGAGTTCTCACTCGATCATGGCTATATATATATATATATATATATATATATAGTGAGTCTATTATGAGATGGTGAGAAGAAACCCTTATCGTGAGCAAAAGATCTCAGCCGTTGGATCTCGATCCAATGGCTGAGATCTTCTTCGCCCAAACTCATGAGATCTATCATTGCGTTGAAGGCATTTTGGGGATTTTAAAACCCATCTCACGCTCATTTCTCTATCGTTTATCTCATCCCCAATCTCAAATTGAAAACCCAAATCGAAAACCCTAGCTCGTCTCCATCGAACTCCCCCAACTTCCGATGCTCTTCCCCATCGATTCTTTGACCCGCCACTCTACACCCACCCCGACGCTCCTCCTGAGCTCTGCTCGTCGCCATCAAACTCCCTCACACTCGCCCCTAAATCGACAACCCTAACACTAGACGCCATCAAACTCCCCCAAATCTCGAGCTCCTCCCCATCATTTCTTCGTCCCGACGCTCTAAACCCACCCTGACGCTCTGCTTGTCGCCGTCAAAATCCCCCAAATCGAAAACCTGCCATATCACGGTGGGTTTGGCCGACGCTTGACGCTGATTTGGGTTCTTCATCTCCAAACTGCCATTTCACAATATTTTGGAGGGAAGTGTTTGATTCTCATAAATGCTTTTATGATTTATGTTCAATTTCTTGCATTTTCTTTTGGTTGTGTGTGTAGGCAATAATGAGTCACATTTTGATATAAGTTGGTTATTTATATATGATGAGTGGGTTGCTATAATTTGATACTAGATCTATGTTGGCAATGCTTGTTGAAATTATTGTTTTGGAGCATTGGCTGTGTTCTATGATAATTATGCAAAGTTGAATAGAGTTCGGGAATGAGCGTGAGAGAAGAAGGGGAAGAAATGAATGAGTGTTGAGAAACCTTAAAATACCCTCAACATTAGCTTACATTTAAGTTGTCACGCCCCGCTTCCCGTTATACGAGAATATGGGCACATGACCGAGGCCCAACGAATGATGCGAATACACCATTCATTAGTTGTACAGGTAACTTAACAACAAGATAACAATAAAACCACACAGGCATGTAAAATCACAATATGATAACAAAAGTTCATGACATAGTCCATAACATAACCAATAATTGGGAATAAAAGAAAGTAGTTACGGGTTAGACAAGCCTGGAATACAGTAGAGTAGCAACAGTAAGCAGAAAAAAAGGACAAGATAATTAAACAGAATCTAAAATTGCTTGTTCGCCACCACCTTCTGGTAATTCTTTTCCCACACCTGCAAGTATATTTACACGGAGAAACCAAGAGAAACAAGAAAACACCCGTTAATGTTAGTTACGGGCCGCAAGTGGTACAAGCTAGAGGGACAAATACAAACAAACAAGAAGCAGGAAAAATAGCAAGGAATCAAGTATCATGTAATAGGAGACAATACAATATATAAACAGGATCCTGAACAAGACATCATGAAACAGACATGTAAACAGGTAAACAAGTCAACAGGATCATGTAACATGTAATTGGATCATGCAAGTACACGTGTTAATCTTAAGTCTATTATTGTTTATTAACTTAACTAGTACGGCAATCATGCGACCCATACCACATATTTGATGCACACAATCAAGTGAGCGTTTAGACTTAGTGGTGGATTTTACAGGTCACGTACTCAGAAAAATATGTAAATTGTATCTTGTATCGAGATATGTACAAACTTATAATATGAAACATGTAGAGTGTAAATTTGTAACGTGAAACATGTAAACCTGTAATTTGCAAGCTTGCAACTTGTAAGCTTGCAACTTGCATCGGGAAACCACGAGTTCCCGTCCGAGTACGTTCTTCTATATTGCCCACTACTAAATCTTTTCTCTTATACTCCGGCTTGTTACTTTTATTACAATCAAACATGAGCATGATGCAACGGGAACGATATCTATCAAGGAATTATGCATGGAACATGTTCTAACTCATGAGATGTAAAAACATGCATATAAATATTAAAAAAAGCACAACACCTGTTCTGGACAACAAGACGTTGCTGCACCAAAACTGAATTTCCTGTTGCTACCGAAAAGAAAATCAGAAACCGTCAGAATTTCTAGAAACTAGACTTCTGGACGATTCCAACACATATTTACAATGCAAAATACAGTAACAACAGCTATGTCAATTTTATGGTTCTTTACAGGTTTTCTGTTCTGGCAGAATCTTAAGATCATGTTCTTGTGTTAAGAAGTCTATTAAAAATCTAATTAAAAATTCTATAAAAATTATAATATCCCCTAATCATGTTGATTAACATACTAGAAATTATTGAGGTGTAATTACACTACTAGTCTAACTTTTTAATCCATTAAACATGTTAACATGTTAAAAAATTAAGAATCTGTAATTTGTAAGTTAGCAGTACTATAAGTGTGATAACTTACACATAACAGATCGAAATTTAAATCCGTCAAATGTTCTGAAAACTAGACACAGAGGGATAAAATTTCTATTCACAAAGTTCTGAGTTTTAATGTCATTTATTGGGTCAAATTTCTATTAGAAGTCTGGGTCAGGAGCATTTCAGGGTTTTGTAACACTCGATTGTGATCAATAGCATCTACAAAATTTAACCAGGATAAAAAATATTATAAAAGCACTCTACCATTATCACGGGCAAAACAATTCATGCAAAACATCCTGTATAATCCTAAGATTACATATGTGTGTATCATCGTGTTCGTGTAATGCATATGACAATAAAGTATCCACGATCATATGCGAATATGGAATTGACAGAACAATGGAATTCAATACGATCGAAATTGAATTTGTAACGAATAATCAAGAAGTTTACTTGCGGTATTTTCAAGGAAAAGCTTGTACTAGATAAACGAGTTGTACAAGAAGATACTTGCCTAATTTGATGACGATTGCAATGATCTCAATGATCGGGTGATGATCACGATCGATGGTGCCGAATCCCGAGATCAGATGCGGATGGAGATCAAGATCAAGAAGATGATCAACAGCGAGGATCAACTTGATGGTGCACTGATCAAGAGTAGTGGCACGGATTTTGATGCTGATGGCAAGATGGTGATCAACTAGAGATGGCTGATCAAAACAGAGGAGGGCTCGGGTGATCGGGTGGACGGCAGCGTCAGGGGACGAGGAGAGGGTCGCGAGGGGGTAGTCGAGTGGTGGGTGGCGTGACGATGAGCCAAGGTTAGGGGGATGGTAAAGAAGGAAGACGAGGAGTTTGGATGCTCTGTTGGGTTTGGGAAAACAAAGGAGGAGAGAGAGAGACAGTGGGGAGGGGGGGTTAATAGATTATAATATAATTAATAGATAATTCATGATAAGAATATAGTGGGGTAGTTATGAGGTAGTGGGGGTGTGGGGTTACGAGAATGTGAAGAGACTGAGGGTTGATCTGGTCAACAAGTAGATGAGCGGGGGAGAACTGGTTACTGGGTTGAGTTGCTCAACGGGTTAGATTAAAATTTGGGTTTGGGTAGACAATATGGTGTGGGCTTGGAGCTGGGCTTAAGAATTGGGCTTTACATTAATAATTGGATAATTAATGATTAAGTAGTTAACTGGGCTTGAAAGAGAACACCCCAAGATAAAAATAAAATAGCTGGATTAATGAATCAACTGGAATATAAAAGTGTAGGAGAAAAATACAACGATCCAAAATGGAATAAGGTAAAATAAAAGTAAAAATCCGTATAAATAGAAGCAAGGGTTACATAAGTGATCTGAGTCCAGCCCAATTCATCTGATATTTGGGCAGTGATCACACACACTGATTGAACATATCACTATATTTTTGTGATGGTTGGATACTTATGATTTAGCTACTGTAACAAGATGGACACCTATTATATGTCAGGGTAGTATTTGATACTCATTTAAGCATTTTGGGGTTTGATTTTCTCTTCCGGTGTGTTGGAGTAGGCAGTAATGCGAAACACTTTGTGATCTGATTTTTGTTTTCTTCAACTTGTTGTATTTATGCTTGATTATTTATCCGTCATATTCTAATTGGCATGGCACCCCAATGCAACCCTAGTGAGAATAGTGAGTTCTGAGGCTATTGGTTTTTTTTACTCTATATATATATGAGTAAGTCTATTATGAGATGGTGAGAAGAGGCCCTTATCGTGTACAAAAGTTCTCAGCTGTAGGATCCCTTATCAGTGGCTGAGATCTATTCTGCCTAAATACTGAGATCGATCTTACTGTTGGAGAGTATTTTTGGGATTTCACTACACATTCAACCCTTTCTTCCTGACCTCCCGACGTCACTCTCGATATTTTGTGTTCTGAGCCTATTAAATTTTTTAAATAAATTTTTTTTTCCAGTTAATACTGTTGAAATCATTCAGAAAATCAAATGCAACTAATTGCTAAGCCTTGTTTAGTTTTTTTTGTGATTTTCTGGAACAACAGCAACAAAAATCAGGAGAAGTTTCAGGAGAAGCCGCAACATCAATTACGAGAAGAAGCTAGAGGAGAAGCAGCAACAGCAATTAAGAATTGCAACAGCACAAGAAGCAGTAGAAGGTGAAGAGCACCAGCAATCAGGAAAAGAACATCAGTTGGAAATCTACCTTAGTGTTTCACTTGTAGTGTAATTTTTTTGGAAATTGTTTAATTTTTTGTTTCACTTGTTCAGTAAGCCTAATTTTTTGTTTGGCTGATTGATGGTTGATATTTTGTTAATGTATAGAACTGCGCTCAATAGAGTTTGAATTATTTTTTGATATGAAGGAGTGTCGACCCTCTGCTTGTACATTATGATGTGTAACGTTTTAAGATATATGCAATGTATGTTCTTAAGGAAAACGATTTGTAATCTAATGTTGGTTGGTTTGTTTATTTGTTTGTTTGAAGTTTTGATTCATGCATGTTGTTTTTAAAACTTGCATTCCGCAAAGCTGAAGAAAATTTACCAAAAGTGTACTCTGTTGGTCTGTGTTTCATGTCAAATTCCATTTGAAGAGTAGTTAGCACTACACACTTTGGACAAGAAGATGATGTCTCAGACCAATTATCGCTGCAGGTTCCTTAAAGCATCACCTCCTTTGATGTAGCCCATGTTTTAGACTTTATAATTTGTGTTGATAATTTGTATCTTCTATGTCGTTTAATTCAGGCTATTGGGCATACTATGGATTTCCATAAAAGAAGGAAAGAATATGTGACGCCACAAGATTACACCGAAAGATTGCCGAGATCTGTCATATAATGATTCTGAGTTTCTTGTCATAGGCTCATAGCTAAGGCAAGCGAGAATTTAGCAAAAACTAAGGAAAGAGTGAGCAACCAATAAATTCATACCAACATAAACAGCTCAATAAATTAGGGTTATTTTCACCAACGACTACAACTTCAACCTTAAATTCCTATTTCTAAATGCCAAATACCAAAATTTTGGGTTCAAACGACTACAGATGCTCTTAGAAAAAGACTTGTAAATCTTAATAATGTAACTCTTTATTATGATATTAAATATATATTATACTAGAAACCAGGGACGTAGCCAGAAACTTTTCGCAGGGGGGACGTAGCTGACAACAAATTCATAAATTGTTCTATTGGTCCAAAAAAAAAAACAAAAAGTAAATAAATATTAGATATCATTTTGCATTATTCATCCATAAATTAAAGGTGGGAATGTGACCAAATAATAAATTGTAGATTTGGAGGGAGGTGGATGTTATTTTGAATAGACGTAGCTGGCAACAAATTCATAAATTGTTCTATTGGTCCAAAAAAAACAAAAAATAAATAAATATTAGATATCATTTTGCATTATTCATCCATAAATTAAAGGTGGGAATGTGACCAAATAATAAATTGTAGATTTGGAGGGAGATAGATGTTATTTTGAATATAATAGAGGGTTTTGTAGAAATATTGAGGGGACACTAAAAGGGTAAAAAATAAAAAATGTAGAGAATCTTCCGCAAAGTGGGGGTGCTTTTGCCCCCCCCCCCCCCCCCCCCCCCCCCCCCCCCCCCCCCGCGACCCCGCGCGCGCGCGCGTCATGGCTCCGACACTGCTAGAAACTATCTTCCATTATATTATATTTTATGATGATTTATTTTTGCGTCCGATACATAATTAAGTTCTTGAAATAAGAGAATCTTTGACTTCAACTAATCAGATGCCAGGGGGCTGGGGGATAGGGAGAAGAGAGATATGGTTAGGGACGTTATTAGTAATTCCAAGGCAGAAGTGGTAGGGCTACAGGAGACCAAACTTCAACACGGGCTCAAACTCAATAGAATAGGGGGTCACAGAATCAAGGAATGGGTGTTATGCCCATCAGCAGGAGCCTCAGGAGGGATCGCTATTGGGTTCAACTTGAATATTCTATCCTGCACTGAGGTATACAGTGGAACATTTGCCTTGACTACCCGACTGAAACGACGGTCTGATGATTGGGTGCAGGCGGTGAATGTCGTTTACGGACCGAATGTGGCTACAGATCGAGATGCCTTTTGGTAAGAGCTTGTCAATATCCGACATCGTTGGTCTGGAGCTTGGATTGTTGGGGGGGATTTCAACATCACCAGATTTTCTTTCGAGCACAAGGGAAGAGGCTTCAGTGACAGACACAGGGAGGAGTTCAATAGGGTGATTACGGAGCTAGAGCTGATCGATATCCCTATTAATGACAAACTATTCACATGGTCTAATATGCAAGTGGCT
The DNA here is from genome assembly GCA_017893485.1 of Hemerocallis citrina. Classification (NCBI taxonomy): domain Eukaryota; kingdom Viridiplantae; phylum Streptophyta; class Magnoliopsida; order Asparagales; family Asphodelaceae; genus Hemerocallis; species Hemerocallis citrina. The sequence continues at coordinate 292,417 of JACEHZ010000357.1, forward strand.
CCGGTTATGACCAAGTTGGATAGGATACTAGTATCAATGGAATGGGAAGCTAAATTTCCATTAGATACAGCTAGGTCGATTCCTAGACCCACGTCAGACCATACCCCGATCCTGCTCGATGTGGGGGTACGTGGAGCGCAGAGGCCACAGAAATTCAGATTTGAAAAGGCCTGGCTGGAAATTCAGGGGTTTCATCACATGGTGATGAAAAATTGGGCGCTCCCAACTGCTGGCAGGGACGCTGCATCCCGATGGTGTGAAAAATTCCACAGATTGAGAAAGCAGCTGCGCAGATGGAATCGGTCTAGGTTCTCGACCATCTGGCGTACAAAAGATTCCTTTTTGGAAGGAATCGATGAGCTATAAAGGGTGGAAGAGACGAGAGTCTTATCACAAGAAGAAAGAAACAGGCTATTAGAACTCTGGGGAAATGTCGCCAATCTTTATAAGTTGGAAGAGATCAAATGGCAACAAAGGTCAAAGATTTCGTGGCTCAAAGAGGGAGACGCGAATACGGCCTACTTCCACAGAGTGGCAAGCGCAAGACGTAGATCCAATCTCATCCTATCAATACAGACAGAGACGGGAACATCGTAAGATGAAAATGTGATTTCCACAACCTTTCAAAATTACTACAAGGACCTCTTTGGAAGGAAGAATGATTTTAGGATCCTTTGAGGGAGGATTACTGGCAGACATACCAGAATGATTCTGTGCAAACTTTCTCCAATTTGGAGCAACCTTTCTCGGAAATGGAAGTGAAAAAGACCATCAACCAAATGGGAGCAGACAAGTCACCTGGGCCAGACGGCTTTCCAATGATGTTCTTCCAAGTGTTCTGGGAAGAAATTAAAGGGGACATCATGGCACTGATGGAGGAATTTTTCCATAACAACCTCAGATTGGGCATGTTCAATTTTGCAGAAGTTGTCCTGATACCCAAATGGGTGGAGTCTAAGCGCGTGGAGATTTCAGACCGATTAGCCTCATTAATTGCTCGGTGAAGATCATCACAAAGGTCCTGGCCATCCGCCTAGGGAATATAATGGATAATATAATCAGTAAAACCTAGACGGGCTTCATCAAGGGCAGATGTATCCTGGATTGTGTGGCCACTGCTGAACAAGTTATCCACCACTGCCATACGAGCAATTCTAAAAACTGGATTTTGAGAAAGCATACGACTCCGTCGACTGGGAGTGTTTGCTCGAATCTCTCAGAGGGAGAGGATTTGGGGACAAATGGGTAAGATGGATCAAACAATGTTTACAGACTAGTAAAATGGCAATTTCGGTGAATGGGCGGCCAGGTCCGTCGTTTTCTTGCAAGAAGGAACTCCGGCAAGGGGATCTGTTATCCCCACTTCTATTCACTATTGTAGCAGATGTGCTAAGGGGAATGCTAGAAAATTGTCAGAGAAAAGGTTGGATTATGCCCGTGGCCAGCAGCTCCTCCAATCAAGGGTGCATGATTCTCCAATATGCTGATGACACCCTACTGTTTGGGAATGGGACCAGATCAGAAACAGTCTGCTTTAAAGGGGCCCTCTACTGTTTTGAAGCCTGGTCAGGTCTAAGGATAAATTTCCACAAGAGTGCACTGATTCCCATTACTCTCTCTGATGAAGAAGCTCGGGAACATGCAACTATACTAAACTGTATGACGAATGAGTTCCCAATCAAATATTTAGGTCTCCCATTCAGACCAGGGAAACTCTCCAAGTCGGACTGGCTGCCGATAATAGATAGGGTGGAGGATAGACTGTCTGGTTGGAAAGGAAAATTGCTGTCACTAGGAGGCAGGGTGATACTCATTAACTCAGTTTTGTCTAATCTGCCCATTTACTACATGTCCTTTTTTGAGCTTCCAAAGTGGGTTATCCAAAGGATTAACCGAATCCGAAAAAGATTTCTTTGGAAAGGGGCAGATTCGAATAGGGGAGGTTACCACCTGATCAAATGGAGTATTGCTTGCATGAAGAAGAAGCATGGGGGACTAGGCATCATCGACCTTAGAGATATGAACCTTGTCCTTTTGGGGAAATGGTGGTGGAAGGTTTTCCACCACAGTGGGGAAGGATGACAAGATTTCATTCAACCATACATACGGAAAAAAGGTACGAGAAGTCTAGGCTTTTGAGTAGGGGCTAAGGTCTCCTGATTTTGGAAAGGAATTACCAAAGCAAGCGGACCATTCAATTCAGCAGTTACGTCGACCATTGGTAATGGACGGTCTACCAGATTTTGGTGGGATAAGTGGTGTGGTGCTCATACACTGAAGGAAACTTTCCCAGAGCTGTTTGCAAAATGAATCGACCCAATATCTCTGTAGCAGAGACTTGGAAGAGGAGAAATTGGAGGCCGTCATTCCGAGGAGCTCTTACCCCAGGATTACATCAGCAATTGCTCGAATTGCAAACACACATCACACGAACCGGAACGATGTGCGCCCAAGGACCAGACCAGATGCGATGGGAATTAGAGACCACGGGAGCTTTCACGGTCAGATCCCTGTACCATCGAATTCACTTCCGAGGATGCAGATCCAGCTGGGCACAGGTGCAATGGAAGGCGAAAACACCACTGAAAGTCAGAGTCTTCCTCTGGCTAGTGCTCAATAATGCAATCCTCACGAAAGAGAACCTGGCCAAAAGACAATCCCAGATTGGGACTAACTGCGGGTTCTGTAACATGCATACGGAGACTTTGAATCACCTTTTTATTCACTGCCCAAGGAGTAAGGCGACTATGGTAGAGGTTTTAAGAGCCCTAGGTACAAGTGACTACCCCAACGAATATGAGGATTTGTGGATCGGCCCCAAATTCACCTCGATTCACCACGAAATGAAGGATGCGTGGTACATTGCCATTGCAGCAACTACATGGGTGTTATGGCTAGACAGAAACAACTTTTATTTTCGTGCTTCATGTAGTAATATTTTTGGTAACCTTACTCATATCATGCATCTTATTTCTTTTTGGGGTACAACTGCCGCCACAAGAGCCAGAGGGAGGATTGCCAGAGTCTTCCAGGTGGAGGATTTTGATGATGAGGAGGTAGAGTTTGGGCCGACACTGGACTGAGGGGCGGCGCCATCCATACTCATCAGAGTCTCAATAGCTGCAGTCTCTGCTAGTTTATTTTTGGCCTACTGTACGTTTGGTTGTTTTGATGTATGGAGCATTAGACCCACCCCCCAGGATTTTGTTGGAGGTTTATGTTTTATTTCTTGCAGTGTTTTTATTTCCCGCTCTGTACTTTTGTTTCTCCCCCGGTTCATCGGGTTGTTTTATTAATTTCTTATTAATGAAACATGGTAGCTTTATTTCACCTTTTACCTTTAAAAAAAAAAAAAAAAAAAAAAAAAAACTAATCAGATGCCGTGCACACACACATACACAGTCATAATTTTCTGGATTATCGCCTGTTTGAAAAGTTTTGATTCGTAGTGTTCTTAACTTTGTCATTGTTTGCTTATCAGATTAATTCCACTTAAATTTTATAAATGATTTTTTTTTTAAAACTTTATTTTAGTTTGTGATTGATAACTGTAATTCCAACTATATTTGTCTTACATTATTTAATTTAAATAAAATATATTCTATTTTCCACTATTTTTTATTTAAAATTAAATAAGGCAAGATTAATCTTCTTTTTGGAAAAGAAAGAGCACAACATAAGATTGTCTAAATGGATTCTAAATTTACCTATTTTATATGATACCTTTATTTAGTTTAAATCATATATTTGTATACTTTTTATTATCAATGCGTCAAACGTTTATTTAAAGACTTTTTATTCGAACAAACGGTCATGCCAAATGTAATTAGATTGCTAAACATTTTGTTCCTTATATACACACGTTATTATTAAATGTGCAACATAATCTGACACATGTAGGTTATGCACTAATAGTGATTGATCATAGCTGAATTTTATCTCTCATTTTTTATTTCGTTTAAAATAAATAAATATATTAATCTATTGTTATAATTAATTAATTATGGGCAAAAGTCAATAAACACCCCCATTGTTTCCATTTTAATCAAGAAACTCTTGACGTTTATTTTGAATCAAGAAACTCCCCCTTAACATAATTTTGGGCCAAAATACCCTTATATTTTTGCATCAAGAAACTCCACACCTTCAAATTTGATTCAAATATAAAAAGGGCATTTTGGTTCATAATTATGGAAGAGGGGAGTTTCTTGATTCAAAATAAACGTTGGAAGTTCCTTCAATAAAATTAAAACGATGGGGGGTGGTTATTAACTTTTGCCCTGTAATTACTAGTAATCTGCACGTGCGATGCACGTTTTAATTAATTATTTTTATTTTATATAGTAAATAATAAGATGTAATCTAGCCTTGAACCTCAGACCCCCCTTTACTCATCACATACTTTTTACAAATTATCCCCAGCGGCACAAACTTTTATTTTATATGAGTGACACTTTTGTAAATAATTATGTCGTAAATAAATTTAAATTTTGAGGGTATTATGGTAACTAACAACAGGTAAGTAAATGAATGGTTAATATAACTCCTACTTGAAAATGAATGGTTGAGATTGGATGATTGAATGAATGTATACAAATTACAGGTTGTCTACAAATAACAATCCCAACTCTCTCATTATAATATTAGAGATTTGAGAGAAGGATTCTAGTTAAAATATTGAAATTTATAATTTTTGTTGTTATTATTATCGTTTATCATTAGAAGATAATTATTATAACTATATATTAATTAAAGAGGTCTATGCCCTTTATTCTTTATTTATTTTGAAATGAAGCAAAGTGAGGAAAAGTAGGATAAGACTCATTTCAAATTCAAAATTTCAAATCTCAAAATAGAGTGAAATGATAAGGAAAATAAGGATAATGTAGTTATGGTACACAATATTTATGTGCCTTAAATATCTACAGAAAAAAGAAGGGAAATAATAAACCCCTACCCTCTATCTTTCTCTCTCATTGGAAACTCTGATTGTGACCATGAACAGCTCCAGCGTCTAGGAAGCCATTAGCCGAAGAAGGTACTTGGTGTTGGATATTCTCACTACATGAATAATATTATGTGTAATATTATTCTATGGGTAACACGTGTGTTACACGTACTAATTGTATGAATATTGGAATGGGGGTTGAGTGGGTTGAGAACCCAGTACCCAAGCCAGTATTTATACCAGTTTTTATCCTATAAATACTGGCTTGTGATAGTAGTTTAGGTATTCCAATTTTGATACTTAGGGTAAATATCTCAAGCACCTTAGTATAGGATATTAACCCTAATTTATATTGTTATAATCTCTAACAATCTTGAGATATTTGACAAATAAAAATACTGAGATTGACAGAGAGAGGGTTCGTCGAAATCTCAACCCCGTCGAATCCCTGTCGTTCGCCGTCGCTCGACGACGCATACCACCTCCGACGAGATTGGCCGCCGCTGTTGTCTCCGACCAGAGTGGGCATCGCCACTATCTCCGACCAGAGACGGCACCGCCGATCGCGACTGTAGCCGTAGTCGTCACAGCCGTCTGCGACTATAGACGCCACTGTCATCGACCTCAACAAGTGTCGCAGCAGTCGTCACAGACCGAAGGGACACTCGTCGCCAGCGTGGATCTCCCCTTTGGCCGCATTCCCGAACCCGAGCATCGCCAAATCTAGATCTGATTGGATCTGTAATTCGGTGTGTGGGGCAGAACACGTCGATCTTCAAGTGAGATCAAATCAGTGAGGACTCAGATCCAAAATATAATTTTTCGATTGGTGGATTTTGGTGCTGCGTGTTCGGGGAAGAGATCAGATCTCTGTGAGAGAGAAAGATCTGGTTTTGATACGGGATCTTTGTGTGCTGTCACTTTGATTCATATGTGAACAAATAAGGGATCTCATTGGTTGAGATTTTGCTTTTCGTGTTCGCTTTGTGGAGGGGATCGCGTATGAACCTACTCAGATCTGACTCCAAATCAGTAACCTCATTGGTTGAGATCTGGTGTTGTGTGTTCGGGTGGCTGGTGCAGATCTAGATTCAGATTCAGTCTAATAGCTGCTCTATTGGCTGGAGATTTGTTGTTTGGTATTTGGACTGTTGAAGCAGATCCAGATTCAAATCCAGTCCAACAGCTGCTCTATTGGTTGAAGATATGCTGTTTGGTGTTTGGACTGTTGGATCAGATCCAAATCCAGCCAAAAGGAATCAGATCTGGATCTAACCAGTGGAGAATTGGGTATTGTTCTGTATTCTGTGTTTGGGGTGAAGACTAGATCTACTGCAGTGTACATCAAATTCAGATTTAAATTAAAGATAAGTTCTTCACCAAATTTAAATTGTTATTTAATTATTTGTTTGAATCTTGTTGCTAAGTGCTAAAGTTCAAAACCGTATTAAGCATTGTTTAATTAAATACAAATCTGAATAACTACTTTGGCTACGTACTATGGATCAAATATTTTTTTGATAAATTATAGGCTGTGACTATAAAATTGAATCTCCAATTAAATTGTTGTGAATTAGATAGTGCTAATAATTTGTTTAGTTGGCTAATCTTTAACGATTTGATGAATGTAGGAACTTCAAAGTTACTTACAAATTGTGTGTATTGGAGACGATGGATTTGCATCACGGTATGATAAGTCTGCACTACGCATGCTTCTCCATCGAATTTGGAAAATACTTCTAATTTGAAGTGTTGGTATGATCTACTTTAATCTTTCTTAGTATTTTCATGTGATGAATGTGTTAACGTTTTGTGCATTTGATCATATGATTGAGAGTTTCAGATCATAGTTATTCTCGCTTTGGAAAACTAGCATGTTTAGGGTTGTTAAGTATTTTATCATACTATGTGTATAGATATTTTGACAAATCCATTGTTTGAAGTTTGTGTGAGATTACATATTTGCTTCTCTAATAATTAGAAATCAAAAATAAAAATTGTATAATATGTATAACAAATGTCTGTAACTTAGGAGAGAGCATCTCTTAATGTAGGATATGATTCCGTTAGTTATGGTTTGTTCTTTCTCGTTCATTGTACTGTGTGTACAAAGTTGAACTATAGCATGTTATTCATTATCTCATTTAGCATCATGAAGATGATGAAGAATGAATAGAGGAAAGAACTCTTCGCTCAATGTGTTCGAGCAAGTCGGTATTGTTAGAATCACTAGAAAAAACAAATAGTTTTATGAAATGTGGTAGAGTAATTTTGTATTAACTCTTATGATGTGCATATATTGTCAATCACATGTATAAATTGAGTTTAACAAATGAGACAATTAATAATAATAGTTCTAATTGTGTATAGTTCCTGAACATAACATAATTGGCTAGGAATTGAGAACTGTATATTAAATTTTTTGTTCTTATTAAAACTCATAACTCTACTAAATGATACTTCATTAAATATGACAAATGTGAAGTTTGAACTCAGATTTTGATCACTAGAAAATTATTTTGTATGGTCTCTAGGAGTTCACAACCTTTTGAATCAATACATTCTGATACTTGTGATCTCAATAGATTTGTGACTATGTGAGATAATTATTGATCAGAAGTATTTTATCGCTTTTGTAGATGATTGATATAAGTCTGTCATATATATGAAGAATGAAGCACTTGTTATTCTTAATGAATTAAAAAAAAAAATCTAGTTAAATGCTAAAAATTAAGGGTTCAGATTTGATAGAGGCAGTGAATATGTTTCAATAATTTTAGAGAAGTTTGCATATGACATAATCTCTACTGCACTCTACTTACAACAGTCAAACGGTATTGATAAAAGTTAGAATCAAATACTTAGTAAAATGTTGAATTATATATTATTGACTGTTGCTTGTCCTGTGTAATTATGAGTGATGTTGCATTGCTAATCATATCTATAATCTGTTACTACACTCTAAATTGAATACACCTTGTAGATTATGGCATAAAAACACAAAAAATTTTGTTAAAGTGAAAATTTGTGTTGTGATATATTTGTTAGAGTACATGACCCTAGAAGGCCTAAAGTAGGACCTACAACAAATATTTATATGTGTTTAGAAAGTGCAGAATGTAGTTCTGTGGACAGATATTGGATCTATCTAATTTGTGTTAGAAGAATCTAGACTTGTAGATTTCTTTGAGGATGTGTCCATCAAAGATAAATGTATGAAATAATCTAGTCCTACAGACACAGTCAATGATTCACAGTTGGAGTCAAGAACCAGCCTTATTGACACTTAAAAACTTGAGTGACAAATGAGCTAAGAAGAGTCTTTAGTAGACAATGAGTTGATTTTGTGTTATACAATAATACTTTAATTTAGTTGATCTGCCGAAAGGGGCTAAAACTATAGTAAGTAAGTGGGGTTTTGTAGGAGAAACTTAATTTTGATTGTTCAGTAGCAATTTTAATGCATTTTAGTAGCTAACAAATTGACTAAAAAAATGGGATAGATTTATTTGATGTCTACTCACATGTTTATCATATTGCTACAATAGGTATTCTTCTTACCCTTACATCTATTGAAAAATTTGTTATTCATAAAGAATATTTAAACAGTTTTGTACCAAAAATTTTGTACTTGATATTTTGTACTGAACAGTTTTGTACTGGAAAGTTTTGAACTAATATGTTTAGTGAACAAGATTTACAATTTAGTAAAATCATTGTATATTCTTAAAACATGTATAGCCGACGAATAAATAATTTGAAAAATTTCTGAAAGAGCCTAGTATATGAAACAAGTAATTCAGATTAGTGCCTTCAACTTTGTGGAATGTCAAATATAGTGCCTACTATTTACTTGTTTTGTTGACATGGTTATTCTTGGAAGTGACCTCTCTATTACAAATGAAGTTAAAATTGTGCTATCCAAAGAATTCAGCATGAAATACCTAGGTATTGTGACATCATAGGTATAAGAGTGAGTTTCGGTTAGCAAGGAATAACCCTTAGTCAAACTCATTAAATCAAAATGTGTTTCAAAAGTGGGGATATAGTGATTGAAAGTGTGTTTTGAAACACCTTATGATTATGATAAAAGGTTGACACCTAATGATGGTGTAACTATGAGATAGGTAGATCATTCTAAAGCAATTGACAGTTGCATGTATACAAAGATCTGCACTAGAATAGATATAGCCTTGGAGGTAGGTATGATCTGCAGATTCACTAATAATCTCATACACATTTGAGTGCCCTTAAGAGGCTAATGAGATACCTGAGTGGTATTCAAGAGTTTGCTTTATGCTACTCTACTCATTCTTCAAATGAATGGCTGATCTGATGCATTATGATGCTCAGAATTTAGTGAAAGTCGATAACTAGTAGATATGTGTTTACACTAGGAGAAACAAAAATATTATGGAAATTAAAAGGCAAACAGGCACTGTGCTATCATCCATGAAATCAGACCTCTATGTGTTATTCTTTGCAGGGAAAAAGGCTGAGTGGATTGAAGAAATTGTTGCTAGTTATCCATTAAGAAGTTTAAGTAACTCTCTAATTCTGTGATGCGACTATTAAGCTATAATGCACTGTAGCTCATAACCCACTCTATAATAGTAAGATGAGTATATTAAGGTTGAAAGAAGCGTAGTTGAACTTTCTCATAAATAAAGTGCAATTGAAAAAAAATATGACTAATGCTCCTGCTAAGAAACTTGAAAGTGATCCAATTATCAAAATTATGGGAGAAATGGAGTTAAAATCTATTGAGTCAAAGGTTTAACATCCTAATTGTTTTGAAATTTAGAATTCAATTGGAGCCATAGAGAAGTTCAAACTTAAGCATCAATTTTAGGCAATTGACATGTTTTAGATAATTTTGATGATTTCACATAAATTCCACAAATATATAATGTCATTCCAATTTTGATGGTATTATATATCTAGGGAATTTACTTAGAATAATTATATTATTTCAATACGAAACATAAAAACTTATCGATGTGTTTCCGATGTTTAGAATGTCGTTATATCATCTCTTTTATGGATTCTTGTTTCATTCCAATTTTGTTGATTCAGAATTAACCATAATTGTTTTGACTGTTCTATCATTTCAATATGAAACATAGTATAATTCTTGTGTAGATACTATAATAGTTCTTGTTAAAGAAACTTGATTGTGATGCTTGCGTTATATTTTTGCTAAACTAATTATGAATTGTACTAAGTTCTTTTGTGGAACTAAATATTTTTTGAAATTCGTTGAAATTCTTAAAGATGTGTCTCTTGATATTCTTGTTTTCAATAAGCTAGCAAAGATGGAAAAGTTGAATCTGTCAACATAGATTTCAAAATAATGATTTACTCAAAATGGAGGAGTAAATATAAAGTAGTGTACAAGGATAGAGTTTCAGTTTATTTCTTTCGAGAATAAATTAGTCACTTGCTTGGTAAAACTTCAGTTGAGTTTAAGACTCTTGTGTTCGTTGAGCTTAAAACTCTTATTTTGTTCTTGAAGTTTATTTGCTTTGTTTGATTTTGAAACTATGACAGATTATTCCAGTTGGTTTAGTCATTGTGAACTATTCTGTTGTGATATGGTTTGGGAACTATTTAATTATTTTGGTTTAGTCTATTTGAATTATTCGGATTTATAATTGATTTAGTCCTTATGAACTGTACATTGAGTGATGCATTTCTTCTATTTAAAGACTGCTATCAGTCAGTCAGCTTCATGCTGAGCTGATGAGATAATCCAGTACGTTTATATATTGAGAATATAGGAGGAGATTGTTGGATATATAGGTATATTCTCACTATATGAATAATATTATGTGTAGTATTATTCTGTGGGTAACACGTATGTTACACGTACTAATTGTATGGATATTGGAACGCAGGTTGAGTGGGTCGAGAACCCAGTACCCAAACCAGTATTTATCATATAAATACTGGCTTGTGATAGTAGTCTAGGTATTCCAATTTTGATAACTAGGATAAATATCTCAAGCACCTTAGTCTAGGATATAAACCATAATTTATATTGTTATAATCTCTCATACTTTCTAACACTTGGTAACCCTTTGAATCACCTTCTTATTCTATTCCCATTTTTTTTAGGATTTCATCTACGATTGAAGGCTCAAATTACTCATTTTCCTTAATGACCGTGCTAAGGGGAGGAAGAAGAAAATCAAGTATTACACAAAATAAAACATTGACAAATCTCAGCATTATAATGGCTTTGCATAAGTTACCTCAAATTGATTCAATTTTAGAGATTAGTTTGATTCAATATTAGTCAAATTTTGTGCAGGTTCGATTGTCACGCTCTAGGACTTCCATATGTGCTAAAGCTTTTCCCCTAGTAATATATGAATTATCTTTACCATTAACTTTTATTATAGTTGTTGTTATAGTTTCACTAATTTTATTTTGCTCATCTCTTTATTTATTTCTTTCCATTTTTCTAATTTGTGGTACTTGGGTAAAATGTTAGATTTGGGGTTTATTGATTTCTACATTATGTTGTGATTTGTTTCTATATAGTTATAGAATCAAAATTTCAATATACATTATCTAATTTTTTTTATATGTTATAGCTAATGACCTTTTTGAGTCGATTCTATCTCCAATAATAATATATTAAAATTTGCAAAAGTGGCTTAATTAATTAATGAAAATGTGAGAGTTTGTTTAGTATCACTCATTTAGATACTGCTCGATGTGCTTTCATTGAAGTGTTTTGACTTTCATTTTTGTGGATTCAATTGTAGTTTCGAACTCTAGTTTGGAGCTCTACAAGTGATTGAGTCTATTAGGTACACATAAAGGGGTTGAAGGACTGGTGAACATCCATCACAAGGAGGTTGTTGATTGATACGCCGACTATGGAATTACTGTTCACTGAGCCTGATTTAGTTACCACTAGGCCCATAAATTTTCATCTGAATTTTATTTGTATGACCTATTGTATTCTGCAATTTTGGGATATCAACGTGGAAGTACTTAAAGAGGGTTCATGCACATTGATGCAAACCATAAACAAAAAGAATTCTAAATTTTCAGAATTTTAACTATTTTGTTTCACCAACCCCTATGAGTAGAAGGTATATTTTTTCTTCCATTGTTGTCATTTATGACGAATTTCCTATGTATATGCTCTAGGATATTGTTGATTCTTCGACACGATCAATACAAACCACCAAGCAAATAGAAGATCACACCAATCACACAAAGCACACAATATTTGTCCCGGTTAGGGCAAGCCCTATTCCGGGGGAGTAAAACTGAGATATTATTCAACTAGAGAATATACAAAAGTTACAATTCTCACCACGACCATCTCTCAAGCCTAACTGAAAATATTTACTGTTTACAATGGAGAATTCACTCACCTCTCAGATGAAGTACTCTCTTCTGTTGGGTTTTGAAGTCATCATAGAGTAAATACGCAGTGGAAGTAAATTAAAAATTTTGAAATCCAACCATGGATCCATGTAAAAATCATAAAACATGTTAGGAATTTTTACCTCAATGATGGAACGACTATCTCCACAATCCACCAATCACGAGCACTGCAACGTTGCGGTGCCTTCATGATATCCACACGAACGAAATCGGGCTCTTCCTCACGTCG